>CM064878.1:6149466-6726061 GCA_003313485.2 Penstemon barbatus
TTTCCTGATACAATGGATCTAGTACAGGTTGTGCAGGTTCAACCGAAAGAGGAACTGCACAATTAAGGTTAAAGAACACATTTCAGAAGGAAAGATTTACAACAGAATCATATAAACCCAGGCCTGCAGGATTGTACATGAGTAACTAGCTTAAAAACCTAAATTCAAACTCAGAATGTGGAAATTCGAAAGTAAGACCACTTACCGCCCCTTCTTTTATCATGTATTTCAATTGGAATCTTATACATCTTCAAAATAAAATCTTCTGACACCGAAAATACGAAAATGTTTATGTCTTTGAGTCAATCTAAGTGAAAATTTACAGTAGTTTCTACTTTTACATGTTACTCTGATTTGCAATTTCTCCATCTGTTTTAGAAAATTCCAAATAGTTCTCAATTTTTTTAATACTTCACAATTTAATTGAAAAGAACATATACAAAATTTTGATCCATTATATGTATTAGAAAAATCACTCTTTCAAATATTTCCTGAATTAGATCTCATACTCAAAACCTACTTAAACATTCAATTTTTCGAAAGATTCAGGCATCGTGTTTTGCCTTATAAATATTCCCATCTACACCACTATTTCCATTGCATGTATAGTGGCCTAGATTTTAGTAGCAATTGATTTTTGATCAGTTACTTTCCATCCTCCATTGCTATCCACTAGCATTAATTTCTACATTGCCTGTCCAAATTAAAGGAACATTATACATTGATCAGATAAATATTAACCATTCATACCGAGATCAATACCAATTTTCTACATATTAAATCTTCCCATGTTGAGTAATGAGACATGAAAAATAGGATTCACTTAAATTCATCCCAAATATCTGAACTATCATGTGAATCTATGTTGTACCATTCGCCTTATCTCTTGTACTTCGCTGAAGAGTCAACGGTATACAAATGAAGTCAAAATTCAACATGCTGCCGTACATGCCCAATAATAATATCGGCTAAAAAGCAAATAATTACCAAGGAAATCATAAAATACAGATACGCATAGATTTGCACAGTAAAGTGTGCTTGTGTGTGAGAAATGACCTTCTGCGGTTCGACGACCGCGGAGGAGTTGCAGAAACTCGGAGCGAATCTTCGCAGCTTCGTCGGAATATTCCATCGTCCGATTAGCTGAAATGAATTTCGGAGTGGATGCGGAGTTGGCGATTATATTCGTGTTTGAGTTGAATTTGTATTTATAGTTGGATGGGGACAATGCATGGGCTCGCACGTGCAGGACGGTGTTTGGCGCGTGAGGAACCGCCATGAACACTGCTGCGCGTATGGATGCCGTAATAACGTGGAACGGTGGTGCTAATCTAATTCAGTTTTATTAAAATTAAAAAAAAAAAAAAAAAAATGAAAAAGCATTCCTATCCACTTCCAAGTTCCAACCATAGATGTGAAGGAACCAAGACGATTTAGTGGTAAATTAAATATCCTACAAGTGATCAGAAGACGGTTTTACCCCTTTTAAAATGTTTTAATTTTCGGATGCACAGATTAGATACAACTTGACCAAGTATTGAAAAAGTAATTTATAATTAGAATAAAATTGACTTGGTAAACCAAGACGTGCAATGAAATGAAATGATCATTCTTTAATGAAAACTGGTTTTGTACGATATGATTTTCTAAAAAAATGGTTGATTAAAAGTCTTATGTTATATATTTAAAAAATGTTATTTTTCTATTTTTGAGCAACCCATGACAATGATGGTCTTAAATTAAGAATATCCTGCCAAAATATTGTTTTCAATTTAGGTAAAGCTACTTAAACTCTTAGTAACGGTCCGTGATTTTGAGAATTCTAAGCACAATTCCATCCAAATTTCGTTGGTATTCCGGAAGGGATGCACATCTTGAAAACGTTTCTCCCTTCCATATCAATGAGACCATTGACCAAAAAATTACAATTTTCATTGAAAGCATGAAAAAATATTCATTTAACAGTAATTAAAAAAAAAAAAGTATAATTTCGAAACTATTTATTTGTTTTGAAACTCTCTTATTTTACTTAATTAAATATTTATGAAATGTTTTCAAGAAGTTCTCGAAATTTTTTCACATTTCAACATTTAATTGACTGAAACATATATAAAAAAGAAAACGAAACTTTAATACATAAATCAGATAATAGAATATGACTGCAAATATCTTGAGCTACATAACTTGCAAGAGAGATCAAGAAACCTAGTATAAAGTCCCGTATAATTAGCCAACTCGGCCCATTTTCACTCTAAACAAGAAAAGAAAATGAATGATTTTTTAGTAAACAACATAAAACTCCATGTGTTCGGAATCCGCTCAGAATCGTCTTGTCCATATCCTTATTGCATAAAATTCTCATTTAATTTTCACATACTCTTTTTTTTTTCTCCGTTAATCGTATCGAAAATTAATTTTTGGCTCAATTACCATTTCATCCTCAATATCTAACCTTATTTACATATCTACTAATAATAATTCATGTTATCAATATATTAAAATATATTACTATAAATTTTTATAAAATATAAAAATTCAAAAATCATATTTACATATTTGTTACTGTATAGTATTATAACTTAATATGGGGGGGCGGGTGGTGGAGGATGTGCGGATTTTCCAAAACATATGTAAATTTTACCAACCAGAAGGCTTTATTTCCAAAATGTCAATGTATATTTCTATTTACTTGCTGCACGGGCTTGCTTCCCCCCTCCCCTAAATGTAGGTCAAAGGTGTTCATGTATTTTATCACTTTTACCATCACATTGCATATATTAAGCAATGACTGTTCTAAGGATATGATGGGAGAATTTGGCAAATTCACAACAAATAGGGATAAAAATTGTTAAATTGCAAAAGGCGAATATAATTGCATGAATGTCCTCCACCTTAACTACAAGAACAATATCAATTGGGAACACATTCCTCGGAATCTTGCGCAGTCTTAGCACGTTGCACATGAAAAATTCTTGTCAAAATCTGACTTAGTCAAACTCATCAAATTACAAAGCAAGTGTATAATACATATCTAGTGATTAATCAGTCTATTAGAATTGTTATCTAAACTCAAAACAAGTATAGTGCAATTTTCATATGAAAGTTTTGAGTTGGGTCAAACCAGTGGGCAAAAATCACCCCATTGCACTTATATAAAAGTTACCCTCAAGGATTGTTTAAAGTTAACCTTTACACGCAAAAAAAGAAGGAAATTATAGTCGGTCCTGATTATTTACATACGAGTCAGTTGATCAATTAGCTTGCACGCTCGCAAAGGCGCAACTACACGCAAAAGCAGGAATAAAGGCAAAATAACAAAATTTGTTCATCACCGGTGCCCTGATTTTTATGACCCAAAATTTGCATCTTCATACTCAAATTAACTCAGCCAGAATAAAAGGTTTCAGTATTCTCTGCAGGCACCTAGCTTCACTAGTCCTTGATATCTTCCATGTCCTATTTTCATCTCTGCAACGTATTAATCGATATTGTCACAACTCAATAGTCTCAAGTAGTTCTCATAGTTTGGAATCAACATTTGTGCGATCATATGGGATTAATAAAATTTCTATGTAAATCACAAAGAAACTGCATGCGAAGTAGCCACCATTTTGTTGTTTGGAGTATAAGTCAATATTGCATGCTAGATTAATTTTAAAAAAACTAAGTCTGCCTCATTTGCGAACATTCCAAAACCAGTCAATTGAAATTACGACAGTTGCAGTTAAGTTTAGTGAATAAGACAAAACGGAATCACCTTTTATATACGGCCATGAGTGATGAGTCCATTGAGAAAGTTGCGTAACCTGGTTAACACAAGCGTTTCTTGTTCAACCTCTAACTGGTTGAGGCCATGTGTGGATGTTGATTTAATAGGTGTCCCTGTATTCAATTCTGTGACTTTAGATGACTTGTCAGCTGTCATAAATGTTGTATCCCGCTCATCACACATTAATGCAAGGGTTCCTGGAGACAGTGGTCTTCCATTTTGATCATCTTTAAGATCTTCATGTGATGAAACAACTAAACTTTTAGCCCAATTCACATCTGTTTCATTATTTTCTGCAACAAAGATAGGACAAGATGAATAATATAAAACTACAGGCATACAAATCAAGAACTCTAAGGCTAAGAAATCTTCCTGAAAGAATCTTTGCTACTTCTGATGAATCTTTGACTAATTGTGAGCAGAAAACCTCCACATGCTGAAGTTGAAGGATGCCAGCTAACGAAGACCTTCAATTAGCCATAAACAATGATAAAGGCAAAGTAGAAAGTATAAGCACACCTCTAGCACCGGGAGAATACAGATGATTACTAAACTTAGGAGCAAATGCATAACAAAAACTACAAAAAGAGAAAGTTTACCGGTAATAGGATTTAGAAGGTCTTAATGGTGGTGCCGTAGTAGGTTCAGACAGATTAACAGATGACGGAGAATAGGCGGCATCAGATGTCCTGCAAATTTCCTGAAGGAGACGAGATTCATCGTACATTGACAAGAAGTTTGTAAGGAATAAAGGCTAAGATGAGATGGTTCTAACACGGTCATTAAACATAAGTTCCAAAGTGAATTGAGTGTAATTATTAATACACGTCCAAACAAGGAAGTATCTGTTAGTCCCTTATTTTCAGTCATTATTACTAGAAGCTACAACTATTGTGTAATCTACAACAAAATCAAATTCAAAATCCCATGGTCAGGTAATAGAAATGGCTATAATGGTTCTTTCCAATCTAGAATATGATTGATTTAACCCTTCAACGAACCAGATTATAAATAGGGCCCATAGTGTAAGATAAACAATAGTTTGATTTAGTAGTGCGAGCAGAGGTTTTATAATGTCAGAATCTAGAGACGGCTTAAAAACACTAGATTTCCATAAACCATTACATAAACTACCTGCTGACGTGGAAACCGGTTAGTTGATTGTCCGTTAGATGTCACCCCGGAATAAAGTTGCTGGTTTCTACTCTTGTTGCCTGTATTTCCAATGGCTTTTTCAATAACTGCATTGGCTGCTTGTCGGATATATGTCATTGAAATTGCTGGATGCTCATGACAAAGAGCTTTCCTCTCTTCACTTCCTTCAAAGTTTTTGCAGTCCACACATTTACATTTATCAGAGCAAAGTATATTGGCCTGAAAGCACTCACAGTACCTCTTGAGGCATCCGGATTTTTTACAATTGCATCCTTTGTTGTGCCCAACCTGAAGAGATAAGAGCATATACACATAAATAAACTGTCTTCATAGATCAATTGAAGGTATTCAACGGGTGACAATTAGTTGTAACGACTTACTACTACAGCGTACATCTTAAATTCTTTTGCTTCTCTAAAACTTTTCGTGAATAAAACACTAATTTTGCTAAATTGCAAACTCACATAAGATTTAGGATTACTGCAGCAGTGTCATCTTTACAAAGCACATTTAATTTTACAAATATTAGACTGTTTTCAAAATAATATAAGCCATCAAGGTGTTACATATGATAATACAAAAGGTTGATTCATATTATTATGAAAACTTATACATATATAAATATAAATATATATGTATGAGAGAGAGAGAGAGAGAGAGAGAGAGAGAGAGAGAGAGTCACTTCAACATAATATCAAAAAAAGTTATTATCTCATACATATATGTATTAGATAATTAAATGTTTCTGAGCTTCTATCCACATGAGGAAATGGAGCTCTTACAAGGCTAATTTATTATTCACTACGCAGTAATTCTGTTCTTTCTCCAAATTTCGGAAAGACTAAGCAAAAGTTGGATAAGAAACAACAAATGAGAGACACAAACTCCAAATCTTCAGAGCAACGAGAACCTAAGAATTATAGAACTTGTCTTAAAAATGCTCAGAAAATTTCAAGTAGTCAAATTACATACCCCGCCATCTGTGGCTCCATGTGGATTATTAGCTATCTTTGGCCTGAAGGCATTTCGATTTCTCTCTAAAATTGTATCAATTACTACCTTTCTTTCTTCCTCATGTTCTATTATATTATGACAACCAGTGCAGTTACATCCGTCACAATAGTTCCCGGAGGTGAAGCACTCACAGTACCTGTTGGTCATTTCAACAAATTTATATCAGAATTAGAACAACTACAAATTGATACTTATATTTATAAATTAGATAATTCTGAAGGAAACTTAGTGGCACAAACTAGTCGATAGGGCTGGCTTGACCATACGTTATTTAGCCAACAAAATTCAGTTTAAGAATAATCAGCAACGCAAAAAACAAAAACTTTGGAAAAGAAACTGAAAACAAAAGAAATAATTTTATACGAGCTAAGTATTACCAAAAATTCGATAAAGCTAATACAGAGATGGTAATCAATTGGAGAAATGTACTTACAATTTTAAGCACTTAGATTTCGTACAATTACATTGCTTCTGCTTCTTTGGAGTGCCATCCTTCTGTTCTATATTACATCTTTCTCGAGATTTTGGGGACTCTTTGTTCCTGAAAAAGAAAAAGAAAAAAAAATTAATATCACAGTTATCATTAATAATCTCCCTAAATATTAAATTCTTTCTTAGTTTTTCCAATTCTCCAACCAAACTCCAATAACCTAAAACTGTAAGTAAAAGACTTACATCAATGATCGCAATGCAGGCTTAGGCTTCACCGGATGAGCTAATCGCGGAGTTACCGATGTCGGAGATTTAGGTGGCGGAAATTGTGTTTCCACCCCCAACGGCAATGGCGACGGAGACCTTACACGTGCATGCAGTTTATCTAATTGCGATGAAGCCCTAAACTTGGACTCTAACTGAGAATGCTCTGGCAAAATTAAACTCCCAACCCCATTAACATTAGCATTGTAATTAACAGTGAAATCCAAATGCCTGACCACCGGAACAGCAGACGGCGCTGTTTCGATCTGCTCCATCACTCAAAATTTAAAAATTAAGGATTTTTTCTTTTTCAATCTTCATGCACCAAAATTTCAAAAAGAAATACCATTTGACAATTTCTTTTTGAGAAGAATTATAATAGCAAGTCAATTTTCTAATTCAATGGGGCTCAAATTTTGGGGGATTTTAGAGAGAGAGGGCATAAAAAGGTTTTGTGGAGGGGTAAATCTTTTTTATATTCCCCCTTTGAATCTTTGAAAATTTCAAATTTCTGGAGAATGAGCTTTTTTTTTTTTTTTTTGGGGGGGGGGGAGGAAAGAACATATTTGGAGAATGACTGAAGGGTAGGGTTTGGTCGACGGATATTTTGATCTCAACGGTTAATATTTGGTAAAGAATGGTTGTTTTAGTTCAGAGTCGTTCGATTAAGAATGGCTTTCCTGTGTGTCCAATTCCCTGCGCGTGTTAATTCAGTAATTCTCTCACTTCTAGCTAATAAAAAAAATGTTTCGTTAAATTAATATGCGAATAATGATAAATTAATTCAGGAAAAGATAAAAAATATTTTAAAAAAGCCCCAAATGGAGAGACTTGGCTAGAGGGGCGGGATTTTGGCGCTAATGAGGAAATATTATGATGTTGCACTGTGCACTGTGAATTGTGTGAGTTTTGAAAGACGAACCAATAGCAAAAGGATGGCACTGGAATGTCTTTGACTTTTCCAAATGATTCCTTTTTTTATTTTTATTTTTTATTTTTTATACTCACCTTTCCATAATATTCAAAATTTCAGTATAAATGCAAATTGAGTGAACTTTAAGTACGAGTATTTTATGGGATTGCGATTACATACTATAGTGAAAGTAATTTAATATCCAATGTTTTAATCTACTATTATTTAAAGGAAAATTATATCTCACTAGTAAATTGCATTAAGAACATGTAATTTGGTTCATTCATTAGTTATATATTTGTAATTTTTATTTTTTTACTATATATTCGAACTTGCGTCGCCAGCATGTTATACCAATTGTTCTTGTTGCTAATTTCTTCTTGTGCCTTCAATATGAAATCGCTAATTTTAAAATCTTTTGTAGCTTTCAAAAATTGTGAAAATATAGATAGTTAAGTTTTGACTTAACAATTTTTAGTTTATGCTTAAACTTAAAATAAGATAAAACAGTCAGAAGTTAAATGTAAGAAAAGTAGTTGATGTTGCTTTTGCAATAAATATACTCTTTCAGGTAGTACAAAATCTTTCAAGCAAGGCCTAAGTTCGTGAGTGCTGATTGTACATTCATTTTAGGTTTTGGAATTTCATTTTGGCAATTGTGTTACATATAGTGTTAATTTTATCATACCCTGACAAGATATTTATGGAAAAAAATAAATGATACTATCATTTGTTATGTGAAACATGAACTTTGTAATTTTTTTTTTACTTAACTTACATGTACTTTTGAAAGTTCTGCATAAACTCCAGTCTTCGTTAATTACGAACACCGTTAATTTTTAATTGAATTGCCTAAATTACCACTAAATAATATTAAAAGTAAAAAAAAAATTGTACAAACATTCAAAAGTACAAGGTAATTTTGTGCAAACACTCAAAAGTACAATAGAGTTTTTGGTTGAAAAAATTATGCAAAAAATATTGTTCGCTTAAAACATATGCGCTTTAAAAATTGGATGGAAGGAGACGAATTGAATGTTTTATGCAGGATTTTTAAAAATACAAGAGTGTTGAGTGAAAAAAAATTGACACGATAATTGGGTACATATTTCGCACACCACATTGTAGTATTATTCATTTTCCCCCCTATTTATGTTGATGGTCTATAATTAACTCTCAAATGAGAGTTGACTTTATACTTATCTTTTACGATAGCAATTAATTCCAGTCGTTCTAGAGCGTGAGTGATATTACTAATGTTTCCCACAATTGATTGAAGGTCAGTAATTAAGCATTTCTTTTCTAGAGATATACTTGTTGTATCATTTGATAATATATATATATATATATATATATATATATATATATATATATATATATATATATATATATATATATATATATATATATATATATATATATATTATTGGAAGTGAATTTGACTTTGATTTTGATATTATTTTTATGTTGTTGGGGCTATCGATTAATCCTAAATTAATAAGGCTAAGGTTTTTATTTTTATTTTTTTTATATGAATTACGACTGAGATTCATTAATTAAAGAAGTCCTACAATGTGAAAATCCGTCACGAAAGATTAACTACTCCTACAAAAGATGAAGACTAAAAGTTTGTTTGAAAATTACCATATTTACATAGATGCTAACCTTTTTAACAATTGCTCTCATGTGATGTAATGGACGCATAAATTGAGAAAATAAAAATTTAAATGATGGGGAAAGTGATTACTTTATTTATGTTTACGTGTTATATACTTAATTACTAAATATACCACTAAATTGTTAAAGAAATACGCGGATTGAATATATATTGAGAAGTTAATCATAATTAATGATAACTACATTTGAGAAATTAAATAAAAGAACGTAAAGTGGGTTGAAAGATATAGAAACGAGAATTGACCATGAAAGAAATGCCAAGAATTGAACATAATGGTCCAACAAGAATTTATTGATCCCGCTGTCCCGCATTCATTTTAATTTACATCGAAATCAGATAAACATTAAAACAAGCAAATAAATAAATATGTAAATGACTTTTCTTGTTTTAACAATCAGTAATATGCTCGCAAATCGCAATATAGTTAGTACCTATCTATAAAATCCAAATCCAAGTATACATATATAGTAGTTAGTAATATATATCATATATATCAAATTAAATATACAAATATCTTTCCCATGGATCCATGACAATTTATTTATATTTCCCATCTTCAAACCAAAGAAACATTCAGTAAATCCAAACTTTGAAAACCATATTTAAGTAACAAATCTTGACGTACAAGTTATGTATTTATTTATCTTTTATCTTTACTTCCCTTAGCTTTGAAACATGTACAATCTTAATTTATATATATATCTTTATTTATCGATATATCTTCATTAAATTAATTCTCCATAGGAAAATAAACGGTAACATAAATATATGCAAGATTTGTAATAGTACGCGCGTCTCCAAATTTAATTAGAAAAATCTCTGCTCTGCTCTGTTCTGTTCTGTTCTGTTCTGTTCTGTTCTCGATGGCCAATTATAAAATAAGGAGAATTCTATGCAACACAATCTTGGTGGCAATCATATGGGGTTCGACCCTGATCTATGCCATGCCGCCACAGAACCCGATCCAATGCGCCCAATCCGGGTGCACCCTTTACAACTCATACGGGGTATGGGGTGACCGAAAAGACTGCCACGTCACCACCGCCATCTACCCCACCACCGAAGACGAGCTCCGGTCGGCCGTAGCCAATGCCAACAAAAACAAACTCAAAGTAAAAGCCGTGTCCAAATTTTCACACACAATACCAAGACTAGCCTGCCCAACATCCCATAACCAAACTGCAATCCTCATAAGCACGGAGAGGTACAACACGAGTATTGATATCGACGTCGGCAAATTATCCGTGACGGCAGATGCCGGAGTCGGGTTGAGGAATTTGATCGATGCGGTGGAGAAGGAGGGGCTGAGTTTGGTGGCTGCGCCGTATTGGGAGGGTGTTAGTGTTGGTGGGGTTATAAGCACCGGAGCACACGGCAGTTCGTGGTGGGGCAAAGGCGGCGGAGCAGTTCATGATCATGTGATTGGGATCAGGTTAATAGTTAGTGGTACGGAACCTGAAGGGTATGCAAAGTTTTTGAATTTGAAGGGCAGTAGTGATCCTGCTGTATTTAATGCAGCCAAGGTGTCTTTGGGGATGCTGGGAGTCATTTCTAAGGTTAGTATGGTAATTTCACATATTTATAGAAATACTAATATTTTAGGTACTTTTAAGTTTATATATATATATCCGTAGTAAAAGGAAATATTGTAGTTTGAGACATCCCAAAATTGAATTCGATGGAGAAATTTTATATTTATAGGTGACGTTTAGGTTGGAGCGTGGATTCAAGCGGAGCATCACCTTCAATTTCACGAACGATGGAGGTATTGAGGAAGAAATCATGGAACATGGAAAGAAATATGAATTTGGTGATATTCAGTGGTACCCATCAAAACATACAGCTGTGTACAGATATGATGATAGAGTTCCATTAAACACGTCCGGAGATGGGGTCAATGATTTTGTTGGATTTCAATCCAATTTTGCCATAATTGCCAAATCAGTTCGAGCATCAGGTATTTTATTTCCATTATATAAGCTCCTTTTCTTCCCCCGGCCCTCTTCTTCGATCACCTTTATTCTAAGTTTAATATTATACATACGATGAATCCAACCCTATAAGCAAATCAAGCATTTCTTAATTTTCTTTTTCCAAATTCAGTATGATAGTAATTAATGATTAGAATGTAAAAGGGTCGAACTTCATATTTAATTTGATTTTTCATGATATTTTAGTAGACGTTTTTCGAAACCTTTTAAAAGATTTCTCATTAACAACAAATTATTTCTTCTTCTTCATATATATACTTTTAACCCCAAAAAAATCATTTGGGTTCTCCCAGTATAATAAAACTCTATGGAAATTTGGAAGATTTGAGAAATAACTTTTACTTACGTCACTGAATTTGTGTTTTATGCTATGATTTTAAAAAGAAATTGACAGGAGTACGTAATATATAGAGATTCAATCATTCATGGGTGTAATTTTGCTTATTCTTGGCATCTCAGAATTAAACAGTAGATTTATAGAATGCCAGCCCCAGCCAACCTTTGTTCTGTGTCTTCGATCACAATTTATTACTATCTATCATTACTGCGACCAACAATTGACTACTTAATTTCCTATTAATTGGCCGGATCGGATTGCAGAAAAAGCAGCTGAAAATACAAGAAACACAAACGGGAAATGCATACTAGCATCCTCATTTCTCGCTTACAAAAAACTTATCGCCAACGGACTAAAGAACAACAATTTACTCTTCACTGGATATCCCGTTATCGGACACCAATCCAAAATGCAAACTTCAGGTTCATGTCTCTACTCACCCGAGTCAAACAAAGCCACTTCATGTGCATGGGATCCAAGAATCAAAGGCCTATTCTTCTACGAATCCACCGCAATATTTCCATCAACGAATTTCTCCGACTTCATCCGCGACGTAAAAAGACTAAGAGACATAAATCCCGAAAACTTTTGTGGAGCCGACATCTACAATGGTTTCCTCTTTCGTTACATTAAAAAATCCGAAGCGTACTTAGGACAATCCGAGGATTCTATCGTTGTCGATTTCAACTATTATCGAGCTGATGATGGCTTAACTCCAAGATTGAATCAAGATGTATGGGAAGAAGTGGAGCAAATGGCGTTTATTAAGTATGGGGCTAAGCCACATTGGGCTAAGAATAGAAACTTGGCCTTTGTTGATGTGAGGAAGAAGTATTCTAATTTTGGAAAGTTTGTCGAAGTTAAGAAAAGGGTTGATCCTTTGAATTTGTTTTCTGGTGATTGGTCGGATGAGATATTGTTTGGGAAAGTAGTGAATCTGAAGGAAGATGGTTGTGCTCTTGAAGGGGAGTGTATTTGTTCGGAAGATAGGCACTGTAGCCCGGAAAATGGGTACTTCTGTCGAAGTGGTCTTGTTTATAGTGAAGCTCGGGTGTGTAGGTTTTCGTCGTCTTCTTTGAGCTGATTGTTTAAAAATTATTTTGCAGAGTCGTTGCACATATAACGTGGTGATCATACACACCAATGCAAATAGATAATTTAATAAATTTTAGGAGTAGGTGGTCGAAATAATTGAATTAACTGCATGCACTGATACCGTGTCCTCCATATATTGTTGCTAGATAATTTGTTCCTTTATGCAGATTTGAGATTGAGTGGAGCTTACTTTATTCTTTCCCTGTTGTTCAAGAATGAAGAAAAGTTTCTCCATTCTTAGAAGAAAATTAGAAAAACCAGATTTGATCAGTTTTACCTTCTCTAGCTTCTGCATAAAGTGCAAAAATCCTTTTGAGATGGTACCCAACCTCGACTTGATCCTCCTTGCGCTTATGCATGGTTCATTTATAGCTTTTAGTCTTCTCGTTGTCGTTTTTGTCATTCTACTATGTCTTCTCTTTTCTTTCTGCATCATGCTACTTGTGGTTACATTTATCGACTTCTATGGTATGTTTTCGTGCATATCTTGGTATTTTACCATTGTAAAAGCTAATATCGAGTTGGCATTTGTGGTCATTATGTTCGTTTTGATGCGGTTTGTTGTAAATTCGATGTTAGCTCCTCGGAAGATATTGTTCTCAAGTCCAAATTAAAATTGCAACATCTCAGGGACAAGTAGCAACATATATGGTTGTTAGGCTGAATGAATACCCGGTTGTTGGTCATCGAATGTACAAGAGCTATTAATTATTATGTAAATTCGTGCTTTATCATATGATATACATTCATCAAATGTATATATTTGTCCTTGGGTTGATAAAAGGTGCATGATCAAAGAAAATTATAACTCATCATGTCCATTATATGAGAAAATGGATGGTTGTAGCATTTGAATACAATTTCATCTAATTATCATCTTGAACAAGGAATTATTTCTTTCAAGTAGCTGGAAATGTTTGTTCTCTTAACTGCCATCCCCATAGTTGGGTGGAGTGTTGCAAAATGAGATGTTCAAAATAGCTGGGAAGGCAAATTACAAATTTAAAAGGTTTTCTATTAAAATGTTGAAAATTAGTTTGGTTAATATATGTGTAATCTGAACTTTTTAAAATACTAAATATTACTGCCAATGTTTCTGTTTTGAAACTTGGGGGAATTCGATTTTCTTCTTTCTTAAATTCAGAAGTATGACATTAGGAAGTAATTTTGATTTCAATTTTTTGATAAACCGGTATTGGGCAAAATGCATATTTAGTCACTCAAATTTAATTTCAAATACACAATGGTCACTCAATTTTCAGGAATAATATATATAGTCATTTAAGTTACAATTAATAGCACAATTCATCACCAACTCTATGGTAGCTGACGGACAGATAACGAAGTATCATCACGTGACAGGTACAAGCATTAAACCCACATATTTTTGGGTACAATTTAACCCACAAAATTTGGAAGAAGAAATTAGAGTTATTCACGTAAATAACTCTCCGAATTGATCTCTTCATCAATGAAAATACCCAAAAATCTAATATTTTATTTTACCCCGTTCAGCTTTAATAACCGCTGTTGATCTATTACTAATTTTTACTTCAAAAGTTCAATGGCATAGAGAGTACACTAGGTTATCCAAAACACCACTTTACAATAAGATTAATTAATTCTATATTTTAAAAGAAAAAAGAAAAAATCTTTGTAGAAGTGTACTAATCTTGGATAATTGTTATTCCTTTTTGTTTTTATTTTAACCTATTTGTAAACTTCAATTGAGATTCAATTTTAAATAATTTTCCACTTGCTATTTGATATAGTTGATAATCTTTGTAAAAAGGGAGCTAGAAAAATGTTTTCTGATATAAACATGGTTAAATTAGTGATTTTACTTTTGTGTGTAAAAGTTACATTAATTTGAGTATTAATGTCTCTGTTAGAAAAATAGAAGTATAAGAAGTGACTTAAGTTTTCTTTTAATTGCATAATTGTAGGTTAATATTGAATAGCATATGTCAAATTTTATTCACCCACCTTTTCTTAGTTTTGTTCTTTTTCATTTGATGGATATGTTGTAGGCTTGCAAGCAATTATGTTATCTCTTTATTAATTAGGTGATGAATTAAATATATATACTATTCATGAAAGTTAACTGATCATTACATGTTTGGAGTTACGCTTGAATGACTAAATATGCACACCATCGGTAAACAATAAAAAATTGTTAATGTAGTATATCGGTTCGATAAATTTTTATGGTGATCGAATTTCGCCACGTAAAGCCACCGCATTACCAAGTGTGTCCCCCCGCTATTTTTCTCTCCTCCGCCACACACACACATATTCAGTATCTTTTACGGCTCTTAGAATTGAGTCAATGGAGAATTTATGTGCATGTTTTGGATCATCAATAATTCCGATTAAAACTGCGGTAACACTTCCATATTCAGCCAGGAAGAAATCCAGACGAATCGCATTTCTCTCGATTAATTCCTCCATTATTGATAACACAGCAGCTGAAGCTGTTAATGTGGAGCCGATTTACAAACCTACGCCTCTGAATCGCCCTCTTCGAACCCCTCACAGCGGGTAAAGTTTCAATTCGTGTCATTATCTTGTTAGTATTATTGCAAAATTAGAGCTGAATTAATGATTATTGTAGTTTATTGGATCATATAGGCGTCTATATGCACATATTTTAGAGGTTCTCAATTTATAGGCTTTAAGAGATGTATCGGCAAAGAAGTAGTGAGTTTAATTTATAATAGGGTTTTGTATTATTGTTTCTTTATCAGGTACCATTTTGATGGAACAGCTCGAAAATTCTTTGAGGGGTGGTACTTCAAGGTCTCAATACCAGAATGTAGGCAGAGTTTCTGCTTCATGTATTCTGTTGAGAACCCAGCATTCCCCAAGAAATTAACCATACTGGAGGAGGCACGATTTGGACCTCGGTTTACCGGAGTTGGAGCTCAAATTCTAGGGGCTGATGACAAATATATTTGCCAGTACACTGAAGAATCTCCGAACTTTTGGGGAAGTATGTCCTTCCCTATAACAAAATTAAACCTGTATCCATTTGTATGCCATGGCCATGGGATGTGCAAGATCTTACTATCTTGTCTATATGATATTCCAACACAGTGGTTTTTCTGGTTAGGCAGGGGCGGGGGAAGACATTTTAGATTAGAATTTAGTTCAAGATAAAATATGGACTTCTGTTTCTGTTTATCCAAGTGATGTTCTATGGACTTCTATTTAGTTCTTGCATTGTTGAAGCGTAGAATATTTAGATCATGTTATATGAGGACTTCTCTTTCTGTTACCTAATTGATATTCCGTGGATTGGTAGACAGGGACGAGTTGATGCTTGGGAATACTTTTGTGGCTCAAACAAATATGCAGCCTCCAAAGAAAGAGATTCCTCCGCAGGTCAGTATGCTTCCTGTTGAATCAATTTTATCTTTTAACTGGCCTGTAATTTGGTATCAGGGCTAACTTGCTTTTAGTCAACTAGTTTTACATTTAATGATATTATTGAAACTATTTAAAACCAATTAGAACCATGCAAAACTGTATAACTATGCTTGGCTGAACTCACATCACTTCTAAAAGCCCTACTACCCCAATGTGCATGTGTAAAAGCAAGGTGCAGGGCATCTTTTGTGCTATAACCTCACCTTAAGAGAGCAATATTTGTCCTAATTTTCTGACTAATTATTTTTCTTTTCATGCTTATATAATGGTTTGGAATGCGGTAGTATCATACGTTAACTGTATAAAAATTGTTTGTTCAGGAGTTCAACCAAAGAGTATTGGAGGGTTTCCAAGTTACCCCACTTTGGCACCAAGGCTATATTTGTGATGATGGAAGGTGAGCCTTCTTCCGCAATGTTCGTTAATTTCATGGTGCATTACGTATTTCATCTTTGGTGGTTTTTAGGTTTCTCCCGAGGAAACGAGAAAAAATTTTAAACTTCTTCGATAGTAATGTTCTTTCTGGTTGTTTTTAAAATGCTAGTGCATTCCCCTGATTTGGCAACTGCAACTGCACATATGTTATTCCTATCCTATCAAATACTCCTTCAGTTCCATACAAGTGTCCATTTATGGATTGCTATGGTTCCACATGCTGCTTTAGGAAGTATATTTCAATTCCATCTGGTTGGACATGCGATGATGAGCTCACGTGATATTTCCCAATAATTCAATATATGCACTCATTTTTGAGTTATTTTTATAATCCAGAATCAATGTTCATTGTTCATTCCTTGAACAGTGTTTGGATTTATACAAAAGCAGCTTTGTGATTATCTCTTAGTAATTTCGATTTATCTTTGAGTTCCAAGTAAAAAAATCCTAATTGTTATTGTTTGAACTAATTACAAGTTAAAACATGAATATATGTTACCTATACCTTTTTGGACTTGATTTGACCATTTATATGTTGCTTGTTTGACATGTTTTAGCTTGACAGGACAAGTTATGCAGAGACCGTAAAGACTGCAAGGTGGTCGTACAGCACACGTCCTGTTTTTGGATGGGGAAATGTTGGGTCAAAACAAAAATCCACGGCAGGATGGCTTGCTGCATTTCCTGTCTTTGAACCTCATTGGCAAATATGTATGGCAGGCGGACTTTCAACAGGTGTTAGCTTGTATTTCCAATATCTTTCCTTTTTAATATTCAGGCTGATTACTTTCTAGTGACTGAATGCTTCAATCTATAGATGTGCATGCGACATGTGTCTCCCTTTGTTTATAAACCTGATTTGATATTTCCAGTTAAAGGAATAACTTTAAAATGTTGGTAAATAACGCAAAACATATCCTATTTTTGCGTTCTTTTGCAGGTTGGATTGAGTGGGATGACAAAAGATATGAATTTAAAAATGCTCCATCGTATTCTGAAAAGAACTGGGGTGGTGCCTTCCCCAGAAAGTGGTTTTGGGTACATGCTTATCTGTTCTTGGCTCATTGGTTATGTTTTTTCTTGTTCTTCACCTGCACACATCTCTAGTTCATGTATATTCATCATGTAAGTGATACTAACTGAAGTTGGCTTCCCGCTGTTATCTTAGTCGTGGGTGATGATCCCTTGTAAATTATGAAAAATTAACCATAATCGATGTGTAAAAGCTGATGGCCCGGGTTCATGTCCTCTAAGAAATCATTAGACACATTTTTCTCCATGTTATTTCTCTGCAGGTGCAATGTAATGTGTTTGAGGGAGCAAATGGAGAAGTTGCTCTGACTGCTGCCGGTGGATTGAGGCAGATTCCTGGATTGAGTGAGACTTTTGAAAATGCAGCACTGGTACTTATCTAGCTATGGTTCCTATATAAATTTTATGTCCTTGCTCATTTTTGAAGCCTTGTTTATGATGATAAGAAGAAATCTTACTAAATATGGTCATCAGAAAAATGTGGTATTTCACGAAATTGGTCAGAAGATACGTGTTTCAACTAAACTGACTTCTAGAAGCTATGATAAACCACATACATTAAAGTCACATACCTTGTATATATCTAAAGCAAATATAAACACTTACTCGCCATTTTAACTGGTTAGTTTGATGTCATATGTACATATATATGATATTTGTGTTCAAGTTATTGATATTTTGTTTAAAATTACGGGGTTTATTTTATTTGAGGTGAAACTCTTCACAACATGATGAACTCTGGTTGCTAATGGATCTTTTCCGCTTATATAAAAGAGAATAGATCTACACCTCATGCCTTGTTGCACAGAGATAAATGAGTCAAGGGTGGGAAAGGGGTTCATTCATAAGAATGGTTATATTGTATATTGTTTTTCCCATCAGTTATTTTGTCATACGTTACTCTTTGAAGAAGATTCATTGACCAAATCACGCATGGCAGATTGGAGTTCACTATGGTGGGCTTTTCTATGAGTTTGTACCATGGAATGGTGTGGTCAACTGGGAGATTTCTCCATGGGGTCATTGGTGCATTTCCGCTGAGAATGAAATATACAAGGTAATCACATTTCTGACTCAAAGCATTCGTGAAAATTATTTGTAACTGGGAAAAATGATTACACAATCAGGTGGAATTGGAAGCAACAACTAAAGATTCAGGTACGCCATTGCGTGCTCCAACCTCGGAGGCTGGTCTTGCTCCAGCTTGTAAAGACACTTGTTTTGCCAACTTGAGACTGCGACTGTGGGAACGCCGTTATGATGGAAGTGAAGGAAAGGTACACTTCATCGTATATGCTCTTAAATATTCAATTAAGTACCTCCAAATTTTTCCATTTCTATTCTCATTTCGGGTGCCTGTTAATAGGTGATTTTAGATGTTACAAGTAACATGGCAGCAGTGGAAGTTGGAGGAGGGCCATGGTTCAGTTCATGGAAAGGCAGAACTCAGGCACCCGAGATTGTTACCCGTGTTGTTGGCCTTCCGGTTGATGTTGAAGGAATATTTGGTTTGGTTCCTTTTCTCAAACCTCCTGGCCTATAGTACACACCAGTATCTATGCAAATGTGTTATATTATCTGGAAACATTGTGAATGATTCTTGGTGGATAAGATTGTGCAACATTGAATCAGTAATCTGATTTTTGTTTATATTGGAATGCTAACAGAGTGAACAACAGTTCTCTCATCTACTACAAGGCTACAATGTATAAAATGTGTTATTGGTGGTTACCCAACAATCTTTTTGCACATAAAAGATTTCTAACCATGTCTGAATTAAAAATGCATGGTTGATCTTGAATCCTCACAAAATATTCTTGAATAAGAAGATGTTTAAGAAAAATAAGTTTAATACTACTCGAAAGTTGCGAGTTTGTAATTGATTGATGTGTTAAATATTGTATAATGTTTTCGTTTGTTATATTGACTTTTCGTCTTACATATGACACTATTTTCTTTCTTGTATTTGTAAAAATAAAATATAGATGAAATAGAGTTGCGAGAAATTGGTGAATTGTTTTAATTTTTCAATGAGCTGTTAAATTTATGATCCATCTGACCAAGACGGAACACTAGATCACTTTATTAATTATTCATATCTATTACACCAAACACTATGAAAGGAAGGACCCTTTATTTTTTGAATAATAATATAATTAATAAAAGGAAGGACTTGAGGTTTTTTGGTAACTCCATTTTTGGTTTTTTAATTAACTTTCAATCTTCTCAGTCCCGTAAGAAACAACATACTATATAGCAACATATCTTTAAATTGTACAAATCCAAATTATTCATAAATTTGTCGGTATGAATCAACCGGTTCAAACTAGAATTTATTACCATTTGATAGTGGTCTAGGGCTATGTGCCTGACACTAAGTGTACGTGGGACCTCGGTATTAGTGCAAATTACTTGTCTTTGAAACATGATAATTAAACCTAAAGCAAAGATTAAAGACGTACTTATTCACTAGCTTGAATTGCCTAAAATTTAAAAAAACTAATTAAAGTAATCATTAAGCTGATCCACATAGCAATTATTACTCACTAAATAATAATATCAATAGCTGCACGAACGATAAAAGAAAGCGCAACCATTCTTTCCGAAAGGAAGAGAGCGTATAATAGAATTAAACAACAATAAGAATCAAACTTAGTTTTATTTGCTTACGGGGCTCAAATATTAATTGTGTGATTGTGTTTGATTTTAAACAAAGAAAAAAACAATGTCAATTAAACTTGATGCGGTTAAAGAAAAATCTACCTCAAACAACTTGATATGTGTAGTTATATTTTTATCCGAAATTGACTTGGGTATATATAATTAACAAACCAAATTTAGACAAACTTTATTCATTGAACAGCTTGAGCAAGATTTTTAAAGTGATATTCATTAATAAGCCTCAATGTTAACTTACATAGTCGGATTATCGAATATTTTTAGGGGCCGTTTGGTAGGGTTTATGGGATTAAGGTGGATTAGATTGAAGCCGGATTGAAGGCCATATTAAAAACATATTTGATAGATTTGATTAAATGCTTCCATGTTTATTGTAAATTGATATAGATTTTAATTTGTGATTTATTTATGTAATGTTTTTTCATTTTTAGATATTTGAGAAGAAATTATTATTTTTAATGATATGTTAAAAAGGAAATATGTAAATTTGAGGTTATTAGTGATATTTTACCTAATCCATATTTACCCGGATTAGCTAATCCACCCATGCCTGGGTGGATTATAATCTAGTCTTAATACCGGATCGTAAATATTTAATCCATTGACCCGGTATTAGAGCAATGCCACCAAACATTGTATTAGCTCATATAAACTCATATAATATGACATAATACCCCCTATTAGGTCCTACCAAACGCCCCTTACTGGATTAAACTAGACATATATGCAGAATAACACACATATTGTAGTTTGTGATTATGCAAATTTTGATATTTAGACAATAATTTTCATGGGGTTCAATGAATAATAGTAACTGAATCAAACATGTATATATATTTTAAATTAATTAATTGGGCTTGAGAAAAAGGATCAAAATAAGGAAAAAGTACGTGTATTGACACTATATATATATATATATATATATATATATATATATAAAGTCACGCCTCTCATGCATTGCACTCGCAACTGAGTAAAATAAAAGGTGTAGCTATGCTTTTTGTTTGACAAGTCGATGCAAGAAAGAAATTAAGTACTGATGCAAAAGTAGAAAATTTACTTTGAGAGAATCCCACGTACAACTCTTCTCCACTAAAATCCAACATCAATCATAAAACTTGATGGTTTTTTTTTTGTTCAGAGTTCAGACATATATATGTATTTATCACTTAAAAAATAACATGCCAATTTTTTTAACAAAACAGTGGAGTGGAATGGAGTGGAGGGCCCAGGCCAATTTCTCCATTTTGATACTTTAAAGTTTAAACAGTGGTAATGGAGATAAAAAAGATATCCATCTATCTCTCTTGTAATGATAAACTCGCCGCTGAAAAAAAGACACTTTAGCTAAGCTAAACTTTTATTTTAGTTTTAGTGAGCATACAAAACTGAAAATAAGGGAAAAACACTCGGAAGTAGGAGGAGACAAAAGTTTATTGCCAAAACTGCATTTTCAGTCCTGCCAGGATTGTATTTCACGATCCCTTACTTTATGATATTGCACTTATGGTCCCAAATATTATATTTTGCACTTTACTACATCAAATAATTTTTCTCCGCTTAGCCCATTTGGTTTGGTCCCATAACACTATGGGTGTGTGTGGATGGGTTTTGGCCCGGTCTCGCGGGTCTCGCGAGACCGAGCCAAAACCCTTTCAAATGAGATTTCGTCAAACCCATAAAACCATAAAAAACCTATTCAGAAACTCACACTCAAACTCTTCAAACCTATAAAAAATTGATTTGACAACTATCACCTATTTTTTTCCCTAAATTTCACTAAAAAAGACATTGATTTGACACCTATCACCTACTTTTTCCCCTAAACCCCAACATCCAAACCCAATCCAAATGGAGTTTCAACTTATTTAAACCACAAAACCCAAGAGCCAAAACCCATCCAAATGAAGTCTCAAAGGTTTCATCGAAACCACCCAAACCAATTTTTTTAAATCGAGACCTACGAAACCGAGCAAAAACCCATCCAAATAGACCCTATATATCAGTTATACATTTTTGGTCCCTCTGAAGTTGATGGGACAAAAAGCTAGCTAGTGCAAAATATTTCAAAAACTTGTAAAAATGCTAAAAGTCTAATCTTACAGGACTAAAATGAAATTTTGTCAAAGTGCAGGAATATTCTTTCTTTTTTATTTTATTCATTATTTAGAAATTTACTACTTATACTAATAAATACTCACCAGCTAGTGTACTCCTCTCTTTCCATCAATGTATTCACAGATAATTTTCAAACTAAACTATAGCATAGCAAGAGACTGAGAGAGTAAGTTTAAAATATCTTGATTACAATAAAAGCATGATAATACCAATATTGTAACTTACTTGAATTATTTCATGGCAGTGTCTATAAGCTCCAAGCTTCAAAACATAGAGGAAGACAATGTTGCCGATTGGCTGCCCGTCACTTGCCCGCAACCCGAAACACCTACAGAGTCCATGGAGTTCTTAGCTAGATCATGGAGTCTTTCTGCCCGGGAGCTCTCGAAAGCTCTTTGCAATACAAACGAAGGCACCACACATACCGATGACCCGCCACCAAACTCTTCGATCCCCGTATGTAAAGTGAAACTCCATTCAATTTGCTTGTTTTTATGTACTTGAAAGAAAATTACACTTATAAATTTACATAAATATAACTTGCAGCAGCAGAATCAACCATTGTTAACCTCAGTAAGTCCTCCAGTGTCTCCAAGAGGTAGTGATGATACCAAGGTAATCATCGAACGTATCCCTTTGTTACGTGCAAATTTACGTGAAATTTTTAATTCCAACTCCTAAATTTATACGTATAGGAGCAGCTATATCTACTGCATCAAGCTCTCAACCCGGAATTTCTTTCCAATCAACAGTTACTTAAAAACGGGGTAAGTGTAGTTTTCAATCTCAACCCGAATAGTGTTACCGAGCTGGAATCAACCATGTTTATTTTTACTATGATTTTAGCAGTTGTATAGGAGCATAATGAAGAGAAAAACAATGGGTAGATGGATAAAAGATCAAAAGGAGAGAAAAAAACAAGAGATTAGAGCTCACAATGCTCAATTGCATGCAGCCATATCCGTGGCCGGGGTTGCGGCTGCCGTGGCTGCTCTTGCAGCCTCATTAGAAACATCTCCGGAAAAATCAAACTCCAAACATAATAAGACATCATCATCTAGTGCTATTTCATCTGCAGCGGCTCTAGTTGCTTCCCATTGCATAGAAATAGCAGAGGATATGGGAGCTTGTCATGACCAAATCTTGTCGGTTGTTAATTCGGCTATTAATGCAAGAACCAATGGCAATGTCATGACACTCACTGCCGGTGCTGCAACAGGTATGACAAAAAACCAACCACTTTTTATTTTTATGTATTTGCAATATATATTAATTAACTGAATGTAGTATAGCTTTGAGAGGTGCTGCTACACTGAGAGCAAGACTACACAAAGAGCACGGAGCCCCGGCTATTGCTCTGTCTGAGGAAAATGTACGGCACAGTAAGGAATCGAGTATCTCAGTAGCGTTGAGTTTTGTTTCCAGAGGGGGCGACCTTCTTAAGCGCACAAGGAAAGGTAATTAATTAAGCTACTTTTAAAGATTAATTAGGAGAAATTCAACTAAAAGATTATGTTGAAGCAGGAGATCTCCACTGGAAGCAAGTCTCGTTCAACATAAATTCAAACTGGCAGGTAATCCATAAACATAATTAAGATAACCTTGATATAAAATAGCTTTTTTATACAATATCCTCTTAAATGAAACAGGTAGTCGCTAAAATGAAAAGCAAGTACATGGGAGGGACATTCACGAAGAAAAAGAAGTGTATGCAATATATAACTTTGCATTAATATATATATATATATATATACCTTAATTTCTATTTAAATTGAAGTAAATTAGATTACTTGTTGCCGTTTGCAGGTGTAGTCTCTGGCGTATACGGCGTCATTCCAGCTTGGCCCGGACGGGAGATAGATTGTAAAGAGCAGATGGGATACTTTGCAATTCACACTGCTGAAAGGATAATTGAATTCGAGTGTAGAAACAAAGAGATGTGGGTTGAAGGGATACAACATATGTTGCATTTACAATTAAATATGACATGATTCCGATCGAGGAAACTGAAAAAATATATTATCAAGTTGTGAAATGGAATTTATTATTATTGGTAAATTAGGACTCTGTCATTCTAGCTCCTTCAGAAAATCAATGTTATCAACAAAGGCCTGCATTGATGAGAATCAACTAGTTACTTATTAACATATCGATATTTTAATAGAACAATGAAATCGTGTTTTATAGATAAATTAATTTGTAAGGAGTTCCATGACAGACATAGTTTTCAATTGAAAAGTAATTGAACGTCGACATACCGTTTTCCAACCATCAGGATCCAAGCACACGGTGATCTTTGTATTTAAACCTGGCAATGGTCCAGGTTCACGGATGATTTCACCTCCGTAGAATTTTATAGCCTCTGCTGTTTTATAGACGTCATCCGTACCTATGGCTATCTGTTAATTATGACCAATTTAAATATAATTAGAATCATGGATTAATATACAGATAAGCATTAAGCACAACTGAGAAGTCTACCTGGACATAACCATTTCCTTTATTATATTCTTTGATGCCATAGTTATATGTTAATTCCAAAACTGCATTTTTATCTTCAGGACCATAGCCCATAACAGCTGTTGTATACTGAAAATACGCGACATAGAATTAGTTCAATTTCTCAAACAATGAAAATTGAATACAACAAAAGAAGAGATTAATTAATACGAACTCACTTTGTTTTCAGGATTGTCCCTTTCACGGATAAGCTCCATGCCATAAGCCTTAGTAAGTTCATCAGGTAAGATTAAAATTAAGTACTCTAGCTGTATAATATATATATATATATATATGTAGACCACATCATAAGAACGTATGATTGGATAAACTAGTTTGATTTAACTGATCATTTGCCCAGTACCTTTTTATAGAAATCAATAGAACGGTCGAGATCTCCCACTCGAAGCATTACTTGACTTAGGGGCTCGGATGTAGGCCCCATTTCAATAAGCTTGCACGTGTAACCATCTGGATCTTCAGCAAAGGCAACTCTGCCTCCGTCTTTGACCAACACAGGTTCCTTAGTCACTTGTGCTCCCTTAAATTTCATTAGATCCACCACTTTTGCAGCCTATATGGATGGGGATTTTTCAGAAAATGAAAAAGCCACTTATACTTGGAAACATACACTGAGGATTGGAATTAACAGACAATAGAAATTTGTTTTAGGAGTACATTTTTTACTTACATTCTCGACTGCGAAGCCATAATGTCCAAATCCAGTTCCAATGTTGTAATTGTCGACTCCGTAATCTGGAAGAAACCAAATTCATAAAAATCATGCAGTAGCAGAATAGGAGAATTGGAAGAGTACTAGAAATTGGGAGGACATATATACTATAAGCAAGTTCCATAGTGAAGTTTGATACTTCGGGCCCATATCCAAGAAATGCATTTGAATATCCATCCTCAGGGATGTCACGTTTTCTCAAAACTTTCATTCCCAAACATTCAGTGTAGAATCTGCACTCAGTTATAATTCGATATTATTATAGTGGGTCTAAAACTGCACAAATGGAATGTAATATATGAATCGGGAAATATGAAACAGACTTGATAGTCTTTTCCAAATTGCCAACATGATAAACAACATGAAGCAATCTTCTATTGTCGGTTTTTGTCCAGTCTAGGATACTTTCTTCACTTAAAGAAGTGGTTGCTTGAGCTATATCCGTAATCGGCATAATTGTTTCTATTCCTTCATCAGTTCTTAACAACTTTGCATTTGAGTCACAAAACAACTGCGACTGAGACAGAACTGCATATTAATAATTAAACTTTGTTAGGTTAGGTTACCTCTTTAAGCCAAAATCTTCATCTAATCGAAATTTTGAAGTTCATTCTATGTCAAAATCATTCCAGGTATTTTAAGTGGCATTTCGCAACCACAAGGCGGTTTTCAAACACAAACAATCAAAAAAATTCCAGAAACTAAAAATGGGTTCTTGGGCTAGCACAATCCCATAAAATCAATTACTACAAAAATCGATTCTTTAGAAATTATAAACAATGTGGCGCCTGAAGAAAAATAAATAACCAAGAAAATGCAAAACCCAGATTTAGTTTTACTCAAAATCAGCTACTACACAAATATAGGAAGACAAAAAATTGGACAACCATATACGAGGTAACTATAACAAAGTACAATGACATCAAGAATCATCGTGTAGCGTCGAATTAGTAAAATTATAAGTATTTTTTTCAATGTCACAAAATACCTATATTTGCGTATTGAAGATTTTCCAAATTAATTTTGTGAATGCATATATATTATATTGATTATATAGATACATACCAGTGCTGAGCTGGAAAAGTGCCAACCTACGAGATGGGTTTTCAGAAGAAGCATAAACGGCACCGTTTTTCTTAACAATAGAGGAAGAAAATCTGTTCACAGAAAAACAAGATTGAGCAGAGCAAAACTGAAACGACGCCATTACATTACAGTATTGCAGAGTGCAGAAGAGAACGTCCTTTTTATGTTAGTTATGTCGGTTATTATCCAGATCCATATCAAACAAACAAGTTGGCCCATTTAATTTTTTAAACTCAGTAGAGTTTGTACTAAGATTTTATAAAAGTTTGGGCTGGGCTGATCACAAAACGGATTTTCAGTATAGGTTCAAATAATTGAAATTGAGTTGAGCTTTGAAAATTTTAGAACTTAATTAATTAGGTGATAAACAAGTTCCAAAGTTAATGAATATATATATAGATTAAAATTAAAGTGCAACTATTTTATATGTGAAATAGATTAATATATTGGTTATTATTGCTAGCTACCTAAAGAAATTAATCAACACATCTTATATTTCGTGGCACGAATCGAGTCATAACATTGTTATCATCAAATTCATACATTATGAAACACTGATTCTACTATACAACATTTTTCGAGAGCTAGTGAGGTTGAGTTTAAAAGACAAAAAAAGCAGAGCATGAACAAGTAGGAACATGGAAGAAGCGTACCAAACTTCTTGGGCTATTTTTCAATTTTCTATGTATTTTTAATTCCACATTCATTATAAACATCATTATTAGTTGAAGATGCATAGTATAATATAAATGAAGGTTGTATGTATATATGGGTAAAGAAGTAATTAACGAAGCTACGTGCATTGACTCACTGTTGTGCATGTGATGCAACATTTCATTTCATTTCATTTGAATTTGAAGAATTAAAAGGTATCAGAATAAAAAAAGTGGATCATGAGTAGTATAGCTAAATGACAAATTCTCATGTCAACTATGTATAGTAGTAGGTAGTATATCTCTTGCCAATAATTCATTCATTCAATGAAGATGGTCTAATTTTTCATGCATGATTTAATTTTTTTTACTGCCCAATCAAAAAATTATATCAATATTTTCTGCCACTATATATGTCTTTATTGTTTCATTTCATTTCATAGAAAAGCGTCAACCGAGCTGGCAAATCAGTTTCTTGATTTCAACGGCTCATTGCCACATGTATTTATGACAATTATAATAATTGTCATAAATACATGTGGCAATTACTCATTTGTGGCACAATTGTGGTACACAAAATTGTGGTACAGAGGATCTATTGCCGATTTCAACTCATGACCACTACAACTTAATAGTTAATACCTACAACCTCTGTTTGGTGGCTCATGACATAAAGCTGATGATGAAATGTTATTCAATTATATGGTCTGTACGTGCTTAACTTTTACTTTTACTTTATAAATAATTCTCCCTACATCTCATTTATTTTTCTCCCATTTATATGACCTGGGATCTGGGTTGAGGGTGGTTACGGAGGGTTGACTTTTTTTAAATAAAAATTATAGTTATTTAGTAATAATATATAACTTTATTATTTTAATAAATATTAATTAATAGTATTATATAAATTTTAGATTTTTAAAATATATATTTAATTTTTTTTATTGAATTTATATTAAAGTATTATTTAATTTTTTGTCGGATTTTCCAAAAGATCCTGTTTGAACTTTGAACAAGTTTGTTTAATTTCACCAGAGAGAGTAAATAATTTTCATCAAAAAAATTGTAAAACAAAAATTTAATAGCTAGTGCGTTCTGTTTCATCCTGGGTCGAATTATTCAGATTTAACACAAAATCAAGCCGCGAGTTTAAAATAAAAAATAATACCTCCTTAATTTTATTAGTTTGGAACCAATATTATTTCGATATCATTATAGTGAAAACGTACGAATTCATAATTAGAAAATAAGATATAGTATTATTTCAAACCCATCACCGAATTCTTGCATATAATATATACTATCATTATTGGGACAGTGAGAAAGGATAATCCAGGGTAATACTCATTTGAATGTGCTTGAACATGTTCAAACATTGGAGCCTTGACCTTAATAATTCACTATTAAACCAAGAGAAAAAAAGAAATCTCCTAAAGTCAATGGAAATATTATTTAAATTGATCGAGCGTTACATGATATATCAAAATATTGTATCAACTTATCTTGCATCTAACACTGGAAATAAATCATAAATACGCCTCATCGTCATTACATTACAAGGTACGCATTAATTACCGTATCAACTGTTTACTCTACTCAATTTATCTTCTCGAATTATATTGAACTGACTTAGACATCTGATGGTCATTGTCGGATCAACACCGACACACCCTGAAGAATTTCTTTTGAGTACAGGCCTAAATTCTGCAATCGATAAATCCTTGGATCTCATTAATGCACCTAATTTCTTTCTTTGAATCAACATTATCATGTAAATACTATCAAATATTAGGGACATAGAAGAGAATAATGTATGAAGAAGACAACACGGAATGACACACCAACAAAACATACTCACTACAGATATAGCAATTTATCCAATCACAGGCTCTAATTTGTTTGGGTTGTGGGGTTGCAGACGAGTGTGTTCATGATTGAACTTGAGCAATATTCAAGCTTTTCATTGGTATATTTGATCTAGTGATTTGAGATGAATGTGATTTTCTTAAGAGAATAAAATGAAAAGTTCAATTTTACAAACTTGTAGCCTTAAATATTTCATTCCACTAGTTATGACAATATATATTTTATGAATGCATCAGCAGTCAGCACATGCTAACTTACCTAGGTGATGCCGCGATGGGATCTTTATTCTTTTTAATTATAATTACGTACTCTTATAATAAATAATAATTAATATTTCCAATTATATTTGAAATGAAAAATTAATTGGCAACAAAGGAATCTCAACTTTATGAATAATACTGCATATGAATGCCTATATATATAAGTAAGTGGACATAAATGTGGAAACCAAGGCCAAGAAATTAAATAGTGCATTGGCAAGAATTGGTTATAAATAAAGAAAATATTAACTAGCTAGTAACTACTACTACTACTACTAATTCACAATTACTTAATTAATTAATATGGCGAAGATTGCGTTAGGGTGCCCACGAGAGGCATACCAGCCGGACTGCCTCCAAGCCCTCATTGTTGAGTTCATTGCCACCTTCCTTTTTGTGTTCGCCGGAGTTGGGGCCGCCATGGCTACTGGTACGTACGTATTTACAATTAATTAATTCATATTCCATTTCCAATAATTAATAATTATTATTAACAATTTCTTTCAATCTAGACAAGCTAAATGGAGATCCCTTAGTGGGCCTATTTTTTGTGGCCATGGCACATGCTCTAGTGGTGGCGGTCATGATTTCCGCCGGTTTCCGTATTTCCGGCGGCCATCTCAACCCCGCCGTCACCATCGGCCTCTGCGCCGGCGGTCACATAACGGTGGTCAGATCAATCCTCTATTGGATTGATCAGTTGTTGGCCTCTGTAGCAGCTTCTGCTCTTCTCAATTATCTTACTGGAGGATTGGTAATTAATCTATTAATAATTAATTAGATTAGATGATGAAACATGCCATTTAAATATTATTTTATTATCATCATCATCATCATATGAATCTTACAGAGTACGCCGATACATTCACTAGCGAGTGGAGTGAGCTTAACACAAGGAGTAATAATGGAGATTGTTTTGACATTCTCTCTGCTCTTCACAGTCTACGCCACAATTGTGGACCCCAAGAAAGGAAACCTCGAAGGCCTGGGCCCACTCCTTACTGGGCTTGTTGTTGGGGCCAACATCATGGCTGGTGGCCCCTTCTCAGGTGCCTCAATGAACCCAGCAAGGTCTTTTGGGCCTGCTTTCGTCAGTGGAGATTGGACTAACCACTGGGTTTACTGGGTTGGGCCTCTCATTGGAGGTGGGCTTGCTGGATTCATGTATGAGAATTTCTTCATTGTTAGGACTCATGTGCCACTACCATCAACTGAAGCTTTCTGATTTTAGTATTTCTATCATTCTTCATTAATGTATGTTTATTTAGAAGTATTATTATTGCTGCTGTTTAAATTATTATATATCATATCAATTGATTTGTGTGTATTAGCTATGTGAATTCTATCTTAATTGGAGTATATTTGTTACAAAGAAGCATATTCCTGCCACCTCATATCTAGTTGGAACAAGCTGGAGCCAAAGTGTAACTTCCAAATGGGAAAAATAAATTACCAGAAGGATTGCTTCTTAATTTAAAAATATTGGAGTGAAAGCAAACTTGATGTAGATTAATTATTCTTAAATATCTGTGATCAAGATTAATTTGACATCAATCAAAATAGCAGCTTTACATGTTAGAATGGCTGTCCTGAACAGGTGACGATTCTCGACTTTATGATTACTCGATAAATTTGGTTACTGGATTTGTGGAGATCGGTAGTGGCACGAAAGCTCCATGAAATCCATAAGGAACCCTAGTCGGAAGTGTGATTTTCGCAACTGGCTCGTTTGACAAGTTTTTGGCATCAACTATATGTACCTAAAACAAGAATTGAACAAATTGCACTTAATAATATATATAAATATATCATATTATTAAGGAACCGAACAATATAAAAGAATAAACGCTAACTAACTTACTTGGGATTCATTACTATCTTCATTATGAACATACGTAACAATCCAACCATCATCCTCTTCTTCACTACCTCCACATTTGGGTACAAAGGCTGCTCCTGTGCAAAATGTATTCTCCGGAAACATATGATATTCAGTCTCTATCCACTCTTCAGAAAGCTCGTTTTTCGTTTCCTTAAAGTAAAGCTTTGCTAGCCCTCCAAATTTTGCCATGCCTGTTAGTTAACAAATACACTACTTTTCATGATTTGTGGGGGGAGGGTGTTTGACGGGCGCCCTTAAATAGAACAAATGAACTGTTGTTACCTGATATTGAGCTTGCTTCTAAATCAACAACCTGTGTGTAACCGTAATTATTTTCTTTACCGGTATACTTTTCATTAATCATTGGAAAATCCATAGAATGTTCGGTTCCTGTAAGATTCCTCTCCTTTACATCTCCGGATTTTAAATTTAGTCTCCATTCATAAACATGAGAAAATAACGAATTCTCTTCTGATTTATCATCGAGTGAACCTCCTACATGCTTAAACCTTTTGGAAAACCACTCAAATTTGTTCAATCCAAAATCAGGCCCTGGTATGACTGAATCACGAGCTCTACAAGCCAAGACTACTACTTCATCACCATGTTCGAAGCAATTTATGATGTGAAATGTACAACAAGGTTCGACTTCAAACCACTTTACAGAACCGGCATCTCCATAACGAGGCATTATTCCTATCCTAGCATACCCTTCCTTGTTGTACTTTATCAACCTACATGTCAAGAATGAGTTGGATAAATGTTTCTTCAATGGTATATACATATAATAAATATGCAAGAATGGAGGACAGGCACACTTACGGTCCACCAGTTATCAGTCGTTTTATGTCTAAAGTAAGAGGAAAATCCATGATGACATTGTACCTGAAAAATAAAAATGGATCAAAAAGCAAAGCAAAATCAAAATTCATTAAGTGCAAGAATGAATCTTGAGAAAACAGATTACCTTTCTGTAATCCCTATCTCATGGCAAAGGCAACATCTGTTTAGTTTGAGATCCACTTTGTGAATTAATTTCTTTCCATCAGCTGAGACAACTCCAAGCTCCAAGTACGGTTTTTGTGGATAAATTCCCATTATTACAAGCTCTCCGGTGCCAAGAACTTTCTGTGTTTATAAAGTTTACACTTTGGAACAAAACCAAATATATATAACAAAAAAAAAAACTTATATCTCAATTACCTTGGGGTGGCTAGTAAACGGCCTATCCCAAGCTCCGTTTATGTCCCAATTTCGCTTAGTTTCAAGTGTAAGAATGTCGATTTCTTGAGGTATATGATTCTCAGCGACAGAGTAGAGCTTTCCAGAGTGCTCAAAAACATTTGTGTTGCTCAAAAGTTTATTTACCGAACCAAATCTTAACTGCCAAGAATAAACCATAGCAATTAGCTGTTATGCTTGAAAACCAATAGTCTAGTTTATTACATTAAATATATGAGTATGATTTCCTTACCCAATTTAGTAGATATGCTGATAAAACGGCAGCAGAATCCCCTTCTATAGCAGGAATAAATCCCGGTTTCTTCATTGCCTTTTCATGTTTGAAGGTATCGGTTTTGACAAATTTATTATTGTAACTAATGTTCCATTTCCCATCACTGTCTTTAGAGAAGTATAAAGCATGAAGCATCCCTTCTCCTTCTACCCATGTGTGGCTTGATTTTCCAAATATTGAATTCGTCGACTTTAGACCTCCAAATAGAGGATTCGGTCCTGCATCAACGTGAAAATAAGAAGAAGAATAGACAATAAAACTCGGAAAATGAAGTGGAGTGTGACAACAAGAACTAGACAAACTAATACGATTATATGACTTAGTTTTTGGGAAACTTGTATAAGTCCAATAATTCTTTCTTTTATCTCAAAGAGCTTTTCAGTCTTGTAGTCATATATCTAGAATTAAAATACATAACCAAAGAGTGAGGTTACATCAAAAGCATATGTACAAAAATCCTAAATAACGATTAATCTGTGCTACTAGACAACATATACTTGACATTAAGGAAGAAAATTATATTAATGACAACAAAAGCCAGCTGCCTAATTTCTTGTCAACAAACGGAAATTGATTAACGTACCGTTTCTAACGTAAACACCTTCCGGAAAATCCATTGGGATCATTCCATCAATGGTTTCAGTAACCTGGATAGAGTCGCCAATCTCTTCCACTGGAGCAAAGTTACTCTGTAAATTTAATGAAGTACTAAATCATTGACATTGTTTTACACAAAAGTTTCACATGTATCTTTGAAATGAAATACTACTATAAATTACCTGAGATGGGAGCAAAGGCTGATCAACAAATACAAATGCATGATCAACAAAGGCATCCCAAAATTTCACTGATGCCTCCTTAATATTCTTAGGAACACTGTCGAAAATTTGCTTATGATACATCTTTTTCAAGAATGGCTGTTCAATATTACAGAGTTATAATAACTTACATATATAAGCTAGCTGTCTGAATATTGCATTTACAAATTATTATTTTTTGTTTACCTTAAAACTGAAGGAAGATGAGAGTGAAGCTGTGGAACGATCAGGTGAAAATGAGGAGCACTTCACCTGAATTGCATAATAGCTGAGAGTAGCCATTTATTTCTAAAATTATCTTTATTACTTAGTAGAATTTGTGTTCAATGTATTTATAAGCTTATAAAATACAAAAAAGGGATTTTGGTTCTTGTTTGAAAGGAACTTTTGTAATTACAGAATAGTTTTTTTTATTGTACTTGTATGTTTGGAGGATCTAAAATTTCTGGAAAAGAGCATCTTTTGTGAAAATGTCCTTACTCAAAATAGCAGAGTTTTTTTCCTATATAGCCTATTATATAAAAGTATTTCTCAAAATGACCGGAACTGAAAAGTATTTCCCTAAATGTACCTCTTTGTTAAAATCGCTATTGGCAGTGTCGATTTTAACTAAAATCGATTTTGCCAATAGAGATTTATCAGTCATCTCCGAAAAAAAAAAAAAAAAAAGATTTCACTTAAAATCGATACTGGCAGTATCGATTTTAATTAATATACGGTTTAATTAATATACGGTCTAATTAATATACGGTTTAATTAATATACGGTTAAAATCAACACTAGCAGTGTCGATTTTAAACTTTTTTTTTTTTTTTAAATGTGAATAACCTCTATCTTATTTTTGGTGAACGAACCTCGATTTGTATAACTCAAACAATAAAGAACAACTCAATTTTATAGGGAAATTGGTGAAGGATCGTATGTCACAGATATTCGTGCAAGTCAAGTTCAATTGTCTGAGAGTGACGAAATAGGTATAGGCTTGCTTTTCAATGGCGTGATGAAAGGTGCTCGTGGTATGCCTATTACAACAATTATTGAGACCTCATTTTATAGTTGTGTTTATTACTTTCAATCTAGCTTTCTATTGCTGAACTTGCTCGTGAAAATACTGGCCTACCAAACACCGAACCCCAAAATCGATTTAGTACCAAGGTTTACCAAATGCTCCTCCACAACACCTCGAAGGTTGGGGGTATGCATGTAACAATCTTCAGCAATTCTATACGTGGGGGCGGTGGTGTTTATTCTGTAATCACAGGTCGTCGCATGACGAAGGGAGGTAATGTTCAAACTGTGCGCATTGGCGAAAGGACATGCACTTGTGGTAAGTGGGTAGCCTATCATGTTCATTGTTCCCACGTTCTTGCTTGTTGTAGTAACCAAAATGTTGATCCGTTATCTTTTGTATCATCATTTTATACCGTTGAGAATTATTCGAGGACATGGAGTTGTAGATTTGAACCATTGGATAATGAGTATTATTGGAACGAGTATTATGGTCCGGTGTTCAAACCAAACTATAAGCTTGAACGGGAAAAAGGTTGACCAAAATCAAGACGCATTCGCAATGAAATGGATTTTCAAACCGACAAACGGGTGATTCATTATTCTACTTGTGGGAAGGAAGGACATACGCGTCGCAAATGTATGAATAATAGGACATAATTTCATATATGTTATTGTAATTGAGCTATTAATGTGGAGACATTTTTATGTATTGAACTTGTTATGCAAGTAACATTGTTATGGTGAATTGATTATGTTATTGAGTTGTTCTTTATTGTTTGAGTTATACAAATTGAGGTTCGTTCACAAAAAATAAGATAGAGGTTATACACATTTTAAAAAAAAAAAGTTTAAAATCGACACTGCTAGTGTCGATTTTAACCGTATATTAATTAAACCGTATATTAACTAGACCGTATATTAATTAAATCGTATATTAATTAAAATCGATACTACCAGTATCGATTTTAAGTGAATTTTTTTTTTAATTTTCGGAGATGACTGATAAATCGCTATTGACAACATCGATTTTAGGTAAAATCGACACTGTCAATAGCGATTTTAACAAAGAGGTACATTTAGGGAAATACTTTTCAGTTCCGGTCATTTTGGGAAATACTTTTATATAATAGGCTATATAGGAAAAAAACTCTTCATGTGACAAAGAACTGGCTTACTGATTTGCTGCACGTTACTATCCCACAATTTGTAAAATTCAACATGAATATTTTAAATCAATCTATTTTACATGGTAGATATGCATTTAGTGCTCCATAACTTTGATGAACAAAATATAAAAAATACATGATATAAATATAGTACGTTAGTTGAGTACGGCTCGTGTTGATTTTCTTTTTATTTTGCTATGTGTGTAAATTTGTAATCAAATAAAATTTCTAATGTAATATTGAAGTCGCCATTTTACTTTGAATTTTTTTTGGGTTTATTTACTGTTGCCAAAATAGATTCAGTTTTTCATTTTAGATCCACTAATTGAATACACGAACATGAGGGTATGTAAACCTTCAACACCTCAATTATTCAATGTTAATTAAACATGTTTTTCCCTGTGTTAACACATAATGTTATGTGAAAAACATTTTATCCCCTATTTTATCTTATGGTGGACTGGACGGTAAATTTGTCTTTTTGGGACAATATCATTTGAAATTTTAGGGAAATGTGCCTATTCCCATATAATAGAAAATTAAGTTGAACATTTTACTTATCACATCACATAAAGATAGCTAAGAATGAACAGATTGCAATAAAATAGTCAGTATACTAAGGTAAACAGAGGGGCATCTTTCCTTAGCATATACGGCACTGTTTTTTCCTGAATGGCATCTTCATTAAATAATTGACTCTAATAATTAACTAATTATAATATCAGTATCATGACTTAATATTACAGAAATAAAAGCATAACACATTGTTTATTGATGTTAAATTATGGATTATAATTAACATGTGAATAAGTATGAATGAATACTGAGAAAAATTACTAGTGATCACTAAATTCAAGAAATATTCAGCTCCTCCACCAACACAATAACCTCCCAAAAAATGAAGTGTTGTATGAAATAATAGTTTAAAGACAGCAACTTCAAATATCATCTTCATCTAAAATAGCTATCAACAACTCTGCACTTTGCATTCTTCTGTTTATTTCTTCAATCATATCAGCTGTCAGCATGTCCTCACCACACATTGTATATACTACTATTTCTTTGTCCCAGTTCAGGGTCCAAAAACAGCAGCAAGGATTGTGGTCTACACTGAGGCAAACTAATTAATGGACACTGAAAAGATTATCTGAGGAAGAAATAGCTCGTAGATGACAACACTATGCAATAAATTATGCTTCAAAGATTGTACCTTGATGATATCAAGAAAGAAACGGAATAAGAACAAGAATTACCTCCTTCAACATGTGTATCGAGATATATGGTAAATTTGTTTGATCCTCATTCGCACTGGATATGAATTGTAGGCCCTGTTTCTTCTTATGATTTGTAAATTTATAATCCATTTCTTCATCCCTGATCTGTCCTTAATGCTTGCTTGATTCTTTAGTTTCTCCTTGTCTTTTTCCCTCAAGGAGCATCTTTCAACCGTCTGCTGACTCTGACTCGATATCTGCTACGAACAAGGAGCCAAATTAATATTACTTTGAAATTTAAAAAGGAAAATTTGCTAAATATAATCCTATGACCACATATACCAAATCATATTCCCAGAGCACTCCCAGCTTTCGGATTGGTTCTTGGCCAACAACATGTACTAATATCTATTTTTCTTCCTTCTTGTTTCCACCGTAAGTAAAGAAAAAAAAATCTTATTTCCACTTGATTGGTTGATGCAGGCCATGAGTTGGATTAAGGCCTAGTCTAGTAAAACGACAATAGTTCTTTTTTCTTTTTCCTTTTAAACTATAAACGTTGTAGCAAGTCGATAATCCTAAGAAATCAATTCATTACATGGCCAAAGAAACACTGTATATATAAAGATTTTATTAATCTAAATCCCCATGTGTTGTGCATATCAGTAAACAGCTCGTGCAATGTCTACTCCAAAATAAAACTGCCCTGTTTTTGTGAAACAGCAAACATGCAAATGAGCTCGGCCTTACATTTTGCTTACCTGGTAATTCCACTGTGGCTTTCATGGTCAGTTGCCAATGACTTGAATGATATCTTTTCCAGTGGTTCTGATGATGGAGTTGAAGTATATTCTAACATGTCTCTCGCTGAAGGTGACCACATCACAAAGCCTGGCTGCCCTAGCAAATGCGGGAACTTAACAGTTCCATACCCGTTTGGTATCGGTATAAATTCTGGTTGCTCCATCAACCCTTTTTTCGATATAAGCTGCAATGCATCTTTCAATCCTCCAAAGGCCTTCCTTGGCTCTGATCAGCTTGAAGTTGAAGGTATATATGACACCAAAATATACATTAAGAACCGGCCAGCCTTTAACTGTTTCGATAAATCTGGAAACCTGGCAAACGAATCACACTTTTCGATGAATTTGTCTGGAACACCTTTTAGCTTGTCAACTGAAAACAAGCTCACAGTCATTGGATGCGACGATGTTTCTGAACTAACAACAACGGCATCAGATTACGATAATTACCTTGGTTTGTGCGTGGCGATTTGTAATAAAACGCAGGACTTGAGCAATGGTTCTTGTTCTGGCATTGGCTGTTGCCAAGCCTCCATCCCAAAGGGTCTCCAGGTCATCTATTTGGAAGTGACCAAATTGAATGATCAAAATGCTGTTCAGTCTTTTAACCCGTGCGGCTACTCGTTTTTAGCAGAGCAGAACAGCTATGAATTCCAGATTTCTGACATCTCAGTTGATTCATCATTAGTTAACAAAACAATAGGAACACTGCCACTTGTGATAGATTGGGCTATTGGACACAGAAATTGCAACCAAATTCAGAATACAAAAGATTTCATATGTCAAGGAAAAAGTGTGTGTGTTGATTCTGATACCGCTCTTGGTGGGTACCGATGCATCTGCTCTCAAGGATACAAGGGAAATCCATATCTCAGTCCAGGCTGCCAAGGTTAGTCAATAGGCCTACATGAATTGAGAATAAAAAACTTAAATAATTGACCACAAGCTTGCTGTAATTTTAAATTTGGCATCACTATACAAAAATTAACAAGATTTATCACAATCTTTTTCAGATATTAACGAATGCGAGTATAATCTGTGCCATGAAAAAGCTACATGCACTAATCTTCAAGGTTCTTATAATTGTGCTTGCAATCATGGCTACTATGGTGATGGCGAACATGATGGTACTGGTTGCATTTTTGTTCCATCTCCAACAAAGAACACCCTTTATGCAGGTTAGCAATGCTATGTCTCCATCTAAAATTTGCATTTAGAAGAAAAAAACTTTTTACAATGTCAGATGAAATTCTTAAAATACTTACCACCATGTAGAAAATTAATGCTAAGCACAAGAAACTGATACTGCCTATAAAAATTTTGCTTGCAGGTTTACTCATAGGCTCAGTATCATTTTTAGCACTGCTACTTAGCTTTTGGGTTTACAAGGTACTGAAGAGGAGGAAAGCAAATAAGCTCAAACAGAAATATTTCAAACGAAATGGCGGCCTTATGTTGCAGCAACAAATCTCAGATCATGATCATGTTCTTGAAAAAATAAGGAACTTCACTGCTAAGGAGTTGGAGAGGGCCACAGACCGGTTCAACGAAAGTCGAATAATTGGGAAAGGAGGTCAAGGTACAGTATATAAGGGCATGCTCTCAGATGGAAGAATCATTGCAGTAAAAAAGTCCAAGCAAATTGATAAAAATGACCAACTAGCAGAATTCATAAACGAGGTTGTGATCCTATCCCAAATAAATCACAGAAATGTAGTCAAATTACTAGGATGTTGTTTGGAGACAGAAGTTCCATTACTAGTCTACGAATTCATTTCCAATGGGACCCTATTCGGCCTCATCCATGATCAAAGTACAGGTTTTCCATTCTCATGGGAGATGCGATTGAGAATCGCTGCAGAGGTAGCAAATGCCTTATCATACCTGCATCATGCGACTTCTATTCCCATATATCACAGGGATATGAAGACTAATAACATCCTCTTAGATGAAAAATACAGAGCCAAATTAGCAGATTTTGGAATTTCAAAATCAGTTACAGTAGACGAGACTCACTTAACCACCAAGGTGAAAGGGACCTTCGGTTATCTAGACCCAGAGTACTTTCAAACAAGCAAATTTACTGGAAAGAGTGATGTTTACAGCTTCGGGGTAGTTCTTGTCGAGCTCTTAACTGGCCAGAAACCAATATCTACAAGTGTGACAGAAGAAGAAAGAAGTTTAGTAACACGTTTCATCTCGACCATGGAAGAAAACCGCCTCCAGACGATCCTTGATTCTCAGATAATAGAACAGGGTGTTGATGAAGAGATCTTAACTGTTGCTAAACTGGCAAAAAGATGTTTGAATTTAAATGGGAGGAAAAGGCCGAATATTAGAGAAGTTGCCATGGAGCTGGATAGCATCAGAAATAACATTCAAGAAATAAGTTGGGTGGAAACAGAATCATTAGTGTTTTCAGAAGACAGAATCGCATAAACACGAAATGTTGTTCAACCTATGTTTACGATACTGTTTGAACAAAAACATCCAATTTCTTTTTTTCCAACACATGCAAATTGTATATTGACTAGTTGCTGAATCCCTATAGAACTTGTGTAAATTCATTTTTTTGCTGTAGAACGATTGATTGAGGTTCAAAATGTTCAAATACATAGGTTTTGTATCATTTGGATAGCACAAAGAAATATATCTTTTTTTGTGAAAGATATAACGAAATACATACTACATTTCACTAGGATACCTGGATTGCAGTGTATATGGCTAGGAATAGAATTGTCACTGGGTCAGATACAGTTTCAATTTGCCCTCCTTCATATTCAACTCTACCTATTAAATAATGGATCTGAGTTTGGTTCAGATACTATTGAACTTTCAAAATCTCTTATTATATCCAAGTCCATCTAATAATCAGATTTTGGTCAAACTCTGGAAAAAGATTCAAATTCGATAAAATTCTTCATCTCTCAAAATCTCTACAACTTTAGTTGTTTAATTAATCAAACATTTCTGAAGAATATACACCTAATTGCAGGAAGAATGGACTTGTTATACAGAATTACTTTTTAGTTGTATATTCCTAGCCAAGTAGAACTTCTTCCCTTTCCCTGAAGAATTTATCCAAGTGTTGCATGCGACAAAAATAAATGTAATCACAGATTAAGAGTTATATATATATATATATATATATATATATATATATATATATATATATATATATATATATATATATATATATATATATATATTTTTTGTCTTCTTACTTCTTTTTGTGATTTAAGAAGAAAAAAAAAGTTCTTATATACCTCTTGTTTCCTGAATGCAGGGTGTCTTTCAAGCCGAGAACTTACGCCGCACATAACCAAATAAGTGAAAAAACTAAACAAAATAAGATATAATAAGACAAACAAGACTTCATTAATTTAAGAACTCCTACCATGTCAATTCCTAGGAAAACAGTCACTACACTACACTGCTAAGAAATACAGTATGAATAGAAATAGGTTTATATGTCTACACCGCCCTTGTTTTGTGTATCAATCAGCTCTTGCAATGACCACCCTAATATATGAAAGTATCCTTTATGAAACAGCAAGTATGCAAATGAGTTCGTTTTTGCATTTTATTTACTTGATAATTTCAGGTGGCTTTCATGGACAGTTGCCAATAACTGAAGACTGCTATCGTTTACAACATTTCTACTGATGAAGTTTATGTCCATCCATCGCTGAAGGTTGCTAGCCCGAACAAATGTGGGAGTTGAAGTTCCATCAACCCATTCTTTGACATAAACTTGATTGATACAACATGATTAAATGTTAATTAAACAAGCATAGTGCCCTTTTTCATGTCAGTCAATAATCAAGTAAAGTGACTTTTGCATTTTGCTTTGCTCTTACGGCTACTAAAAATTGCTGCATACAACTCAACTGGCATAAAATCAAACACTTGTAATGCAGAAAATGATGAAGCCCCAATAAACGCAGGAACATATATATGTATATATACCTGTTTAAAATGGCTATAAATTCAAGTTCTTCAATCAACACATTAATTTTTCGAAATACACTGCATTACATCTTCCAAATCTGCAATTGCATTTCTTCGCACAGTCGCTGAACTCTAGGTTCTGGGCATATATCAAGTTTAATATCAAAACACACTTAAAATCATGTACCATCTAGATCAATTTTCCCAAATTAAAACAAAGCTAACGTGGAATTACAGAATAGTTTATTTTTTCAATGGCCCAACCCAAGTATACATTAACGTATCTAAACCCGAAAGAGTTCAAAGGGACAAGTTGGAAAAAAAATTCATAATAGTCCTTGATTTTTTGCAGGAACTAAAATGAGAAGCTTAGTTTCGTAAAGCAATTTGTATTCTTTATGCTTGTAAGTTGATGTTACACAATTTTAATTCTAAGTTAGTAGGAATTCATAAATTTTTACATTGGCAAATAAATTGAGGATTATGTATTTGCTCTAATTAGTAGGTAGGGAAAGAAATGAAGGAAAATAAGGTGTTATTTTTTCTCTATATAGACGTAGTGAAATATAATAATATGTTAGATATGTAAACGTGTATTTTAGATATAAAGTAAATAATCTTGAGGATCTTGAAAATAAAATGAAGACAATGTCTTTTTTTTAATCTAAATTTTACAGAGAGAAAATGTTAAAATAAGTTATTGTAAAGTAAAATAAATTTATAATAACAATTTTATGATTGTTGTGCATAGAAATGACCATTTTATCTCTACATCACCGACATTCATGAGTCTGTTTTTTGTTTTTGAGAAAGATACATTAGGGTGCAAAATGTCATCCAAATTATATTTTTAGGGTGCAGATAGGACTGTAATCAAGCCGAGTAGTATCGAACGACATACTGTTCAAGCTTGGTTTGATTTTTATCGAGCTTCAAATTTTGTGTTTGAGCTTAGTTTGATTTTCAATCGAGCCGAGCTCAAACGAGCTTTTAACGAACGAGCTCGAACCGAGTATCGAGTAGCTTGGTATTTTACATGTATTTTTTCAAGTTTTAGCTTATCGAGTCGAGCTCGAGCCGAGCTTCAAAAGTTATCGAACGAAAAAAGATGTTCAAGCTTGTTTGATTAGTGTGACGAACCGAGCTCAAACGAGCTTTTATCGAACGAGCTCGAGTTGAGTATCGAGTAGCTTGATTTGATTTTCAGCCCTAGGTGCAGAGTACCAAAAAATTTAAATCAGGGTGAAAAATTCTAATATTTTATAATTTAAGGGTTCAAAATGCCAACATTATATTTTAAGGGTTCAAAATCTATATTGCAAAGGTGCAAAGTGAAAAAAAAAAAAAAATTGAAAATAACTATTATACCCTTCAATCAATGAATTTTCTCACTAAAACACACACTAGGGTGTAAAATGTCAAATAAATTATATTTTTAGGGTACAAAGTGCCAAAACTTTTAAGTTAGAGTGCAAAGTGCCAAAAACCTATAATTCCAGGTGCAAAATGCCTAAAACTCTAGATACTAGATAGTATTTTACTTGGTGGCAGTTGCACCAAATTGTAGTAACTGAAAAACAAAAATGAAATTTGCTCAAACTGTTGTAGGAAAAAAAAAGAAAAGCGCTGGTACATAATTCCTTCAGACAAAATATTTATTTCTCACTTGCAAGTTTGCAACCACAAAGGGCATCTTCAAACAAAAATTGGAAAAATCATTTCATAATTCTGAGCCAATTTTTAATTTTACAGTTACCTTTTGCAGGATTATCACACACACAGACACAGAGTTATCACATGCATACTATTTGTATTTGGAGTGAAGCCAAATAAAGAAATATTATATTAATTCTTCAGCATTTAATACAGCCCTCTACCCAAGGCTGAATCCCTATTCTTTACTACTCATTTGTTAGTATTTAATGTTTTGTTCTGGTAAATTAAGAGTCTTTAACATTTTCGTGCACTTAATTTTATTCCGAGTTTCAGAGTACAGCTTGGTTATCTGCAATCTCATTTTTATGAGTAAGTTCGGCGGTATCCTTCTTAGTAGTTTATATAGTAGTATACTTTAATTTTATTCTGGGAATTTGTTTTCTGATTTGCTTGGGTTTGTTTTGAATCTGTCTTCTGACACAATTCTCTCTGCTTTTTGGGTTATTTTTTTTTCTGCATATAACGACAACAGGGTTCATTTGTGTTTGATCACTTCATGTAACTTCTGGTTTAATCATTGATTGAAATGTTGAATTAATTGTCTAATTTAATTTTGACAAATTGCTTAGACATAGGGAAAGTAATTTAATTTCATTAGTTTAATGTTCTAATTGATGTAGTTTCCTATCAAAATCTCATTTTTGCTTCACCCCATATCATATGCTTGATTCAGCACTCATTAATGGTATGCATTTTGATGCTTTCACTTCCCATGACACTTGTATTTTCTTTTTCTTTTTACCAATCCAGTTACTACAAGAATTTAAGTTACTGGTATCCCTAAATGGAGACTAGGAGACTGGTGTGGCTAATGGCTTTGGTCTTTTCAATAATTTTGCTGGTTCAGTATTTTGAACTCCCACATGGTTATGATTTATCAAATTTATTGTCTTTCGCCAAATCCCAAGTAACTTCGGTAAGCAGCTTTCCAACTATCGGTGCCTCCAACAACACCGAAAGTGTGGGATTAAACAAGAACATGGCACCCGAAAAGGTCAGAGAAAAAAATGGGTATAAAAAACCACCAGAATCGAATTATACTTCTGCTAATGCTAGTAGTAATTCTTCGTTAGACAATCTTTGGCCGAAAAATGTTGTTCCTGCCGCTTCAAATATAAATGAAGAAAAGAATGCCAATATCATAACTCCTCGAGTTTCTCTGCCACTCCCACCCTTAGATTCACCAAATAACATAACATCTCCTCAGTATATTAGTGTAAATCGAAGTACTCCCTTTGCATCTCCTATGGGAAAAGATACAGTCCCAAAGAATGGGTTGATAGGGAGAAACATTTCCCCTCCAGCCAATCCTGCTTCGATCATCAAAACTCCGACTAAGAAGAGGAGGATCAAGGGACCACCAGCTGTAGTAGTACCAATATCTACTATGAATGATATGCTGATTCAAAGTCGTGTTTCATATAAGTCAACGGTATGTACACGTGGACTTGAAAAGCAACTCTACCTCTTCCGGTCGAAGCTGATGCTTGTTTTCATCTGTTCTTGCTTGCAGAAACCTCACTGGCCTTCAAAAGTAGACCACGAATTACTCAATGCAAAAGCTCAGATAGAAAACACACCAATGATGGAAAAGGACCCTCATGTATACGTTGATCTGTACAGAAACTTTTCTGCATTCATAAGGTATATATTTATAAACTTCGTAACTTTATCTTTTCAAATTAGTGACCAACTTTCTTGTCATTTACAGGAGCTATGCACTCATGGAACAAACTCTTAAGATTTATATATATGCTGAAGGAGAGAAGCCTATTTTCCACCAGTCCGAGCTTAGTGGAATATATGCTTCCGAAGGATGGTTCATGAAGCAGCTTGAAGAAAACACCCACTTTGTTACTAAGAATCCTAATAAAGCCCATCTGTTTTACTTGCCTTTTAGTTCACGACTATTAGAGGAGACCTTATACGTGCCAAATTCTCATAGTCACAAAAACTTGGTTCAGTATTTGAGTAGGTACCTTCAGAATATCACAACAAAGTATGGTTTTTGGAACAGAACTGGCGGAGCTGACCATTTTCTCGTAGCCTGCCATGATTGGGTATATGTTTATATATTAGTATATCTTATTTATTATTTACAATTTTTTCAAATAATTATACGTATTATTATAGAGTGTTAGTTCTGTTATTTCCTCAGGCACCATCTGAGACGAGCAGGATCATGAGGAATTGTATTAGATCTTTGTGTAATGCAGATGTTAAAGGAGGAGGGTTCCAGTTCACCAAAGATGTATCTTTACCAGAAACGTACATTAGTTCGCCTCAAAATCCTCTAAGAGACCTCGGAGGGGAGCCTCCTTCCAAGAGACAAATACTTGGTTTTTTTGCTGGAAAGATGCACGGTTATCTTCGTCCCATTTTGTTAAATCAGTGGGAGAACAAAGATCCGGATTTAAAGATTTTTGGTAAGCTGCGAGAGGTAAAGGGTGAGAAGACCTATATTGAGTACATGAAGAGTAGTAAGTATTGCATAAGTGCAAAGGGGTATGAAGTGTATAGCCCTAGAGTGGTGGAGGCAATTTTCTACGAGTGTGTTCCTGTGATCATATCGGACAATTATGTGCCTCCGTTCTTTGAGAGTTTGAATTGGGAAAGTTTTGCCGTATTTGTACTGGAGAAGGACATTCCGGATTTGAAGAAGATACTTTTATCGATCCCTGAGAAGAGGTATCTTGAGATGCAACAAAGAGTGAAGCAGGTGCAAAAGCATTTTCTTTGGCATTCTAGGCCTCAAAAGTATGATGCTTTTCATATGATACTCCATTCCATATGGGACACTAGAATTTCCCAGATGAGGCCTACTCAGAGATAAACCCGCCCCCCACTTCAGGGCATAGGCTATGGATCGATTTATAAGCTGATCTGATGATTCGGATCGAGAACGCCAATGGCTGCATGCATATACTTACTATTAGTATTACTATTACTATTACTATTAATTTGTTTTATATCTTTTTCATCTTATCTTATTCTAGAAAAAAAAACTCAAATATTCTCTTAAATACTTAGATTATTAACAAATAAAAGGTCGTATAATGATAGCATGATAGTTAATCTCTGTAATTTTCCTAATTATATTAAGGTCCTCTTTTTAACCTTTCGGAAGCTATACGCATGTAATAGAACTTATTAAGACATGGTAAATTAATGGTATGAATAAAGGTTAAATTAGATCCGGGAGGAAATACTGTCCATTATTCTACATGTGAAAGATTAAAGAAAGGAATACAAGCTGTATAAATTATGAATATCCAGAGTGTAAGGTCTAATTACAAATCCCTTTACATATTCAGTACAAAAAAATATCTCATCAGTTTGCACAATTTTACAAAAAATCTCATCATCAGTTATAAAGCTTTAAATTTGATAAAATTATATCTTTGTCCCTAGGAATTAATTTAAAGCAATATATAATTTTATCAAATTTTTTGTTGATAAATTAAATATATAATTATCTATTTTCAAATTTTTAATTTTTAATTTTTAATTTTTTTTAAGGTATCAAATAACCACTACATTATGGGTATTCCTAATTTACATACTGTATAAAATAAGAGTTGGGTACAAAAAAAAAAAGAATAAGAGTTGCGTTTTCGGTCAATGCTACAAGAAACTCTTATTTACATACCATATCCCACCGCCCGGCTGTAGCTAGTAAGAAAGAAAGAGGAATCCCAGAGGCCAGAAACCCATAAATAAATAATACTAATAGTGAATCAATTAGTACTTAATTGATGAGTTGATATTGCATTCCAATTTTACACCACAGCCCACAGGGACAGGTATCTCAATTATGCACACTGCCCATTATTATTAATTCTGAGTTTGTTAACTTTACTAAATAATTTTATTTTTTGTTGACTAGTCAGTACAGCATGCAATGCTAGATCTCTTTTTTCCATTTTTTTGTTTGGTTCTCAGAGCATGGAATGAGTTAAAGCTTCAGTTCATGTAATTCAAGAATCATATGTTATGATATATGTTGTGAAGCAATTCTTGCCCTCATAAAATCAATTTATTCTTTTTTTCCAAGTAAGTTTTGTTTTCGTGTTCTCTGGGTTTCCTGAATCTACTCTTTTTTTTTTTTTTAATCCTGATTTCCGATTATTGTATTAGGGTATTCCTTGGAATCAAGAAGTGTAATTTTTGCACTTTGTTTGTGATAATCTTGAAATTAACATCATGATTAAATTGTTTCTTGTTTTGTTTTTCAGAATTTCTTAAATTCTAGTTTGTTCCGTTCTTATTAATGTATAGCCGTGTTTCATGAATTATTGGAGTATTACTTTATTTCTGGGAATCAATAAAGGACACTTTTTTCTCTTAACATGCCAATCTTCAAATTGACAAGATAATTGAAGTGCTTTTTGCAATTTGAATTTTGTTATGTTTAAATCAAAGTTGTTGGGTTGCTGAGGAACTTAGTAAAATGAAGAGAAACCCATTAGCGATTGACTTTGTTAGATTCCTTATTTTGCTTTTGAATATCTAAATTCTAATTTTTCTTTACAAGCGTCCGAATCACATTTTGGATTTTCTGCTGAAATTTTGAAACTTTCAGAATTGCTTCCGGTATTTGAATTGTTTATAAGTACTGCATAAAGGATGATCTCTTTTCTTGGTTTGAAGGTCTTGAACAGAAAGAATGACAAATAATCTTTACTGACTAAATTAAAACTTCGTCTGCAGAATTCCATAGGAACACTGTAGCTGTCCTATAATTCAAGAAGTGAACATGGGCAACGAGTTCCGGTACGTGTGGTTGGTTGAGACGAGAAAACTGCTGTTGCTTATGGGAACCGTCTTTGGATTGATTTTGTTTATTCAGTACTTTGAGCTTCCATATAGTAATATTTTCTCATCATTATTTGCTTCTGGAAAATCTCAAGTATCCCCAATTGACAACTTCCCCAGTAGAGATTCATATAGTAACCACACTAGTTCAATCAATTCTAGCAGCTTAAATTCTTCGGATTTGAATGGTGCTGAAGTGGTATCTAGCCCTACAAATGTCTCTGATGGAACAAATGCCAAAAGTTTGGATGATATGTCGAATGAGGAAATTGATCCAGAAGATGAATCTCGGTCCACAGATTTCTCAGAGACGAATCACAACTCAGCCACTGAGAGCATTGAAATTAACACTAGCTCTTCACCCCAGGAGACTATATCGAATTATACCTCCAAAAGCAATGCTCCACTGGATGATAATGGCGTAGGAGAAATTGTTCGGAAATCTGATGAGAGTGATAACTCGAAATCTCCTTCTCCAAGTACATCTATGAGAAAGGATACAGAAAGTATGCATCAAGAGAACAAAAATACCAAGATTCTTTCTGAACCAGAACCTGCTGTGGTACCTATATCAAAAATGAACAAAATGCTGCTACAGAGTCATGTATCACACAGAGCAATGGTGTTTTAAATTTTATATCTCAGATTTTTAGTCTTATTTTCCGATCTTTATTTTAACCATTTGTGTTGGATTTATTTGCAGAGGCCACGATGGTCTTCAATAGTAGATCAAGAATTATTGAATGCAAAGTCCCTTATGAAAAACACACCAATTATCCGGAAAGACCCTCACTTTGATGTCCATTTGTATCGAAATTTATCCGAATTCAAAAGGTAAGGAAACCATAACTTAAAACTATTTATCGTTTCTGCTTTTAGGTTGCTATATGTGGTATTTTGTGAAAATGTGATTATAAAGGTAGTTCAAATGGCCATATGTAGGAGCTATGAGTTGATGGAGCAGACCCTCAAGGTTTATATCTACGCTGAAGGAGAACGACCTATATTCCATCAGCCACCTCTCAAGGGAATTTACGCATCCGAGGGATGGTTCATGAAGCTTCTACAATCCAACAAACAATTTGTTACTAAAAACCCAAAGAAAGCCCACTTATTTTACTTACCTTTCAGTTCACGAAGTTTGGAGATGACTTTATACATACCAAATTCTCATAGTCGCCAGAACCTTATTCAATTCTTAAGCAACTATATTGGAACCATATCGACAAAATATAATTTCTGGAATAGAACTGGTGGAGCTGACCATTTTCTCGTTGCCTGTCATGATTGGGTACGATTCTCATATAACATTATTTTATAGAAGTATAAAAACTATTTTTCCCACTCTCAGGTTTTCACCTTTTTTTTTTAAATTTCGTTTCAGGCCCCAGCAGAGACGAGGGAGATAATGGCTAATTGTATTAGGGCTATGTGTAATGCTGATGTGAAAGAAGGATTCGAATTCGGAAAAGACGTTTCTCTCCCTGAAACATATATAAGGTCTCCTCAGAATCCTTTACGGCAACTCGGAGGCAAACCTCCTTCCCAGAGAAAATTTCTTGCTTTCTTTGCTGGCAGCATGCACGGTTATCTTCGTCCTATTTTGTTAAAATACTGGGAAAATAAAGATCCTGACATGAAAATATTTGGTAAAATACGTAAGAAGAAAGGCGAGATTACTTATGCACAGTACATGAAGAGCAGCAAGTTCTGTATATGTGCTAAAGGTTACGAAGTCAACAGTCCACGGGTAGTGGAGGCCATTTTCTACGAATGTGTTCCTGTTATTATATCGGATAATTTTGTGCCCCCGTTTTTCGAGACTTTGAACTGGGAATCCTTTGCCATTTTTGTGTTGGAGAAAGACATACCAAATTTGAAGAATATACTCTTATCTATATCAAAGAAAAGATACGCTAAAATGCAGCAGAGGGTTAAGCTGGTGCAGCAGCATTTTCTTTGGCATCCGAGACCTTTGAAATACGACGTTTTTCATATGATATTACATTCGGTATGGTATAATAGAGTATTCCAAACAGGAGAATTGTAAGTATTTTATACTAGCTTTATAAATCAAAAAATAAGTGGTAAGGAATAAGGCAGTGTTGTTATACTACATTTATGTGTATTCTTTCCTGTACATAAACTGGTAAAGATTAGAGAAGTCAGTTTTTTTCATTTTTTCTGCATTACGTCATATCGGTTTTTTTTTTTTTTTTTTTTTTTTTTTTTTTTTTTTTTTTTTTAAGTTTCCATTTTAAGTACAAATGGTGTTAGGTTTGGAATAGTTTATAGTTATATGCACCGACAGCTGTATTATTCGATCGTTTGCACTAAAATTTAGTACTAAGATTCAAAGTCTTGGGATTAATGCGTTCACACGTCAATATTAATTAAGACTATATATGTTCGGTCCTAATTCATTTTGGTTTTAGCGGACGTCTTTCCAAGAACAGATCTGAAATCCTGAATCAATAATCTTACTTCCAGTGAGTGGTTTACTTATTTTATTTAATTTAATAAATGCACTGTTACAGGAATATTTCGTTTTTACCATGTAAACGTAGTGTATCAAGAAATTACTGAAAGGATCAATAATCATTTTTGTTGAAATTGATATGATTATTTCCAAAGCCAAAATGGAACATAAATAAATCATATTGAAGACTTTGAACTTGTGCTCTTATTTGAGATCTGAAAGTTGCATCAGCTCACTCATTCTGCAGAATAGTAAGACCATTTATATAGGGGATTTTGTTTGGTTGTTTCTTGATTCGGTTAGGATTCATGAAATTCTGATAAGGGTATGGATCGTGGATATTGGTTTAGTAGATTTTCGAGTCTGATAGAAACACGGAGATCGCTATGGATTTTGGGGATGGCTTTTGCTACTACAGTTCTGGTCTTTCAGTTTTTCAAGCTTCCAAATGATACTGTTTTTTCATCTCTCATATCTGCTGCTGGCAAAGTTGCTTTTTTTGGTAGCACGAAACCTACTACGTATCCTATTCAGAAATCGAACACCACTCAGATCCAATTAGAGAACGGTACTTCTTCTTCTAGGACAAATCATTCGTCTAAAACAGTTCCGGCATTAATGACAATATCGCAGATGGATGAGCTGTTGTCTGAAAGCCATTCTTCACTAAACTCAAAGGTACATGGATTCGATTATATATAATCCAATCAATCATCTCAAATTATTCCCTCCTTTCTTGTTTCTAACGGTTTCTGCAGCAATCGCATTTGTTTTCAGCTGTGGACAAAGACTTACTACACGCAAAATCTGAGATAGAAAATGCACCATTAGTACATTCAAACTCAGGGCTGTACGAGCCACTTTATCGCAACATCTCAAAGTTCAAAAGGTACATAACATTACAATTCATGGCTCTCCAATTCTTACAAGGCTCGTCGTACCTGATCATTCATTATATTTACAGGAGCTATGATTTGATGGATAAGATGTTACGAGTGTATGTCTACAAAGAAGGTGAAAAGCCCATATTTCATGAATCAATACTTGAAGGAATATATGCATCCGAAGGATGGTTCCTGAAGCTGATGGAATCAAGCAAACACTTCGTTACCCAAGATCACACAAAAGCTCATTTATTCTACTTGCCCTTTAGTTCAAGACTGCTTCAGTTAACTCTTTACGTTCCGCACTCACACAGTCGTGAGAATCTTATAGTATTCATGAAGAATTACACCGAAATGCTCATTCAAAAACACCCTTTCTGGAACAGAACTAATGGAGAAGATCATTTCTTGACTGCTTGCCATGATTGGGTATGCTATTATATCTGATTTTATTTATTCATTCAATCATAAACTCAAAGCTAAATTTCAAGAAATCGAAATTATTAGGCTCCTGCAGAAACAAGAGGTAAAATGCTAAGTTGTATAAGAGCACTCTGCAATGCTGATATCAAAGCAGGATTTGTAATAGGAAAAGACGTTTCCCTTCCAACCGTAAATGTAAAATCTGCCAAGAACCCTGTCAAAGATATTGGAGGTCAACCAGCTTCAAATAGGTCAACCCTCGCGTTCTTTGCTGGCTATATGCATGGAGATGCTCGACCAATGCTGTTAAAGTACTGGGGAAAAGATCCCGACATGAAAATTTTGGACAGGATGCCTCACGTAAAGGGAAGTAAGAACTACATCGATTACATGAAAACAAGCAAGTATTGTATTTGTGCAAGAGGTTACGCAGTACACAGTCCGCGTGTTGTGGAGTCAATTTTCTTCGAATGTGTTCCTGTTATTATTTCTGATAACTATGTTCCTCCATTTTTCGAGGTCTTGAATTGGGAATCGTTTGCGGTTTTTATATTAGAGAAGGACATTCCGGATTTGAAGAAAATTTTGATGTCTATATCTGAGGAGAGGTATGTTGAGATGCAAAAGGGAGTTAGAGAAGTGCAGAAACATTTTCTTTGGCATGATGAGGAGCCTGTAAAGTATGATTTGTTTCATATGATTTTGCATTCAGTTTGGTATAATAGAGTGTTTAGAATAAAATCTGCATAATCTATGTTTAGATTTTTAGCTGTAAAAATCACAAATTTTGTAACTAATTGATCATTTATGCAATGTTGTTACTAAACGAGGTAATTAATTGACAAGTTAGATTATCTATTCTATGCTGAGAAAAGTTTAGGTAATCATATAATGATCAATTATATACTTATTTTAGATGCTATCAAATGTTGTACAATAGTCTATAGTTATTCACAAGTATATATTGGCCATTCTTATTGGAGTTCCACTTAATTTAATAGAGTTAATGACAATTTAATCCCTAAGCTATTTATTTTCCTTGTGGTTTATATTAAAAAAGTGTATTTTACTTTCTCATATCCTTATAAAAGAATCACGTTGTCTCTTTGACATTTTTAAACCTTAAAAATTTGATTTAACAAAAGTACTCATCCCTATAAACTATACTTAAACCTAGTCAACTTAAAAAATAAAAATAAAAATCATATACATCATGGGTTATTGTACGTGTAAATTTACCACCTATGTTATTGTATATGTTGTAATTTACCATATGTATTATTGAATGTATGATAATTTACCTTCTGTATTTATGTGTATAAATTTACCCGATGTTTATTATAATTTAGAAATGTAGCACTTTACCCCAATATTATTTTATGTGGACCACTTCATCCCTTTGGAGCGCAATTTTATATTTTATGCAAATCTTTTTTCTCTCATTTTTAGTTTTGAGCGAGTGAATCACTTTTCAACGAAAAAGGCAAATTGATCCTTTAAAATTTTACATAGGATAAAATACTATTTATCAAATCACGTATAAATAAATTGAACATATGTTAATCACATCAAGGAAATGTGAATCAACTCTAATTTAATATTACCTATTTATGTTCAAACCAGGACTCAAAATAGAGTCCGAGAGAGAGAGAACGATTAAAAATTGGTTAAACAACTATAAGGGGGAAAAGATTAGATTAGATTAGATTAGATTAGACGAGGTTACCCATGTGAAAATCTCATTGGAACTCTTCATTAATTTAATTATAATTATCCTTGCATTTATTTCTTCATCTTTTAGTAATTTATCATTTAAGTCTTTGAGCATGCATAATGTCTTTATTTCATCACATGTCTGAAAATCAAACCTCATGCAATGTAACAGTAAATTCAGGTAATAAAAATATCCTAAACAGTAAGGAAAAAAGAACTAGTCAGGTTAACTACTTTTGACTTCTTTACCTGCCATCTTTCCTTTTTCCCCCATTACCAATCTAGTAGTAATTTGTTTACTTTTAAACAAAGAAACAGAAAAAGAAATGCAAACCTCTGGAAAACAAGATAGATTATTTGTATAGTACTAAGATTTTTGCAAAAACGACAATTAATAACAGAGCAAACACAAATGGCAACAAATACTAAATCCAGTAATCTGATTAGATCGAAACCCAGTAATTTTGATGGGCCATCATCATCTTCTTCAAAATCCAAGGTTGATTCTTCATCTGCATCAAGGAAGAATTCTTCTGCTGATGCCAAATTCAGATCCAATTCCAATGTTCCCAAAACGGTATATATCCTTTTATTTAATTTGCAAAGATTGCTGCTTTTCTTATTACTATTCAATCTTGAAAAATTGAGGTGCTTGATTGGGAAACACTACATTAATTTACTATTCAATTGATTGTACACATATATTTGCTGAATCTGATTGGTTTTAAACCCCAAAGTTCAAATTTCCCTTTTTTATATAATTATTAATCTTCTTTTCCCAGATTTGAAACATTGGTTTTAACATTTTGTGATGTACTGAATTGGGTTTTGCTGAATACTTGGATTGCAGTAGTTACCTCCAATTTCTTCTTCTTTTTTTTTTTTTTTCATTTACATTTCAATTAGTATAATACTCTATATGGTATATGTTGCTATAAGTTTAAAAATTGCTGGTGTTAGTTGTTGGACTAATTGATTTCCGATATCTATTGATTGAATGAAGGTAAATAAAACATCAAGTCAATCAAAAACTGTGACAAAAACGGTGACAAAGACGGTGACGACAACCAGAGTGAAGAAAGTCTTTTCTTTAGCCGGCCAGAAATATGATGTTCCTGAAGAGGTTCTGTATCTATGATTCTATGGCATTTGTTTTACTACTTTTGAATTCTTTCTTCAAAGGGATTTTTTGTTTTCTAACTGAATCCATTGCTTCATTTTTAACAGCGAGAACCGTTGAGGATATTCTACGAATCATTATCGAAGCAGATACCTTCAAGTGAGATGGCTGAGTTTTGGTGAGTTTGCTTTACAAGTATTTCCGTTTATTGTCAATTAAGATGTTCAGTGAATAAATGGTAAGAGTTAGAGATGACTGTCCTTTGTAAGTTAAAATTTGATTTTGTCAAATTATAGGAGGAATTTTTGTGTGTGTGACAAGCTACACTAGCTATGCTTATGCAGAATTAATTAAAAACAAAAGGAAAGGAAGGAAACAATCCTTGTGCATTTAGTTACTCTTTATCTTTTCTTCACCAGATAGATAAAAACCATTTTTAGGCCTTGCTTCAAGAGTTTGCATTACTTTGCGTTAAGCTGTTTTTTGTAAAGTCGAGCTCCTGCTGTTGTGCTAAAATCTATAGCCGATAACAATGGTATAACTCAAATCTTGAAATTACACAGCAACCCATGTATCGTGTACAGGCCACCATGTGTCAGTCGTCTCCGCCACAAGGGCAATTTCATTCAGACAAACACTTTGGAACTTGTGTTTGATTCTGCAAAACCATATTAGCTCATTTTCTTGTATTCTACCATGAACAAGTCTCTACTGCATTATTCGCTGTGCATATATATATATATATTGATGTCAATGGAGTATGTGTATTCTATTCGATGTCAAATGGGGATATATTAGGATGAAGGGTAATTATTGGTAGCCATCATTAATTATATACAGCAATGTAGTGAAATTAACAACACTGCAAAACTTAGTTCCGTGGCTAAATTAAAGCTATTGGTATTTGTTTGTTAAAAAAGAAATGAAAGGCCTAAGTTTTGTATGTTTATATATATGTGCAGGATGATGGAACACGGCCTCTTGTCGCCTGAAAGAGCAAAGAAAGCATTCGAGAAAAAGCAGAGGAAGCAAAAGCAACTTCGGATGGGAACACCCGTTAAATCTCCTCCGCCACCAAGTAGACACATTTCATCAAGTAAACCCGAGACTTCAAGAAAGCCTCAGCAGCAGCAGGCAGTTCCCAAGAACGGTCATGAAGTAAAAGCCAAGAAGCGAATGCTAAGCGACAGTGACGATGACGACGACGATGATTTTGTGCTAAGTCACAAAAGGAGAAAAGTGTAAGCAACTACTATATTATATATATAGCCTCATTTGCTCACTAATATTGTATATCTGTATTTTTCAAACTTTTAAAAAAAACAATGAAATTCTCTTGTGCTGAAATTGAAAGAGGATATGATGATTATGGGAGTTTATTTATTTCTAAGTTACTCCCCAATAAAGATATACCAAACTCTGAAATCCTGTTAATCTTAATTGAGCTAATTAATAAATATATGTCTTAATTTGTGTAGGAGCATCTTATAACTCTCACTACAAAAAATTTTAATTTTAGTAACCAAATAGTAAATTACAAAGTGACAAGAATTTTAATATTGTCACTAAACTGATGTATATAATACATTAGTGACAAGAAATGTGAAAAAGTTGTCACTATTGACATTCTCCAATAGTGACAACTAAAAAGTTATCACTAAATTATAGTGACAATATTAGGTTGTCACTGAAAGTGTGTCACTAATTATCAATAGTGACAACTTAAGTTCCATAAACTTGTCACTAATAGCCATTAGTGATAACTTAAAAATATATTTTGTCACTATTGCACTTGTCACTATTATTATTGTGACAAAACTAATATTATTATCACTAAATATATGCAAAAAATGACAATTTCAACAATATCACTTAATATTTTGTCACTAAAATTCATTTTTCTTGTAGTGTCATTCAGAGTGACAGATACATCATGTCATATGAATATTGGTTTCACAAATTAAATATTGTACAATGTTAAAGTATCCATATATAGTTTCAATAAAATTTAATCAACACAAAGCTAGTAAGGTTGTTCCCTTCAATTCCTTACATATAGTTGAATTAAGGATGAAAATGGATTGGGTCGGATCATGAAAAACTTATTGTTACTCAAAGAGTTGGATACTCGGATTACTGATATATATCTACCTATGTCATTGTTCATCGGGAGTGTACCCTAGCTATCTGAGTTTATGGCCCAAGTCCTCAATTTTTTATAGGCAAATTCTAGAAAACATCCAAAATTAATTAGCATCAACTGAAAATTTTCAATAATCTTGGGGGCCAAGCCCCCCCCCCCCAAAAACCAACATGTAGATCCGCTACGCGTGAAGAATCAAATTTAAGATTCACAGACCGGGCCTATATAAAGTTACTAGAAAGCACTTGATTAATTAGGTACGACAATTAGCAAAGATCTGGCCCTTGTCCAATCCCTACCAGACCCAATTTTCAAACCCGATTTGTTGACCAAACCCATCTTTCATAATCCAAAACACCCTCACTTTTCTTATTATGAGGTATCATTTCGAATTTTCGATCAATCAAATATTAAAAAAAAACAAATTAAAAAATTTTCCATTTCATTCCGTCAAACCACTTCAAAAAAACTACCAATTAAGAAAAAATAATGAGTCTCAAAACAAATAAGTAATATCGAAACTACCTTACCTTTGTTTCTATTCTTTATTAAAAAAAATGAAAAGTTTTTGACCTTTTATTTGCCAATATTAGCTTCGTTAGATCAAATAATATTGTTTGGGTAGATTTATTTAATTTTGAAAAAGAAAATATATTCATAAAATCCAGGAATCTTGTCATTAAAATATGGGATTGTGAAACTCAACTTTTCTATGATATTCCTGATGAATTTAATACTAAAAATAAAAGAGACGTTATAACCCATATATCATTTCTTCATTATGAATTGGTGATAGTTTTCTTCTTCTTCTTCTTCCTATATAATATTTTATTTTTTCTCCCATAGTCATTTTTTTCTTGTTTCTTGCATTCTTTCCTTCTCCAACTTCCATAACTATTAGCACACATCTTTTTTTGTGATAGTTACATTCTTGGATTATTATAATATATATCATAAATAATACTACATAATAAATGGTGCTTCTAAATAATATGGGTGAGGGTATTTTTGTGAACTTTTTAAATATGTAATTCATTTCTTGTCGTTATCAAACATTTTAAAAGAATTTGGATTAATTTTTTTGGTACAATCCCAAATGATACCCAAACACAATAATGTAATCATATTTTTAAAAATCAGATAAATTACTGAAAATTAGGTACCCAAAATCAGATTTCATTTTGATAAACAAACGGGTCCTTGAGTGATATATTGATGAATATTTGATTGCTTGTTACCTAAATTGGACAGTAAAATTTATCAAGACATTCAATGCAGACAAGAGAAGTTGATTCACCACATGTTCTAGATGGTGGGCATTCAAAAGCTAGATGGTGGGCATTTAATATGTAGGGACCGGCAATTAATGCTATGTTAATACAAAAACTGGGATAATTTTCTGACAAACCACTCCTTTCTCTTATTTGGAAAATATTCAAGAATTTGAAACCAAATGAAAAAAGAAAGATCATTAATTTATTTGCTGAATTAGGTAAAATTTCCTACATTGAGTTAGAAATTGGTACATTTAAAATAGGTTTTTCTCCTGAGCTTTTTTTTCCTTCCTGGTGTTGAACTTAGTTTCTTCATGGTTTCGTTTTCTGGAATCGATTGTATTTATAAAAGGGATAAGCTATTAATTATATATTTAAAAACCAATAAAACTTCATGGTTTCGTTTTCTGGAATTATTGAAACATCGGGAGAGACTCCCATAATTTTACCTAACTTGAGAAGAGGTGGATGTAACTATCCAGTTATAAAAAAAAAAATTCTGGAATTTTTACCACATACCTTAATCCATTAGTTAATTAATTTAAATTTCATAAATATTGTTTGATTAGTAAAAATGCATTTTAGTCTTTTAACTTTTACTTGGTGGCCGCTTGGGATTTTTTTTCCTTCACAGGTAAGTAGTTTTGATCCTTTAACCTTTTAATGTTGGTAATTTTAGGACATTTAATTGACATTTTGGCTTTTTAATTTTTTTAGTGTTTGCAATGTTAGGAACTTCATTCCATAGTTTATGAAGTTCAAAGGGTCTATTTTGTCTCATTTTAAGAGAGCATTTCAGTGCTCTTTAAAAAATCAACGATTTTTTTTAACTTTCAGAAATAAATTTATGTTCTTTCATTTTAAAAAATAATCTTATTTTCTTAAAAAATGTAAACAAAATTATATTTTTTTGAAAGATATAAATGCTTTTACTTAGGAATCTCAAAGATTGCAATGTCTTTAATCGAATCAGAGAAGGACAATCATCACCAACATAAGCATCTATATAACAAATTTATTGCAATTTCATGCACTGTTTTGTTTCATTCTCGTAGAGTATGGCAGACTAGAAAAGATACAATAAGTCCACCTCACAAATAATAGCATCCCATGATGGCTCCTTATTCTCCATTGAACACTTATAAGGCACTATAAAAATAGATTTTAGTGATAAAATATTAAGTGACATTGTTAAAATTATCACTTTTTGTATATATTTAGTGACAAAACTATTAATTTTATCACAATAATAATAGTGACAAGTGCAATTGTGACAAAATATATTTTTAAATTGTCACTAATGACTATTAGTGATAAGTTTATGGAACTTAAGTTGTCACTGTTGACAATTAGTGACACATTTTCAGTGACAATCCAGTGACAACTTTTTCGCATTTCTTGTCACTAGTGTGTCTGTATACATCATTTTAGTGACAATATACAAATTCTTGTCACTTTGTCATTTGCTATTTTGTCACTAAAATTTAAATTTTTTGTAGTGAGGTGTGGAAGTGACAGTTTTCAGTCCCGGTTTGATTTCAAATAAAAAGAGTTTTTGGCAAAAATTTTGAAATCCGATTTTTTATTTTTAAATAATGATTTTAATATTGACATAGTAAAATTTTACTTAATACTCCATAGAATATGTTTTGGTTGTTCGAGTTTGGATGAGAAAAATATATGGTAGATATATAATCAATAACTGAATAAGTTGTGAAATACATATGATCATATATGTCTATGTCAAATCAATGACTATATAATTCTTAAGTAGAATTGTTATAGGTTTCGATTTGGGTTGAGACCTCCTCTTCAGATTCTTTACCAAATGGGGTTTCGATTTGGGTTGAGATCTCCTCTTCAGATTCTTTACCAAATGGAGTTTGACTCAGTTTAAGTGAATTCATACTAGGTCAAAAACACTCTTCCAGAAAATAAATAAACAAAATAACGATCGAAAATTGATAATTTTTCCCAAACCACCCCCATTTTTCCAAATCGCACTGAAAAAAGTGAGACAAACTGACCCACTTATTTCTAATATTATTCTTACATATTATTTAATCTCACAAAATTCAAATACAGAAGATTATCAAAGTCGAACCCAAAGTTTGTCCCCTCTCTTGCGTGCATTTGATATCACTAAAGACAATAAATCAAACAAATCAGTTTTGTGTATTATGTTCAATTTTGTCATTTCCATTCAAATATATGGCGTACGTAGACTGCCGCATATGAATGACATAATATATACAGAATAAGAATCTTTTTTGCAGCGGATTAGGCATGATTAACTCATCAGTATATATTCGTACAGTCAACAATGGTGGAAATTAATTAATTTTGCAACCAAAAAGAGCGCAGGGCACTGGTCAAACTAAAAGTTAATTTACTGCTTCCATTCCCATTGATTCAGATTAGTACTTCGTGCTATAGTCAGATACTTTGTCAGGGAATTTATCATGTCAAAAAAAAAAAAAAAAAAAACAACAACGAACCCTTACGTATTAATTTAACTATAAGAGATTCCACGGCAGCATCATTTATATTTATATTTATATTTAATTTTCTATATTAAATTATACATGATGAACATTATTTTAACTACCTATTCATGCAGTAATTATATAAAAATTTTAGAATTATCTTTTTTTTTTCAATATTAATTATAAATGACATTATAAATAATATTTTATTACATTATATACATCAAATATAAATAATAAATAAATATTTTAATGATTTTATTTAAATATATAAAAAAATTATATGTGAAATAACGTCTTTAAACTTAACAATTTTAATAAACTGTTAATTAATTCTAATAAACATTTAACTCAAACCAATAAATAAACATAAAATTTTTAATAATATATTTATAATTAAAATAAAAAGCATTAAATTTCAAAAATTCAATAAAATATTTATAAATAAAATATATAGCATCTTCCGAAATCTGATTTTAAACATAAATTTTGTACACCAATTAAATATTGGTGGTGATTGGGACATTAATTTGGTGACATGCATGGATATCCTGTATAAATATATAAGAACATCCATATATGCAAATCCAAGCTTACATTCTACATAGTCTTATATTTATACTGACCACTACTGAAACATAAAAAATTGATTTTTTTTTTTTTTTTTTTGGTTTCTCAAAGGTTTTAATCCCTTTTGAGGCGTGTCGGGCACATAAAATGGGAACTTCTCTCAACAGGGATTCGAACCTGAGTCCGCTACTTTGTAGTGACTAGTCTCTTCCACTAGACCAATCACCTGTTGACATAAAAAATTGATTTGATTATGTATAGTTCAGTTTTACCTCTTGGATTAATCTGTCACCATACATTTTGAAACGACTTTATATGCTTTATACTTAATTAGTAAACTGCCTGAGTTTGTCCCACATTCTTTCCCTGCACTTTGGCTTGTGGGTTAAAGATTTAAAATCACATCTTACTTTTAATGTTAAAAAAGGTTCATATAGAATTTGATTTTCCTTTATTTTCTTTTTCATACATTCCGCTATTTTCATTCATTTCCATACAAGTTGATTTTAAAAGGCAAAATGTATAAAGAGTTATAACGGACCAAAAATCCAAGACAAAATGTATTTTAAAAGGCAAAATTGCAACAATTTGGAATGCGCAAGAAATCTTTGGACCACAAGTATTACTTGGGAAATAGCACGATTTATTGATTTTTGGTGCTATCTGAAAAGGCGAACAAGCAACTTTTTATGGAAAGAATCTTTATCTTTGAATAAATTATGAACAAACTCTAGTTGATTGATATAAAATTAACTTATTCCACATAACAAACATGATTTGACATAAAGTAACTTATCTCTTATACTATTTTTTTTTTTTTCGTAATCTCTAAAATAAAGCTACAAAATTTATTGCTAAAATTAATTTCATAAAACTCAAACAAATATGTAAAAGTAGTTTTTTTTTTAATAACTTTTGAAACTTGGGGAGAATTATATTCAATTTTTGTTTTTGGGTAAATATATAATTATAAATTTTATAATTAGCTCTCAAGCTTTAATTTTATTTTAAGATATTATATTGATTATAAATAACTTCTAGGGGTAAAATTGAAATTTTTTAGGAGTAAATGACTAATCGTAAGATGGTGACAAAGTTGATGAGAGTTTTGTGAAATCTAATTTGTAAGAGATATTTTTGTAATTAGACCTTATATGAGGGTGATATTCATAATTTGCCCAAATAATTATTAATCAAATACTTTATTCTGATATAGAGTGATCGACTCAATTAAAAATCATTGAATCTCCATTCATTTTAAAATATAAACAAATACAATTTCAAACTTGAAAGAAAATTGATGCGTAAGGAATTGATGTTACACCCCACATATCAATATCAGTGTTGGTGGTCTCGTTTCACTCTTAATTAATTGGAATGGAGTATATTACCTTTACAAGAAGAAGATTTTTTTTTCCTTGTCTCAAACCAAACAGTGTCAACAATACTATATCCATTATTTATCTAAATAGTATTTTTTATGTGTCTAGTAGGACAAAACGTCTTGTCATTTCAGTAACAAAATTCTTAATATATATATTTTTCCCCTTGTATGGAAATGGACCCACCACTGCTCAAATCTTCTACTTGGCCTCAATGGGACCAACTCATACTCAATCATCGTCCACAAACATTAATTGACACTGCCCTTCCAATATATACATTATTATTACTATCGTTTGGTCTATTATTATATCATATCAATCATTAATTAATTGATTAATTAATTACCACTATTTTTAATTATTAGTATTTATATATGTATATGAGGCTAATGCCTAAAATAAATAAATGTTACGAGTACCTACCAAGAAATCTTGAGAAAATCTTATTATGTCCACATAAAGATCTGGAATAACCTGAAAAAGGCAGCATATATATCTCAACCTTCCATAAACAAGCACATACAGTATATAAAAGTTGACCGGTAAACTTACGGGGCGAGACAAACATTTCTTGTCTTTCTCCGACATCACTCTCCCCAATTAGTAATGGTGAACCTACTTCTACTCATTAGGGAATAAACTGTTACACATATTTTAATTACTAATTTTTTTGTTTATCGCAACTAATTCAACCAAGTCAATCATTACAGCACACTGAATCATTGGATGGAATACACCATATCTTCTACTCCATTTGGTCCTACACTTTTTAGTTTTATTTCCTTTTTTGAATGTCTAAGAATAAGACTTACTCCCTCCCTTTCACATTAATTACACTATCACATTTCTTAAACTTTTACTCCCTCCATTTTTTCTATTTGTCATTTTGACAAAATATTCTTATATACTTTTATTTGTCGCTTTAAGATTTCAATATAAAATTAATGTTATTTTATCAATTTTATCATTTTTACTAATATTTATCATTAATGCTAATTAATATTAAGTTTATTTGATCAAAAGGGTATTTTGGATTTTTGCTTCGATTATTTATGACATTCCTTAATTCGTGTACAATCCCTCAAAACGAAAATTAAAAGAACTGGAGGGAGTATGTTTCAAATTAATTGACACATTTAATTTTTCAATGCAATTTTTTTTCAATTTTGTTCTTTCTTTTCTTGGAAAGCTCTAGGGTCATTAATGATAAAAGTGATAACAATCATTAAATATGGTATTTTTGACATTTTACCATAGAAAAGTGATTTATTATGAGATTTCTTAATATGTGAAAACAATGAATGTGGCAATTAATTTGACACGAATGGAGTATTTTTAATAAATTTCTCTCACATAAATTATCAGTAATTTTCAACCACTATTTAGGGGTACAAATCATCAAGTTTTACTTTTTATCTCTCACTTAAAACTTTGTGTAATATACATGAGCAAAAAACAAAGGGACGAAGGAGTAGTTTTTTTAGTGATACAGTGAACATATAAATTAAATCGATCACAATGTTAGAATATCTATATATTTGATTATTTTCAAATTACAAAAATAAACCAACTACCAAGAATAGTACTCTATCGATCTGTTTCGTCTTTTTTGATCTTATTTCATTTTTGTGATGTCACGAAACAAGACTATTTCCTTATATAAAAAGGTCTTTCGACAAATATTCTCTCCTATAATTTAAAATTTTTGACATTAGTAATTCTCAATCGTTACTTCTAAGAATAAAAGTATCTAAAAAATTTGGGTTTTTGCACTTTGTACTCCCAAAATATGGGAAATAGGCACTTTGCACCCCCAAAACATAAATTTAGCATTTTGCACCCTCGAAATATGAAAAATACAGCACTTTGCACCCTCTTTTATTTTCAGGCAAAAATTCAAGGGCAAATTAGGCAATTCAATTTTAAATCTTTGGCACTTTGCACCCTCGAATAAAATTAGCACTTAACATTCTCTACTTAAGAACAAATCAGCAACTTGCAACCCACAACACAATAAATGGGCACTTTGCACCCCAAAACACAAAATTAACACTTAACACCCTCAAACTAAAAAAAAACTCAAACCCCTCGTTTTTTTCGACAAAGTTGACCATTGGGTGAAAAAATCTAAGTCAAAATAGGTAATTCATTTTTTTCCTTAACTTTTGCAAAATACAATTATAAATACTAAAGTACTCATTCCCATTGTCTACTTCATAATATCAAAGACCCATAAATAATTACCTATTTTGCCTTAGATTTTTTTCACCTCAATGATCAACTTTGCCCAAAAAAAAGAGGGCTTTGAGTATTTTTAGTTTGAGGGTGTTAAGTGTTAATGTGTTTTAGGTTGCAAAGTGCCCATTTATTATGCTTTGGGGGGTGCAAGTTGCTAATTTGTTCTTAATTAGAGTGTGTTAAGTGCTAATTTTATTTTGGGGGTGCATAATGTCAAAGATTTACAATTGAATTACCTAGGTTGCCCTTGAGTTTTTGCCTGAAAATAAAAAAAGGTGCAAAATTCTGTATTTTTCATATTTTGAGGGTACAAAGTGCTAAATTTAAGTTTTCTGGGTGTAAAGTGCAAAAACACCCAAAATTTCACTATTACACTTCGTGCTTAAAATATTAAGCTAAAGCTAGTAAATACCCATAACAGGATTCAAACCCAATATACATTGGTATTAGGGCCTCCACAAGAGGCAACAACCACGTTAGCATTTCATATATTTGTATTACTTGCATGGCATATACACCACATGTTTGATTTTGATTGTTAGGTATGATCTTTTTACACATATTAAGAATTTCTATAATTATTTATTTTATTAAGATGAAATATTAAAAATATCTTTTAAAGGAATATTTTAATTAATACTATTAATTTTTGTGTACGTTAATAAACATGTAAATTAACCTAGAAGTAAGCAAGAGTAAAATTGAAAAATAAAAATCTGTAAATGTGACAATTAATATGAAATATTGGACTCAAGTAAACAAAACCACGTTGATAAGTAGGAGTGTGTCAAATCATTAGGTCATCTCCAAGAGCAAGTGTAAAACTTAAATTTTAAGAGTTTTGTTAAAATTATGACAAAAAGTGTTTTCCAAGAGCAAATGTATAATATAGGAGAGTTGTTAAAATTTATAGGTTTGGATGGCTAAATACCATGGCCAAATATAAATTGCTATTTGCAATTGTTTGCAAGAAAGTACAAAAGTTTTTATACTTTCATGCAAAACATTAAAATATTATGCCCATAAAACTCCGAAAATTAATATTTTTTTAAGAAAAACTATTTTTAATTATGAATTTAAATGAAAAAATTAAAATTATAAATATATCATTACTATTTATATAAAATACTTCCTCCGTCCCATTAATCTTTATCCCTTGGTACCATTGACCAGTAAACTTGACTAAATTAAAAAAAAATTAATAAATAATTTAATTAATATATTTAACTAATAATTTGATAATATTATATGACACTATGTATGTTAATATTTAAAAGATTTAATATGCAAAAAATGTGAATAATTTAACATGATAAATCACTTAAAAGATTGAAAATTTTCACTGAATAATATAGATAATTGAGTAAAAATAATGGGATTGAAGGAGCAATATATAAAAGTTATATGTTAAAATATAAACTAGTTGTTGGAGTGCAGAGTAAAAAGTGGAAGTGTATAATACTATTCATTACTTATATTTTAGAATAAAAGACTGAAATTTAAAAGAGCTGTTGGAGATGGCCTTATAAATTAGTCAATCATTTTTTTTTACAATTAATATAGGATTGGGGTATTCTATAGAGTTATCCATCATCAAATATAAGATGGTGGTTTGAATTCCTCCTATATCTTGATATTTATATATTCAATCTTATGCTGCTAACACGAAAAATGGTTCAAATGGATGAGATATATAAAAACCATGTGCATGAATTGAATATATATGATAATTTAATTAATTAAGAAAGAGAGTGGGAAATGGTTGATCTGAAAGAAGATGATAAGGGATAAATGTACAGTGTGAAAATTAAAGATAGGTGAAATATATAGCAGAAGCTAAATGAGGGGTTGCGTGGTACGGTCGGTGTATGTATTACAAAAGGGGATCGGACCCCATTTCACCACAGTGTCTATCAGACAGACTGACCCCATTAATTTTTTTCTTACTTTCATGTCTCTTCCCTCCTTAAATTTCCCTCTCCCTTGGGTGTACACCGATCAAAATTTACATCTTTTCCATCAAAAATATCGAAATTTTTTTATTTTTGAATCAGGCGAAACGAAAATAAGATGTAATTTTGAAACTATTTATTTGCCTTAAACTCTGTTATTTTCCTAAATTTAGTAATTTTTTTTACAAATTTTTCTTAGTGTTTCCGAATAGTCTCGAAAAGTTTCCAATATTTGACTCTCCGAAACATACATTCGAAACGAAATTTTGATCCATGTTTATAATTATATATATATATATATATATATATATATATATATATATATATATATATATATATATATATATATATATATATATGTTTGGAAAATTTAGCCTCAAATTCATTTAATTACAAGTGTATTACACGCGTGACACGAGTTAGGAGGTATTTTTAATTTAGTGGCTACAAGACATAGTTCCGCGTTGTAATGATTTAAGTTTTTGCAAGAATATATAGGTATCTATCTATGTGCTCGACGGTGTAATAGAAAATATTTAATACCTGAACATCTCTTAAAAATACAAATTAATATATATATGTTACACAATGGTAATTTTTCTTCACTATTTATTATTTCATTAAAAATGGATTATCTAAAGCACGAATTCAAAAACATCACAAACATTGTTTAAAAAAGAAAATCTTAAATAAATACCACATATTTCTAAAATTATTGACCCAAAGTAATCCAAGATCACAAATTACATACAAGTCTAGTCTCGTCTATTCTATTCTTTTTTGTGTTTTTCTTTTTTCCATAAAAAATAATTGAGTTGAATATATAAAAAAAAAAAAGAGTAAATTAGGATGTTTGTTTATTAATGAGCTGACCCTTTTGAAGCTAAGTTTTAAATATCCTCAATCACCAACTCATTTCCACTCAAAGAACATTATAAATAGAGTAGGAGTAGTAGTACATTTCCTTTCAATTTCAATGATGTAAATGTACTGAATACTGATCATCCAATTACAAACAATTAATTTAAAGAATCATGATTACTACTACTACTACTACTACAAATAATCATAATAATTCAGACCCATTATCACAAACACAAACTCAAATTGAAGAAACTCCACCGGGAATCACCAAGAAAGTGAAAAGAATCCGAGCCGCCGCCAACAACAACAACAACAGCAATTCGACCACCAAACACCCGGTTTATCGGGGGGTCCGAATGCGAAACTGGGGCAAATGGGTATCCGAAATCCGTGAGCCTCGCAAGAAATCAAGAATATGGTTAGGTACTTTCCCCACACCCGAGATGGCAGCGCGTGCACATGACGTGGCAGCGTTAAGCATCAAGGGCGCATCGGCCGTTCTGAATTTCCCGGAGCTCGCAGCATTCCTCCCACGCCCAGTTTCCCTAAGCCCGCGCGACATTCAGGCAGCGGCGACAAAAGCGGCGGCGATGGACGTGGTATCAAGCTCATCGTCCTCTTCTTGTTCGTCGGGAATAGACTTATTATGTGGAGCTTCGGAAGAGTTGAGTGAAATCGTAGAGTTACCGAGTTTAGAATCCTGTTTTGAGTCGGTGGAGTGGGGGAATGATTTTGTGTGTACGGATAATAACACGGCGTATGAAGGGTGGTTGGACCCTCCACCGCCGTGGGGTGGCGATGATGCCGGAATATCGAGCTGTTTTGAGAATTTGTTATGGGAATTATAATATTGATACCATAATTATATCGTGTTGGACTGCACCTGCACCTGCAACTGCAACTGCAACGCCGCATCCCATTAATTAATTAGTTGTTGTGAGATGATCTTTTTACTGTTCTTCTTTTCTTTTTTTTTAATTGTACATGGATGTAGTTTGTGTGGTCTAGGACATCACTTAATTAGTCCAGCACCAGCAGCAGCAGCCCTTTTGATAATTTTTTTCATTGAAAGGGCGGCTAAATTAATGAATGAAAAACTTAATAATAATAATGTTGTGTAAACCAAGTTCCAATATATATATTGTTCAAAATTCGTTAATGAATGATATCTATCATATCATATGCTAATTAATTTCTATGTAATATGTACAGTATAATTGCATTAGGAATCTATAATATAATTGGTCATTCACAAAATGCAATATATTAAAAAAGCATTGAGCGAGATCCCAATGCAGAAATAAATAATATGAAAATATAGTAGGAGTATATATCAACTAGCTAGGTAGCTAGTACTAGTTTTATAGGTGATGGGACCTGATGGATGGATGGATGATAGTATAGTATAGTAGGAGTATATTATTATAGGTGGCAGTAAGTAGTAATTCATTTCATGAAATGTTTGGGGAGAACTAGAAGCTTAGCTATAGCTATGAAAGGAAAGTGACAAACAAGTTTCTTTTAATGGTAAACACTCTATATCCTTTCTGTTTTCTTACTTTTCTTTTACCACTTTCGTCTTATTTCATCTCATTCCTCTCTTCACTTTACATGATGCAGATCAAATTTATAATCAAACATATACGTAATAAAATTTCATTTCTACCAATAAAATAGTGAGATTCACAGTCCACGCGCGCTCTTTATTTATTATATATCCCTTCTAGTAATTAATAGGAGTATTACAATTAAAATGTCACGGAAAGAAATTTCACTCATAACAGTACGTACCGGCGCCGGAATGGAACAGGAACTAGTCAAAGCTTTACTTTTAGAAACTGTTATTCATCATATAGAGTATTTACAAACTAGTCAAACCTTTACTTTTATTCGTAGATCTGATTCCAATTCCAAGTACTAGCTCATTTAATTTCTTATTCTTAGTTAGATTAATAGCTTTTTCCCTTTCTTTTATTGACTCTGCCGGATAATAATATTCATATCAGTCATTTATATATCTCTATTGTTTTTCTCTAAAAAAATATATTACTAGTATCAGTGATTTATTACCAATGAATTGGACTCTCGAGTCAAATCAAATCCAACCCATGTCCCAATTTATTTTCATTCGAATTTTGCTTGGAACTACGTCTTTTTAAGACCATGAGATATACATTCATTGTCCAGATTCCATTAAAAATAATTGAATCTCCATTTTCAAAATTCAAAACCAATACCTTTTTTTTTTTTTTTCCCTAAAGTAAGTTTATTAACGTTTTTCATTAAACAATGTGTTCAAATTTTCTTAACTAATATTCATGTTTTTTATGAAAATATGCATACAAATAAAATTATCAACTAATATATTCTTAAACTTGAGGTTAAATATTATTAATGTACTTACTTATCTTAATAAAATATTAGGCCCTATTTGGAAGGGTTTGAGCGCGGTTTCGCGAGTATCAATTAAAAAAATGGTTTGGATGGTCAAGTGAAACCTTTGAAATGCTATTTGGTTATATTTTGGATGTTGATTTTTTTTTTTAAACTGAAACCCCACTTGAATGAGTTTGAAGAAAAAAGTAAGTGGTAAATTGGTAGATATCAAATCAATGTCTTTTTTATAGAGTTTGAGAGGAAAAGTTGATTGTAGGTGTCTAACCAAAAAAATTATATAGGTTTCAAGAGTTTAAATGTAAAATTTTGAATGTTTGTGGGTTTATTTGAGCGCAAGACCATTGGTCTTTCCCCCCTAATACACATTTTGACACGTGTCCCACAAAGGACACGTGTCAACTCCTGTATTTGAGGGCAAGACTAGTGGTCTTGCCCCTAGCATCAAACAATTCATTTTTGTGATGAGTTTCAAGAGTTTTGTCAAACTCCATTTAGAAAAGTTCTTGCTCAGATCTCAAAATCTATGGGACCAAACCAAAACACATTCAAATAGGCCTTATATGTATATGTAATTTTCTATTTATTAGTGGATACATATCTCTAACAGTTGGATCGACCTAGATTTATGTTCACTCCATTTATTTTAAACTACAGACTGATTTACCTAGATTTATGTTCACTCCATTTATTTTAAACTACAGACTGATACCTAGATTTATGTTCACTCCATTTATTTTAAACTACAAACTGATTAGATCCATCAAATCCCTAACAGACAAACATCTTAATAAATGAATTGGGTTTGTATTATTATTTACCCCCAATTACAGCCCTAACTAATATATATGAGTAAACGCTATCATCTATATATGTATTGATTGTTAACCAGACACACGAGCTCGAAAAGCTTTCTAAACATGAGAGTCGAGCTCGGTAGCTTAACTAACATTTTTAAGGAGAGAATTGCATTTTTGGTACACAGCTATAGGTCAATTTCCACTTTTGGTATACAACTTTAAGTGTCCAACACATTTGGTACACCTCTTTAACAAAGTTCGACACATTTGGTACAACCGTTAAATAAATTGCAAAATCACCGTTAATTCCGTTAGTTCAACACATTTGGTACACCTCTTTTCAGGGGCGGATCTACTTTATAGGTCGGGGGGCCTTGGCCCCCCCAAGATTTTGGTTTTTTTTTTTTTTTTTTTTTTTTTTTTTTTTTTTTTTTTTTTTTTTCATATTCTATTCATGTATAAAGTAAAGCTTGTGAAAAATATGATATTAATTTTAGTTTATTGTGATATTAATTTATTCATTATTTCATATGTTTTGTATGCGAAATATAAAGTAAAGCTTGTGAAAAATAAGCTTGAAAACAATATACAAGTTTATTTATTATATATTATTTTGTTGAAGTTTTAATTCTTAATGAAAATAATATAAATTTTATTTGAGACTATTTTATAGTATATTATTGAACATGGTGTATAATTATAATATAGTGAAAATACATTTTATAGTATATATTTTGTGTTCATCTATTTATACAGATTTTTTTTTAATGATAATAAAAATTGGCCCCCTCAATGCTGGAATCCTGGATCCGCCCCTGCCTCTTTTACAAAATTGGCATGCGCGCGGCACATGGCTGCCCAGAAAAAAAAATTGAAACTTGATAAAAAAATTTATTATATTTTATTCTTCTTTCAATATTAAACTATAAATGACATTATAGTTTATTATATTTTACATGTCATATAAATAATAAATACATATTTTTTAATAATTTTTATAAATATGATAAATTAAAGTAACTTGTTTATTATATTTTATTCTTCTTGCAATATTAAACTATAAATGACATTATATAGTTTATTATATTTTACATGTCATATAAATAATAAATACACATTTTTTAATAATTTTATAAATAATAAACTATAAAAATAATAAACTATTTTTATAAATAATTTTTAAAAATTGAAACTTGATAAACTTTTTTATTATATTTTATTCTTCTTCCAATATTAAATTGTAAATGACATTATATAGTTTATTATATTTTACATGTCATATAAATAATAAAGACATATTTTTTAATAATTTTTATAAATAATAAACTATTTTTATAAATAATTTTTAAAAATTGAAACTTGATAACCTTGTTTATTATATTTTATTCTTCTTCCAGTATTAAACTATAAATGACATTATATAGTTTATTATATTTTACATGTCATATAAATAATAAATACATATTTTTTATCATTATATAAATATGATATGATAAATATAATAAATACATATGATAATTTTTATAAAAGTTTGTCAAGTTTAATTCTTATTTTCATATTTCTCATTCCTTATCTTAATTCTGAAGCTACTTCTTGGTAGAAAATAAGTTTCTTGCAATTTTTTTTTTGGGCAGCCATGTGCCGCGCACATGTCAATTTTGTAAAAGAGGTGTACCAAATGTGTCGAACTAACGGAATTAACGGTGATTTTGCAATTTATTTAACGGTTGTACCAAATGTGTCGAACTTTGTTAAAGAGGTGTACCAAATGTGTTGAACACATAAAGCTGTGTACCAAAAGTGAAAATTGGCCTATAGCTGTGTACCAAAAATGTAATTCTCTCCATTTTTAAGTTTTTCAAGTAGACTTTAATTGAGCTTCAAAAATTTCCGAATTATTGTTTAAAAATATGCCTAAGTAATGAGTAATTATAAAGAAACTATGAGTGAATATCTAATAACTTGGTAGTATTTAACTTTTAACTCAAGTAAATAGTTGTTCACTTAAGATTATATTTCTGATTGTCATTTTACATAGTTTTTTTGTTGGATTGCTTTATCTTCAGACACGTATATACCAAGATAAAAATTGGAAAAATTGTATATTTATTATCATATATACAATGCACTTTGCAATTTTTGTATCGCTTGAAAAACTCATTTTTAAAATGGAACAACATTTTTTTACCACACCTATTTTATAACCGTCTGAACACAATAAAATATATAGTTCGTAACTAGTCACTCTCTATGTTGCACGAAACGGATACGACGATGCAAAAAAAACCAGGAATTATACTTTTTACTCTCTAGCTCTCGTACTCAGATTTTTACACACAAATATTTTTTTACACGATGCAAATCAAACTTGTAATTATAATTTTCATAGTCAAATAAATTAACTTGTATGAGAGATATAGAAATATGCACATAGTTGGTCTTAGGTAGTATAAGTATATAGCATAATATAACCCTTTCAAAATTATATTATATCTCTTAGCTTGTAACAAATATTTTGTATTTGTTTTTTTTTTTTGATAATTCAAATATTTGGTATTTGACAACAACATTTGTCCTAATATATATATTTTTTGGGAGGATCGTTTGTCCTAATTAAAATATGGAGGTCGGCTATAATATTTTAATCCTTAAACTCTTCAGGGCTTATTAAGGTCCTACGTATTGAAAATTTTGCACAATAGATGAGTAGAATATGTCAAAGTCAGGATTCGTCGTCATCATACCTTACTTTTGCTTACTTTCATGTAATTGATTCGATAAGAGGTCCACATAGGACAATCAAAAGATATTATGGATGATTTTAATCTATAGTGGAAATGATCATCGGCATCGATATATGAAATGAAAAGAAAGAAAAACTAATGAAATTATAATAATTATAAAACGTAATCATTTAAAACTTTGGTTTATAGAGTGTTTTTTTTTTTATTTAGTCTTACTATGAGACTTCATATTATTTCGAGGGTTTCAGACCACTAAAGTAAAAGTTGGGACTCTATGTTATAAAATAATTGTATATTGAATATTAATCTTTTATCTTTTATGATTAGTGTTCATATTACTAAACTCTTTGTTCGGCCTTATTAATGCTCATTTGAGATTGATTCACATATCTAATTAACCAATTTTATTCAAAATATCTTAAACTCTATAAGAAAAATAAATTAAATATGAATGTTGTGTCGTTTGATTTTACTCCACTCATGCATTTACATCCTTAGCTCCGATATATATTATACAAGCATACAAGAAAAAAAGAAGAAGAAAAAAAAATGTAGACTATAGATTAAAATCACGAAAAAGAGAAAGGAAAAAAAAAACTAGGAAACCCTTCTACCCCAGGAGCCCTAAACAAATAGGGGAGTATTAGGGTTGTGCATCTTGTCCTTTTAATTATGCCAAAACACCATGATTAAACCCTAATCTGTAACAAAACTATATACTATTTAAGTATCTTAATATAATCAAAAGAAGCAAGTAGTAGTGCCATTATTGGTAAGTTGCATTATTATTATAGAGTGATATTAAAGCGAATCTTAACTGAATCATGAGGGGACACTCTAATTATTTCTTAACGTTACTGTACACTTGGTCTTTTTGTTATTATTCTTAATTGCTTGTTGGGGTTAATTGATTAAACCATGCCACTGCAGGGACAAACTGTGACACAATGCAGAGTACGATTATCAATTGCAATATATTATTTCCTTTTTGGTACTATATGTTTTGCCACATATACTTCAAATGGAATTTTGTTTGTGTTTTAGCTATTGGAATTTTGTTCGTGTTTCAGCTAGTTTATTATAGTGATCACTGATTGGTATTTATGGAATTGAAATATTAAGTCTCTAGTGGTCCCAAAAGAGTAACATTATTGTTAATAATATTTTCCTTTTTTTTTTTTTTAATGCACTTGTGATGTAGGGATCTTATATTAATCATGTTGAGTTGCTGGATTGCACATTGATATTGTTGAAATAGCACGAATTGATAAATTAGTGTGAAATCACAGGATAATCAACGTTCCTATCTAAGTCATGTCTTTCTCGAAGTGTTTCACGGTTTTACGCTCTAATCTGAAAAGCTATCATCAACGCGAACACAACTATGATCAGCAAAGCTTCATTGGCACCATCTTCAATCCCAAATTTCAATTGTTTTGACCTTCAAAATGCATATTTTAGTTTTCATTGCTAATTTTTGGATTACTAATTAGGAAGTCAACGGTTATTTTATTTTATTACATGAAAATTAAACTTTGGGGACATTCGATAGAATTGAAATGACACAGAGAAAATTAGACAATAATGCACAAATCGAGAAAAAAAAATTTAACTTTCATGTGCCAAATTTTAAACGAAAAAATGTCAAAAAACAATTAACAAAAGTTTATGTTTTATTTTACAATTCGATAGTAATTAAACCTATTTGGGCACACTCGACTAATATACTTCTTTCAGCCGTTATATTTTAAAATTATATAGTACTTTGAGCCTATTTTGGCACACTCGACTAATAATTGTTTTAGTCATTGTTTGTTCATAACTTCATAATTTCAAAGTGTGTAAATGTAATATACATACATACATATATATAGTACTTGGATAAAAAAATACTCCTATGTGTTATATGAAATTATACGAAATTATTCTGTTAAATTTTATTTCATAGAATCTCCTAATATTTTTAAGAACTTGGCGCGAAACCCGTCAAGATGCTCAAAATAGGTTGTATAGATCGTTTTATTTCAATAAACCAATTTTAAAATATTTCGCGTGAAGTTGTAGGAGCCAACATGAAGTATTTTAGAAATAGTTTCATGAAATATGTCTATCCAAAAGGACAATTTGTTTACAAATTGGAGGTTGCGTGCTGAGTTTTTTAGAGTACAAGGGAGTTCTATGCAATCAAAATTTCACAGGGTAGTATCATGCAGGTTTAGCCGTTTAGCATAATTCATGAAAGTATCTTCCAATGGTACTCCATAAGGCTATCAAAATAATAAGAATGGTGATTTACACTCGGACATCCTGAAGTTTACCAGAATTACAGAAAATCTCGTGTGGTTCCAAAGCTACAAGGATACCCCATATAGGGGGGTTTCTGTTAAATATTTCAAAATTTGTAGGCGGTGTCGATTATTGAAGTTGTAAGGGGTATTTTGGTATATATTCTAAACGAGAGGGAGTCTCCTTGTAATTTTGGAAATGTTAGTGGGTTTCTAGTATGACGACTAAACCTCTGGGGATCCGATCGTAAATCACCCTAATAATTATAAAGACTTTTCAATACGGTATAGATACTTTGGCGCGTAACATTGGGGGCATCTACCGTAATCTAGTGATAATCACTGATAAAACTGAGGTCCCAAGATCAAGAGGTCATGAGTTCAACTTTTACTAATGTGGTTGCGTATTTGCTCTCACTAATGTGAGTATTTCTTTTAGTTTATTACTAACATTTGACAGTTATCTAATATTTGTAGTTATTTGTATTTGATTATTTATTGAAATAATTTATGATGTTATGATAAATGTATTCAAAGAAAAAAAAAAACATTTGGGCCTCTTAAACTCCTTCAACAATTGTGGGAAAGAATGATTTTTTTTTAAAAAAGAAAATACAACTGTATAGATTCTCCCAAAAAAAAAAAAAACAACAACTATATTTATAGTCCAATACAGAAAATGATATACTGTATTAGTAGCTTTTTTGTCAACTTTATAAAAATAGATGACTGTGCTTTTGCCGGTGGAAAGATAAGCATTTTATTTAATATTTGAGTGGATGATTAATACATTCAACCGATTAAGACCGAGCCCATGATTGTAGACTAGGTTGTATGAGAGGGGTGGGGGAGGGTGAAAGGAAACATATATATTTTCTTGGTTGCAGACAAAAAGTGAGACCTCGATTTAGTCGGAAAAAATCAAACAAGATCTAATAATTTTGATTGTTCCATTTTCTTTTGAATGGTGACCAGAGATTGAAAACTTTTATAAAGAAATATTGAGTAAATGAATATATGCTCCCAAAAATCCGTTATTTTTGGTGTAAGCTTTACTCTTCATGCTCACATTTGATCATTTAGCGCAAGAAAAAACTAGCGCCTCAATTAAACCTCTCCAAACCCAATTGTAGGGTATGGGAAAGAAGAAGAAAAGTTGTATTTTTTTAATTTTTTTTAATGAAACGGTGATTATATCATTAAGTCTATAAATTTATTTGATCAGTAAAAAAATAGATATAACGTTCAACTAATAAATATAAAGTATTTTCACTAACAAAACTAGTTCTATTTTAAATAAAGAACCACAAATCAAGTGATATTCAAACCTATGCCATCTAGGTCATGGAACTTTATGAGACTTGATCAAATTCATGGACGGATCCAGCCCATTCGCCACCCCCCCCCCCCCCCCCCCAACCAAAAAAAAAAAAAAATTTTGGATATATTTTAAGTACTAGTGTTATATAAATAGCCAATTTTAAGTACTAGTGTTATATAAATAGCTCAATTATTGAGCCAATTTGGATAAGTAATCAGATTAATCCTCGTATTTTTAACGCTAAATTGTCAATTACACCCTAGACACAATATAAAACAAAGGACTACCTACAATTTATGAGCTATGATTAATTTACGATTGAAGAGTAAAATGAAGTCTATGGTGTAACATTTGATTGGTCGTTTGATTCACTTGATATTAACTCTTGTTACTACCGCAACAACTAACTGATTATTATTAGCAATAAATTTTGTCAAACTAAGGTGAATTAGAAACAAAACGAATGATCGATCTTGTGGATTTTTGGATTATTTACATCGAAAAGAGAATTGTTGAGAATTTGATATTGATTCTATCATAGAAAAGTTGGGTACAACTTCGATAATTTTTTGATTAAATTACTTTTGGCTAAATTCAATATATAGTTCAATTTGATAATATATTCTTGTGCAAATAAAATATATTGAATTTTATTTTCAACTAATTATTGCGATGGTTAAACTTGGCCCCCCTTACTCTTCGATCTTGGATCCGTCCCTTATCAAATTATCACAAAAGTCCTCAGATATCATAAATTACCACAACGTACAAGGAACTTTAATTCAAAATGACGAAGATATTATTTAAGGAATAAATGAAAATTACAATAAAATCCTCAAATATTGGTCAATAAAATTTAGACAACACCTGAAAAATTGTGAATAACTTATTAAATTAAGAAAAATAAGAACACAAATAAAGACTTTGGAAACTACATTTTATTTTCATTTTTATTAATTGATTTCAAAAACCGAAAAGTTTCATTATTTCTTTATGTATATGATAGAAAATTTGATCCATACTGATAATGTTGGATGTGGTAAGACTTGGATGTATTATTCTTTAACATGATTTCTGACTTATAATGCATATTATTTTTTAAGAGACTAAAATTTCATTATACGTGCTAATTTATATATCTAGCAAAAACACATAAAGTTTTAGTTGTCTCATTATTATTGGTCAATGTGCATTGAGTGTAAAATATAATTACTTTGAAATTCGTTAAATCATAAATTCAGTTCTTCACATTCACAATAACAAACAATTAATATGAGTTTGTAAATTAATTAGCAAATCAGCAAGATATATAGCATGCAATTAATTAATACTAGTAGTAAATAGAAGGAATGCATATAATTAATTGTATTAAAATATTGTCAAAACATAATTTCTGGCCCTTGGTAGGCCAACGAAACTTCAATAATTTTTCTTGAAATTGAAGAAGGGTTATTGATTTAGAGTAATCAACTTGCACTAGAGAACAAAATTAATTATATCACTAGCTAAGTTCGACCCATCATTTTCTGAATTTCCTTTGTTTGTTGTACCAAATAATAAGGTCCTTACATCGTATATCATGATATATTTTGCATTCAAGGATGCTGATTGATTACATACGTATATAGACAAATTATTTTATTTATTTGTTTAATTATTCTATATATTGTGTATATATGTGAATGAAATTTATCAGCTTATAATTAATGTACCATCATATAAAACCAACATATATAGCAGAGTATGTCTAGCTTGAATAGAATTGTCCAAGTTTCATAATTGCACTACTTATTAAACATAAAAATTGAACAGACAAATGTCATGGGCAATTTTGCCATCTGTGTAATGTTTTATCAATCGACAAATTTATTCTCACGTGTCATGAAATGAAAAGACATAAGATTTTAGCTGTAAAAAAAGGACACAATTTAAAGAAATTAATACAGCTAATATATATACCCTTTATGCCCTAATTTTTTTTATTAGAATACACACATGCAAATTAACAAAACAAAAAAAAGAAAATTCTCTTAAAACTACTATCTCACATAAACGTATATATACCTAAAACATTTAAGTTATTGATACTACAACATAAATTATTTTTACTAAGAACAATCTTGATGGCATTTTGAAAGAGATGTCACAAACATTTAATATAGTCATAATTTAAAATATATCACTGATTATAAATGTAAAAGCATATTTTTCAATGACATTATTTTATTATTCTAATATTTTATAATGTTGCATTTTATAATAGTGACATTGAGCATTTAGCTACACCGCTACAAGTAGTATTTTAGTAGTGACACTTTTATGTATGACATTATAAATGAAAGTGTCACTACTAAAATGCCACATATAGCGATGTACCTAAAATGTCACTATAATAATTAGAAGTAGCATTGAAAAGTGTCACAATATTATAAGCATGTCATTAAATAGTATGATAAACATTATAATATGTAAAATTATCAAAAAGGAAAAAAAATACAATCTGTGACATTTTTTTCAAACTTTGAATATACTAATTTTGGGTGACATTTTTGTCATAATACTATAAAGATTGATGCCACTAAATTTAATTTTGTTGGAGTGACTCTTGTGTAAAATTTGGAAAATTCTTACCCAGATCGGGTTTGGCCGAACCCAAAGTAACTACATGGCAAGTGTAAAAGTGACCAATCACAAAGCAAGTGCAATACATTTGCTTGATGGTTGGATTGATTTGGCCAAGCCAGACTTGGACAAGAATTTTCCCTAAAATTTCTGTCTATCTAAAGGAAAGGGAAAATATTGGAAAACTCACATATATAAATGCAAATAATATATAGATACAACTTTTTTTCTGGGGTACTCGTGATGATTTGGCTTGGAGTAACAGTCCTTTTTCTCGTACGATATATAGTTTTACAATTTCTGATATGATATTATTTGGATGCTTTTAATATTTATCTATATTCGTTACTGTTCTTCTTTTCTTGATTTTAATTTCTTCTTTCTTTCTCGATGGGGTGGAAATTGTTAATGCAAAATATTAACTATTTTGGAATAGGGTAAATAACACTAATGGTCCTCATTATCATTAATTTTTAACATATTGGTTCCTTTTATATTTTTCACACGTTAGTCCCCACTATGAATTATTTGTTTCACTTTGGTTATTTATAGGGGGTCTTTTATTTATAATGTTACACTTTAGTCCCTCATAAAATTATTTTATATCAATTTAGTCCCTCATAAAATGGTTTTGGCACTTTAGTTCAACTTGAACCACCTGAAAATGACCAAAGTGAAACAAATAATTCACAGTGGGAATTAACGTAAGAAAAAAACACAAGAAAAACCACTCTGTAAAAAATTAATGATAAGAAATGTTTACCCTAAAATAATATGATCGAATATATATATATATATATATATATATATATATATATATATATATATATATATATATATATATATATATGGTCAATAGTATATGCATGGTATTATACACAAATGCAAAAGTTGAGTATAAATAATAAAATACAAATTAAACAAGGATAACGTTGTTAGAATTTTATTTGAATAGTACATGTTCTCTAACAAGAGGGGTATATATATTCTTTTCATTAGCAATTTAGCATCATCTACTTCCAAACGTTAACGATGTTCCATTTAAGAATTTACCAAAAAAAGAAAGATGTTCTATTTATGAATTAAACCTGTTATATACATAATATATAGGTTTCATAAATAAGTATTCTGTGTGTAACATAAATTTAATTAAAATAGAAGAGTGACAATTAATTTTTTTTTTTTTTTTATTATTATTTGTAACAATAACTGATGTAATATTGTCTTTGGAAGAAAAAAAAAGTCGTTTGAGCACAGCATGTAGACTTTTGCCTCTGATCCGTAGATTTAATTTTCAATATTTCGTAAACTAAACTCAATTTGCTATTAATTTTCAGCCACATTAATAAATTGTTATTGCTTAAAAAACGATGTAAGTTTACTCTTCTGTCTACTAGTGTTCATACGTTCTTTGCATTTGGAATAAAATCCATAATTTAATTTCTATATCTCAAAACTATATTCTCATATTAATTAGGACAACTATCGTTAAGTATTGCTATAAGTTAAACGAGTTTGTTGGATTCTTTTCGCGTTATATTATGGACAAAATAAAAAAATATTAAATTTTAAGTAGCAAAATGACATTTTCCATGTTTAATATTATATATTATATAAACTCTAGTGCAGCAGTAGTTTTGCATCATGTTGCCATGAGAGATTTAGGAAGATTCTACTACAGGTTTACTACACTAGTGGATTTAATCCATTGGGGATGGATGAATGTCACATGGATAGGTATTAAATTTCCCTTCCACAGACCCGGTCGTGGTCCATATTTTTTCTTCAATAAAATATTCAATTATCTTCTTTCCTTTAACTACACTTTTAACTCCATCTTTCATAAATATATATATATATATATATATATATATATATATATATATATATATATATATATATATATATATATATATATATATATTTTACACCATCAATTAACCAAACAAAAAAAAAGCAATATTTTCTTTTCATCTCATTTCAATTCAATTATGTAACTAATAAAAAAAAATGACCCAATTAAATTTAAAATGTGCACCTTTCACTTATATAATCTTATTTTACATTAAATTTAATTGTGTGGAATTATGAACAATTCTTTCATTATGATTTATGCACATTTTTCATTACAAAAAAAAAAAAATGATTAAAATGTACTACATAACGATCCTGCATAAATATTACAAATCTTATCTAATCATAATTTAAAATTAGATCTCTACATCTCATTACAAATACAAATAAGATGTAATCGATTTCCAAAAACCAAAAATCTTTCACCAAAAGCCACCAAAATATGAGATTCTTGAGAACAAAAAAAGCTAAATTCATGTCTTCTTCACATCCATCATCATTATAAATAAGGATAATTAACCTAAATAAACACACCCCAAATCTTATCTAATCATCATTATAAAGTTAAATTGTTATTCAAATTATATATAGTTAAAAAAGTAACACAAAAGAGATAGAAATTGAGAGATCAATATAACTTTTCAAACAAACTTAAACATCTCAAAAAATTGATCTCTAAAAATATCGTCTAATGAAATACATAAGAGAATTTAAAAAAATGAACCAAAGTCAAAAAATTCAATTATTACTACATAAGAGAATTTCACATGACATACCTCCATAATTATGTGTTTCATGAATATCCCAATGAGATTGCAGTAGACCATGTGACATTCGAGGAAACTCTTGAAAGAACAGCATACAAGTGTATCACTTGTCATGAATTCGAAACATTTTCGGCCTGTTTGTTTGGCGTTTCCCAAATTTTTTTCGTGTTTGGGAAATGTCAAACAAACATGTTTTTTATTTTCTGAAATAAATTTTTATCTCTCAATTTTCTCAAACTACTCTCTCAAAATCCAAACAAACAATAAGTTTCTAATATCTAAACAAAACATATACAAACTCTACTCTGATTTGACATAAAGTCTTGCACATCTTACACCTACAACATAATTCTTCCAAAAAAACCTATTTCATGTCCGTGGAAGACTCTCCCAGAGATTTAACTTCACTCAATCCGATCCTCTATTCGGAAACCCATTTCATGTGCTTCAGAATTAGTGGCACTACATAATTTAAATCGTTTCTGAATAATTATTAAAAACAAAAATTTGATTTGAAAGAGCTCTCATGAAATTAAATAACAATCTTATCAAAATCTTGATATTTCCTTTTTATATATGTACGTTGTTGTCACAAGAGGTCGTTATTTGATTGATTATTAATCGCTTTCCTAAATAAGATTGTCGGGGAATGATTTGACTAAAAAAATTCGTTAATATTAATAAACATGACTGACTATGCTGGATACGGAGTTGGTAATTTGATGCACTTTAAATCAATCACTTAATATTGATTAGTGATCCCTAACCACGGGATTAGTATATTAAATTATTAAGATCAGAATCATGTGTGGTACTATTTAGAAAGTTTAGGTAAATAAAACAAATAGTAGTAACATTAAATAAAATAGTAGTAGTAAATTCCTGTTCACTTATCGGGGGAAAAAAAGAGAAAGATACTCCTAGAAACAGGTGGGGGCGATGTCGGCATGGATGAATAGTAGAATTTACTAGGGTGACCTGTGGTAGGACGGTCAGGTCTGTGCAATCAAGTTTACCTGATGTCGCCAATTTGGATATGGGCTTTCCTTTCCTAATGTACAATTAATTTGACGTGGGCTTCCTTATGTACGGAAACGTCTTGTCACAACTTTTTTAATATGCCAAACAACCAAATACAGAAATAATTAAGGAAAAAATACTTTGCGGCTTACAGGGAAAAAATGTAAAATTAGTCCTTCAAAAACTAGATGCAAGTAATATTTTCAAACAATTTTAATCTTATTTTGAGTCGAAAGTCATAATTTCAGCACAACATGTCATGTGTGGCTCATGACCACTCTATTTAGAGCATCTCCAACAATGTCATCTATAAATGATAATCTATATCAAATTATACATGATGAACAGTATTTTAGCTACTCAGTTTTAGCTATTTGTTCCAGCAGTCATCATCTAAAATTTCAGAATTATTATATTTTATTTTTATTCTTCTTTCAATATTAAATTATAAATAATATTTTATTACATTTTCACATAAAATATTAATAATAAATACATGTTTTAATGTTTTTTATTTAAATATAATAAATTAATAATTTTTTTTGAAATAAATGGCTTTAAATAATGATTTAATAAATTATTAGATTCAAACCGATAATTTTTATTTTTGTATTAACAATTATATGCATTTAATTCAAATAAACATATATTTTCTTATGTGGATGTCCTGTATATTTATACATGGACATCCATATATGCAAGTTCAATCTTCTATTATGCATAAGCTTGTATAAATATAAGCCACTGCTGGAACAAAAATTTTTTTATTTGGTTATGTATAATCTCAATTTTAGCTCTTGAAAGAGCTAAAAAGCATACTGCTCTTAGGAATTTTGAACATAAATTGTCAAAAAATAGTAATTACAAGATATCATTGAAAGTCCAACTCTTCAAAGGATTAAAATGTTAGCAAGTTATAGTTACATGGTTAATTTTACAATATTTCCTTAATTATTCGTTAATTGGTTCTTCAAATCAGAATTCTGATACATGGATTGTTATTGAAATATAATATAAAAAAAAAAAATAGATTAAAGAACCAACAACTCCATTTCTAATTGAGTTAAGTTGGGTGGGATAATAAAACTCGAAATTTAAATCTACTAAAAAAATTAGAGCTTAAAGGCAAGGCCAATTCCTCCACCCTCAGTGCAATCAATCCATCTCATTTTTTTTATAATTTTATTTTATTTCTCGATATTATGTTACTTCTCACATGAAATTGGAACTCAATCAATAATACTAATTCGACCTACAACAATTTGTATCGAATTGGTCAACATCTTATGTACCTATAAAGAGAAATAACAATATCCAGCCCTTTTTCACCTAAGATTAATGCAAAAATTAACAATAAAATAAAGATGGGTAGTTGTTCTCCAAAAAGAAAAAGAAAAAGAAAAAGAAGATGGGGATATACGAGCCTATTATTTTCACTACAACATATGCATGATTGTTATTGAAGTAAAGTCAGCAAGTCTTGAGCTGGCCTGAAACTTTAGGCCTATGATTCTGTTGTCGGATGGGGTGAAAAACCTAGTGGAGTATATAAGTTTGAGGCCCACATACAGTTTTTTCATACCCATCAAAATCATTGCCTAGTAATGTAGTATTTGCATTGCATTCAACCTTTGCGGTTATCTTGCCTTTTCAAAAACTTTTTGGGTTATGACTGAAATTTAGCACTAGTTGGTACTTGGTGACTTTTGAGAGTGCCTCCAAATCTTCATTATTGAATAGCGGTGGGACTTGGTTATAGATATATAGTGTCTATTTGGATGAGTTTTTGTTCGGTTTAGAGGGTCTTGGTTTAAAAAAATAGATGATTGGTCTAGTGGAATGGACTAATCCTTACAAAGTAGGAGATTAATGTTCGAATTTTTATTGAGAGAGATACACACTTAATGTGCCCGATCCGTCTCGAAAGAGATTAAACCCTTGAGAAAAAAAAAGATATATAGGATCTATATGAACGAGTTTTGATTCGGATTTTTAGTTTCGAAAAAATGATTTGGATAGTTCGGCGGAAACTTTGAAACTCTTTTTGAATTGAATTTGAATATTATGTTTAGTGGTTTTAAGAAAGTTAAAACTCAATTTAAATTGAATTTTAATGTTGTGTAAGTGTTAAACGTCAAATTAAGGTTTCTTTAATAGAGTTTGGGGGGAGAAGGAATTAACTGGTATTTGTCGAATCAATATTTTATTTGAATTCAAGAGTTTGTAATAATTTGTGAAATAATAGCTGGAACCTTTTTTTCAAGAAATGTGAACAAAGTAATCCGCCGAAAAGAATACATTTAGATGTAAAATATGAGTTTAAAAATAAATTTGCTATTATATTAAAATTAACAACCATTAACATATACAATGGCAAGGGTATTTTGTAATAAAAAAAATATAATTTTGACTAATTCACATTAGAGGGGTAATTGATACACCCTTATATTTTATATATTTAACCCTATATTCTTAGAATAAAAGAAAAACGAAGAAATATTTGGGCTTATATTTAAAGCAAGGCCTTGTATTTCACAAAGGGAAATGTAGTGATGTACTAAAAGAATTATGGGCCTAGGCCAACATAAAAGCCTTTTGCAAATGACAGAAAATCATAGGGCCTGTTTGTTTGGCGTTTCCCAATTTTTTTTCATGTTTTGGGAAATGCCAAACAAACATGTTTTTTATTTTCTGAAATAATTTTTTATCTCTTAATTTTCTCAAACTACTCCCTCAAAATCCAAACAAACAACAATTTTCTTATCTCTAAACATAATTTATACAACATCTACTCTGATTTGACATAAAGTAACTTATCTCTTATACAATTTATCTCATAACAAACATGACTTGACATAAAGTCTTACACATCTTACACCTACAACCTAACTCTTCCAAAAAAACCTACACCTACTTTATTTCTCAAACCACTCTCTCAAACTCAAACAAACAACATTACGCAAATCAAGATTCTTTCACAATTAAACCTCCATTACTCTCCCAAACTACTTTCCCAAACACCAAACAAACAGGCCATACATGTTAATCCAAAGTCAAGATGGACCGAGGAAACATGGTAAGAGAAAAGCATTAAATAATTATTAAACAAAAAGTCCATTTATATAACATAAGACAATTCATATTTTGTCCTCCCAAAGTTTTCAAGTTTTTCACTTTATTCCCAAAAAATATAATATTCGCACTCAATGATATAAACTTAATTGTAAATAGCACTCTGCCCCCGATTAGATTAACATTTTATAGGTATTAAAGGAGCAAAATTAAAGCATAACTTTAAGAAGATTAAGAGCATAATGGTAATCCACATCACCTCATGTTCTGGCCATGTTCCCAAAAATATGGATTCAAAAAATTGTGTTCATATTGTCAGAATATGGGTGATGTGGATTATTACTCCACATATCCCAAGTGTATTGGTGGGTTACACCACGTGTACTTGATGATGTGGTGCAGCGATTACACTAAATAATTTCTCCAAAATGTGATGGTATTGTCCTGTAACAATATATAACATCAGTTTCTCAATTTATATTCTCCTGTTCCTATTCTTGTAACAACAATTTTATCATCGAGATAGGATTAAGAGGAAAATAAAAATATCCTCTCCGATCCATAAAAAACAAAACATTACTAGCTAGCTAGCTAGTATAATACTAGTATAAATAAAACCGATATGATATTTGTAATTAATTTATAATACCTTAATTCCGTGAGGCAGAACATGCGGCATTATTTTGTTGTTCCCAAGACAGATATACAAGTATAACTGAATTAGCAACATGCAATTGCCGCATTGCAGGGTAAATAAATCAAAAAAATAAATAAAAAACTGCAATTATATATAATTAAAGAGTCTTACTTATTTGTATTACAAAAATAAGGCTTAGTCTAATAGCACATCATCTTTAATTATTCCGTTCCTAGAAATGTACGAATTAATGTTTGTATCTTTCAGTAATGGCCCACGCAATCAGATTTCACATTTCGCATAATTTCATTTGCATGAGAGTTGGATCATTCTAAATTAACCAACGGGCTGGGCTAGGTCAGTAAAATATGGATCGCTTTTTGCGGGACGAAAGTGAGTTTTATTGAAAATAGCCTGATTATAAATGGATTGGGCCAACCTGGCCCATTTGTGACCTGTTTTATGTTTACTACTAATATTTAATTTATATTGTGTTAGGAAAAAAATTAAAATTGGTTTCATAACTTATGGCCGCTGATAAGTTTGTTCCAAAAGTTTTTTGGCTGTCAATTTTTTCCATAAGTCGGAAGTCAGAACAGAGATTCACTTTTGAGTTTCTGAAGGTGAATTCAAGAATTAATAAATTTTGGTTCAAGCACAGAGAACTTTTAGGAGATATGATATATCTAAGTACGACATATAAGTTAAATATCAATTATAATTATTGCTATTTTGTATGACAATATTAAGAAGAATTCTAATCTCTATGGTTCATGACAAGTTGTGTTGGATTATTACTAAATGTTGGTAATAAGTTGAAGGAGGCATAAACTAAACTAAGATACAATTCTATAGAACATGCCAAGATTTTCTGCCACTGTCACCATTTGTTTCTTTGATATTCCACTTCTCTTCTTCCCTCTTGAGTTTATATTTCTTACACACACACACACATGTGTGTGTGTGTGAAATAAAGATTATAAAATGGTTTATGGTCCCATCATTAAGAGAGAGAGAGAGAGAGAAATAAAAATAATAAAAATTCAAGCCCCACATTTCAAAGATTAACAGCCAAATTCCAACCTATTTCCTATGTATTCCAGCTTTCATCCATCCTTTAATTGCCAATTGCAACAACATAAATGACTTCAAATTTCCTGCAAATTTGTTACTCTATAATCTTTTGGTTAAATTTGACAAATTTTATTCACTTTAATTGCTGTTCTAAAGTATCTCTCATTAGACGAGGATTAAATTGGCAATTCAACTCTTATTTGATATCACTATGACTTTTGTGAATCATTTTTTTTTTTTTAAATATAGTAAAATATAAGGATGTCAAATTGGGCAAAATTGTATATCTACAGTCCCATATATGGGATTTAACCTTAAACAATTCTAGTCCGTATTTTGTAATATTATACTTTTGTCTCTATTTTTTATATTTTATTTTTGTCCCGTACTTTATATAATGGCCCTTGGGTTTCAATTTTGTAAAAAAATATTTTGTGTTTTGAGCCCATAAAATAGTTCATGTTTAAGCACTGAAAAGAGTATCTAATTAGTGTTTTGCACTTTTAGTCTCTCATGAGATGATGAGACCACAATACAATTTTATGACGTACGCGCAAGACCAAACATATTCAGGATTCAATTATATCATGAAACAAATAATACAGATTTTCTAATATATTTTTATGTTTTTTCCAGTTAATTAATCCCTCTGGATTTTGTTCTTATTAGTAAGCTAGATTATTAATTATGAATGAGTATATGCCCTCATCCTTTAACATCATAAAATTATATGGATTATATTCTGTTCGTCCAAATGTTTTAGCTTCTTTTAATTTAGTGCATAACATAAAGTAAAGGTTCAGATTTTTAATTAGGCACAAAACGCCTCAAAAAAATATTTGATTTATATTGATTATATTAAACCATTTACGATTTATCGAATGTAAATTGAAAAGGATAGGTCACCATATTCAATTACGAGTATTATTTACTTAATTACCCAATTCTATGTTTAATTTGATACTGAAAAATGAAAATAACCTTTGAAATTTTCAACTATAATGCTACAAATCAGGTAAAACAATTGAACAAATAAACCTTGCTTAACGACAAGACAGTTGCGATATGCAATTTTTATACTAATATTTCTGGAACAAATTTATATGTGTATAATTCTTTTTTCCAATTAATATTTCATCATTTTGTCAAGAAATTAAAGGCATGACAAAATTATTGCCAATACACGCCACCTTTCTTCACAAACGTAGCTTATTGCCACCTTGCTTTAGTTCTGATTTAATTTTCTGAAAAAAAAAGAAGTTATTTATTTGACTTTTCACGAAGACATCATGAAAAGAAAAATAATTAGATCTTTGTTTTTATATATTTTGATTAATCAAATACTCATTATAAACCTTCGAGAACGTTTACAATTATTTTTGAAATATTTCTAAATTATAAACTAATATCAAAATAGAAATTTCCATATATTTTATCAAATTAAACAGAATTTTTTTCGATAGTTTTTTAAAATTTGATTATGGGTTTCACATTTATGTTTTTGTTTCTTTGACCCAAAAAAAAGAAAAACATTCATGTTTTTGTTTCTAAAAAGGAAATAAATCTAGTATAGAGATCTCTTTCCCCCGCCTCGTTCTCTTTCTAGCTCTGGTTTTACTTTCTCTGACTCTTCTCCTTTGCTCTCTCTCTTCTCCCTCAACAATGGCGTCTCTCTTCAGAGACCGAACCCTTGGCATCTCAAAGAGAGACTCCTTCTCCTCCTCCTCCTCCGCCGTCTCTCATTCCACCGTTTCTCACCCCACCGCTCTATGCTCACTCCCCTCCCCCTTCGGCGATCTCACAGCCACTCTCTCTTCCTCCGACCTCCGCTCCTCCGCGTACGAGATCTTCCTCTCCGCAAACCGCTCTACCTCCTCAAAACCTCTTACCTACATTTCCAACACCAACAACACTGCTACTGCTACTTCTACTTCTGTGAGTACTAATTCGAATAATTCGCCTGCTAGTTTACAGAGGTCATTGACCTCTGCAGCAGCTTCGAAGATGAAGAAGGCGTTGGGACTGAGATCCAATACTTCTAAACGAAGCCCCGATTCGAACAATTCGGGGTCTGGGGGTAAATCAAAGAAGCCGGTGACTGTAGGGGAGCTAATGAGAGTGCAGATGAGGGTTTCTGAGGGGTCGGATTCGAGGATTCGGAGGGGTTTACTCAGGATTTCTGCTGGCCAGGTTAAACCTAATAAAAATAACAATTTTTTTAATTAATTACGGAATATTGTTTGTCAGATTGGGGGTTATGTGATCTGAACCCTAAGGCTGTTGGATTTCCTTAATTTAAGGGGTTAATTTGATTTTGTTTATTGTTAATAGGAATTGTGGTTTGATAATTGTGACTCGGACGTTCTTCCCTTTTATTTCATGTTTTTTGTGAAATATGGCTGTTTTGTTAAAGACCGGACTTTTACTAGATTGTGATGCCTATTTACATGGTATGTTCTGCCCGTATATGATTTTGTTTGATTCTACTGCATCGGTTGGTAGATTCCAAATATGTAAATTTACACTCTCTTGTCCCTGGTACTAATATAATATGCTATGAGGTACTAGTCAAAGTTCATATACTTTCATGACTTATGTGGAAATTTCGAACCTTTTGATATTATAAACTTGATGTACGTATATGGTTTTGATTAACCTAATTGAGGTAATTTCAATATATTTGAGTACAATTTTGTGAAATCTAGATATCTTCTTTGATTTCCGACTAGTATTGATAGGAAAGATCTCACCCTATTTGCTTGATGTAGGTTGGCAGAAGAACAGAGTCAATGATTCTTCCACTGGAGCTGTTACAACAATTTAAATCTACAGATTTTACAGATCAAGAAGAATACGAAGCATGGCAGAAGAGAAACCTTAAAATGCTTGAGGCTGGACTCCTTTTACACCCTCACGTACCACTGGATAAGAATAACACTGCTGCTCAAAGATTGCGACAAATTATTAATGGAGCATTGGACAGACCAATAGAGACTGGGAGAAACAACGAGTCAATGCAAATCCTTCGTACCACTGTAATGGCACTTGCTTGCAGGACATCTGATGGATCTTTGATGGAATCCTCCCACTGGGCAGATGGTTTCCCTTTGAATCTCCGTCTCTATGAAATGCTTCTAGAAGCATGCTTTGATATTAATGATGAGACATCATTGGTAGAGGAAGTTGACGAGCTTATGGAACTCATAAAGAAAACTTGGACAATCCTAGGACTGAACCAAATGCTACATAATTTATGTTTTACATGGGTACTTTTCAACAGGTATGTTGCGACCGGGCAAGTTGAAAATGAATTATTATGTGCCGCTGACAGCCAGCTTGCTGAAGTCGCCAAAGATGCAAAGACGACAAAAGATCCAGTTTATGCTAAGATCTTAAGTTCTACCTTGACTGCCATGTTGGGTTGGGCTGAGAAGAGACTCCTTGCATATCATGAAACATTTGATAGCGTAAATATTCATTCCATGGAAAGCATTGTGTCTGTTGGGGTATTGTCTGCCAAGATCTTAGTTGAAGATATTTCAAACGAGTATAGACGAAGAAGAAAAAATGAAGTTGATGTGGCTCGTAGTAGGATTGATACTTACATCCGGTCATCTCTTCGCACTTCATTTGCTCAGGCAAGTTAACATGTAAATAAATTAAAAACATTTTGGGACTTTGATTTCGTTAAATATTAAAAGATTGTGAATTTCAGATGATGGAAAAAGCTGATTCAAGCAGAAGAGCATCAAGAAATCAGCCAAATCCCCTCCCTGTCCTTGCTATCCTGGCTAAGGATGTTGGTGAGCTTGCAATAAAGGAGAAAGACATGTTTAGTCCTATCTTGAAGAGATGGCACCCCTTTGCTGCTGGCGTAGGTGTTGCCACTTTACATGCTTGCTATGGGAATGAGCTGAAGCAATTTATTTCAGGCATAACTGAATTGACGCCAGATGCTGTACAAATATTAAGAGCTGCAGATAAATTGGAAAAGGATCTTGTCATGATTGCTGTTTTAGATTCAGTGGATAGTGATGATGGTGGGAAGGCCATAATTCGGGAGATGCCTCCATATGAAGCTGAAGGTGCAATAACCGAAATGGTAAAAACATGGATAAAGACAAGAATCGATAGGCTAAAGGAATGGGTTGACAGAAATATTCAACAAGAGGTAACTTTCCAACTTTAAATTCAACAGCCATGTAACTCAGAATTTCATGCATAGTGTTACAAGCACACAAAATAGGTGCATCTATTCAAACATGTGTGGTCATGAATTACTGCAGTAGATTTCTATGTTACAGAATCTAAATATGGAATATGATCTTATTTGATAATAATTACCACAAGCTTTAGTACTTGATAGTGTATTTTACCTGCCTAAGACTAATTTGTAAATAGGTTAGATATAACTTGTTATTGTAAGGTTATCAAAAATTAACTACTATGGGGAAAAAATTCTCACCTCAATGTTATGTAGTATCACTGTTTCTATCTTGATTCGTTAATATCTTCTTTTATGTAAAAAATCCGGATGCATTTCATTCTTTTGTATTCTCATTTTTCATATTTTTCTCCAATATAGGTTTGGAATCCAAGAGCTAATCAAGAGGGATGTGCTCCTTCAGCTGTAGAGGTTTTACGAATAGTTGATGAGACATTGGATGCGTTCTTTCAGCTTCCAATACCAATGCATCCTGCACTGCTCCCTGAATTAATGACTGGACTTGATAAATGTCTTCAATACTATGCAACTAAAGCAAAATCTGGCTGTGGTAATATTGCTTAGCTCAATAAAAACATTTAACTCAAAAGTTGTCACTTATCCCATCGATCAATTAATGAATTGTTTCATACGCAGGATCAAGAAACACATATATTCCCACGATGCCAGCATTAACCCGATGTAACACGGGAACCAAATTCCAGTGGAAGAAGAAAGAAAAATCGGTGACATCCCAGAGGAGGAATCCTCAGGTTGCTACTATTAATGGAGATAGTTCTTTGGGTGTACCACAGCTATGTGTACGTATAAACTCATTACATAAAATACGTATGGAGCTAGAAGTTCTTGAAAAAAGAATAATTACTCTTCTAAGGAATTCCGAATCTGCCCATGTTGAAGACTTTTCAAATGGGCTGGGGAAGAAATTTGAACTCACACCAGCCGCTTGCATTGAAGCAGTGCAACAATTGTCCGAGGGGATTGCATATAAAATTGTCTTCCATGATCTAAGACACACTTTATGGGACTCTCTATATGTTGGCGACCCTTCATCTTCTAGAATCGAACCTTTTCTCCAGGATCTTGAGCAGAATCTGACCATTGTGGCCGACACTGTACAAGAAAGAGTCCGCACACGTATTATTGCCGACATAATGAGAGCTTCATTTGATGGATTTTTATTAGTTTTGTTTGCTGGAGGGCCAACACGGTCGTTTTCTCGTCAGGATTCACAGATATTAGAGGATGATTTCAAATCCCTCAAGGATCTGTTCTTTGCCAATGGTGATGGATTGCCCGATGATATAATCGATAAATTCTCAGCCACGGCAAGAGATGTTCTTCCCCTTTTTAGAACTGATACAGAGAACCTCATTGAGCGGTTTAGACGTTTGACTTTGGAAGCATATGGCTCGTCTGCTAAATCTCGACTTCCCTTACCAGCAACATCTGGACAGTGGAACCCAACCGAACCAAACACATTATTACGAGTTTTATGTTACAGAAACGATGAGGCTGCCTCTAAGTTTCTTAAGAAGACATACAACTTGCCCAAGAAACTTTAATTGAGGAGGGGATTTGGGTGAATCTCATTTGGTATTCTGCCACTCTGGGAGATGATAGCAGCATTTTCTTGTACAGTAGTTCTTGGTGTTTTTCATACTCACTGCTGCTTCTCCAGTTGAAATTTAATGGTAAATCTGATGGAAGTTCCGGGGTAATTTGTGTTGGTATTTGTTTTATTCGTCTATATATAGAGTTTTAGTTCTATCAAATCGATTGGAGTTGTTTTTCTGATAGAAGGAAAGATCAATATTCATTTGTTCTTTAATATTCTTTACCCTTTCTTAATTTGCTTTCGGAATTTGTTCCTTGATGTATAGTATCTATCTATTATGTGCACAGAGTGTCGAAATAATTTGTGGGATCTAAAAATTTATTATTTACATGTATTATATAGTGCTTTTGTTCTGGAGCAATTAAGATCAGACTCTACTATAGCAGCTGAATGATTGAAGCAGATTCCTGTGTTAGTTCTCAAGTTCTTCTTATTCGGAATTTGTATTTTAATACTCACTTCGTCTTTTAATTTTTGCTCCTATTTCTTTTTTGAGATATTCCTCAAATAACATTCTTTTTCAAAATAAAATATTTTTCTAAAAAATGTCCTCTCATGTAGGGTAATTTGATATTATTAAATCATCATCAATATAAAGTAATTGGATATTATTAAATCATCATCAATATAAAGTAATTGGATATTATTAAATTATCATCATTACTTTCAAGGATAAAAATGTAAAAATACCTAAAAGTAATATTTTTTTCAATTATTAACTCCTTGCAAAAACTCAAGGGAGCAAACAAAAAAGGATGAAGGGAGTACTATCTTTTTTTTTTTAAATTTGCTTGAGTTAAATGAAACATAGTTCCTGATATGGTTATAATGGTATAGGAGTAATTTTATTTTCATTTTACATGTGCATTATTAATTTAATATCAATGTGATTATTTCAGTGATGTATCTATGTCTGTTTAGATCGAGATCTTCAATTTTATAGAGTAAAAGTATTTTAGCATCTGTGTAATTATATACTAGTTTTATAGTACATGATTGATGATTGGGTTCCAAACATTATCTGATGGTTATTTTTTTTTTTTATAATGATGGTTATTTATTATTTATATGGATTCAGCTCCGACTATAAATTGTATTGTATAATATCTTCATAGAATTAACATATTAAATATTATTTTGATAAAATACATATTAATAATTGACTGAATAAAAAATTAAGTAGAATATAGACATAATCTATAATTTTCCCTTCACAACTCTGCCCAGGTTTATTATGTACAATTTTCCTTTCAAAAACATTTTTAATAGTTTAGTGGTTTGAAACAAACACACCCTATAAACAGAATTGATGAATGAACTAATCTTCCTCTTACAAGTTACAATCTTTGATTCACAAAATAACATATTAGAAAACTGAAGTACAATATCATCCATGGCTGCGAGAGATACAGAAAGCTAGATTGATAAAAAGGATCAAGTTGATAAAAATTGGGTTAAAAACATGTTCAATAGGGTAAAAATAGGGTAAAAACGGTAAAGTTAGTGGAAAAATCGAAGAAATCAATAAAGAAGGATTTAGATTTACCAAACCCAAGTTGTTCCCTAAATTAATGATAATTTACCCCTTATAAAATGCATAATGTCCAATTTACCCCCTTGTAGTTTAAAAAAGGAACTTTTACCCCTTATAAATTTTGTAAAAAATTCACTATCACCTTCCTGATATTTTTATTGGCAAAACTTTATCCACTTTTATTATGATAATGTGGTATTTTATCCCATGTGTTATGATAAATGGGACAATTTATCACCCTATGTTGTAAAATAATTTGCATGTTCTCAATTTCGACAAGTAAGTTACTCTCCCTCGTTGAAAAAGATAAATTGCTTCATTAAATTTTTTACAGTGATAAATTGATTTTTTTTTTAAATTATAAAAAGGTAAATTGAACATTATGCAATTTATTGAGGTTAAATTGCCATTAACTTTGGAGAAAAATTGTGTTTGGTACTAAAATTGCAATGAAAACCTATCTTATAATACCAAAATTGTATTTTCGTATTCAATGGTACCAAAAGTACAAATTAGCCTATCCTATGATAACAATAGAGGAATTTTCCCATACTATAAATATACAGATAGGCATGACCAGATCTTCTACAGTTCTTTCCTTCAACAAGATTAGACAAAATAGTGAAAATCAGTCAAAAGCGTGACCAAGCAAAGCTAACAGTGACTGGCTACAAACAACAAAAATATTAATTAGAGCCCCTACACAAAGAGGGGATCTAATAACATTATGAACATATACATGGGTCGAGGTACAATTAAATTACTCATCGAGGATAGCACGTCCTAAATTAGTGCCAAGAGCGAGTCTGATTGATTTCAAGGCCTCAGGGGGCAAATCGGTTTCAACAAAACCTGGCCGTAGTCTTGCCAAGGACAAGTCTTGCAGTTTATTTAACAAGATGTTAGTCTGAGATACGTTAATCAAGGGGCACTCCTTCCAGTTCAGCAATTTCAACTGCACATGGTAACAGAGTTTAAGTTCAAGAATCATGAGACAATGCTAGATTTTCTACATCAGGCATTTGATTTATTTACGTTTGAAAATGGGCATGCATGGTCACAATATTAGTTCCAGCCTCTCTGAAAATCAAAACTAAACTAATTCAATTTGAAAGAATGGCTTACCGAGTCGTGTAGTAGAGGTAGCCAAAACTGCTGAGGTGTAGAAGGGTTTCTCATGAGCTGCCAAAATAGTAAAACGGAAATCCTCGGATTAAACAAAATAGAAAGTTGTCTAAATATTGATTTACACAAAACTCCTCTAGGTGATGGTACAATTCCTTCAAGAACTAAAATTTTCAGGTAAACTCTCCATTATAAAGATTACATTCAGTGATTCATTACTTGAGCAGGTACGAATTATTCTGCTTCCTCTCAAGTGTTTCCCGCAGGAGTCAATTGTATAACAGTAAGTTGACATCAAATTTAAGAAATGAATCAAACATACTGATATAAGGGCTTCAGCAGCTTTCCGAGCAGCCTCGGTGGTGATTCCTTCCTGAACTTGCTGAAGGGATCTCCTGAAATCCCTATACCTGCAAAACATTAAGAGAGATGGTGAAATAGAGCAAACAGAATAACTTTGACCTATATAAATAAATTTTGAAACCATTACATACTTCTTCAAAAACTCAAGCCCACCAGCAGTTTTTGATTCCGTGCCAAGTAATTCAATCATTCCTTCCCATTGCTGCATGAGAAGGAAAAAATGCTCAAAGTAATGCAGAAAAATATTCAAACTTCTTGATTCACTTAATTCCTATGGACTTTCATCTGCTTTTGAATTTCAATTTATTAAGCTTTATTGAGATCAGGCACTACTTTCTCTGTCCAAAATTTGATATCACAAGTACATTAGTGATACAATTTAGGAACCGTGTAACATATACCTTGAAACTTTCATCAGAAATTGATTTTCCAACAAAGTCAAACAAGTGCTTGGCAATTCTGTTTAAACGAAGTTCATCTCGAGCTTGCTGAAGCCAGAATACAGCAGAACCTTTCTTGCCATGTTTCCAGTAATGGACTCCAGCCATCTGCTCAATCAGATTTAAAAATTGAAATAAAGTTTTCTTTGTGAGCATATATTTGAAAAGATACAGAAATAAGTACAGGACAGCACCAAATTCATGGTAACTGCACAGATACAAATAATTATTTGTTGGAAAACATACCTTCATCATGTTGCAACTAACAAATTCAAGTCCATTGAGACGACAGATCTCTATGCTCTGCTTACAAAGAACAACTTTGTCAGTAAGAATAACATGAACCTGAATAATACTAGGGAAAAGAAAAAAGAAACCGATTAAACAAACAAAGACAAGATTCAGACTACAAAAGCAGATTAATTACCTTTAGTAAGACTTGATGATGTTGTACAGGCTGCTTGTACAACAAATTCTCCAACAAGCCGAGTCCTTGCTTCATGCATGATGTTAGATATATAGCAGCAATCTGTAGGATAAAAATAACCATATATAGATGATACTGTGGGCAGAAAGAGTTGGTGAACAATAGTACAAGTGTTCATCTATGTGAACTTTAACGACGAGCTACAAAAAAATTACATCTTTCCAAAATTAAATCATGTACAGGTATTCAAATAGTTAAAGAAAATTCTTTAAAGATTACTTACGTTCCAGGTCAACGCATGAGAAGATAGAATTTGGGCATAAACCAGTCGATGTAGCTCTTCTATGCAGATTCCTCCAAGTTTAGACTGCTGTTCATGCAATAGTGTTTCTGCTTGAATGCTCCCAGCTGTAAGCAGCTCTATAGCATGGGTTGTCATCCTATTCAAAAGGAAACACATCATATGATACTACTGGATCTCTCGTCTTGATTATACTGATTGAAAGTAAGATGTACCCTAGGTAAGTGTGAAATAATTATTTGCTACATATGAACAGGGTTGAACCACCATCGAGTTACATAACTAATAATTTTCATAAAAATTTTGTCACTTAAAGAACAGTTGTCATACAACAACAAGAGCTCTTCTCACCAGGGGCCAAATGATCTTGAGCATTCAGCAAGGACAACCTGGACCAATAAAATTCGCCATGTTATGGCAGGATGAGAGGCGCTAAATTAAACATGTCTATACCAGTGATCAGATCTCTAACCTCTGTATTTTCTTCTAGAATTCCAATTATGAGCCCCATTAACTTATGGCGATACAAAATTGGTTCCAAATTCATGCACTTTTGAGCCAGGGTATACATGCTTTCAAGACCCTGCAAGAGAACAAATATTTTGAAAGCCCACACAAACCATACGTTCTTTATTTATGTCATTTTCCACTCTCCAGCTATGCTAGTTTGGTCTAATACACCTGAAAAAATATTTAAGAAATAATATTATGAAAGTTACACTAACCACAGTGAAAGGCCTGACGTATAGGAAGTGAGAAATGTAAAGCTCTAGCCAATGGTATGTCACATTTGAGAGAATGTTAGCATTTCCCAACATGATTTGAAGCATATTTTTAAGTCCATCTCTCGTCTTCTGGTGGTCACATTGAAGCCAGAATGCGCTGCAATCCAATTTAGTGATTTGAGCTCGCCACTTCTCCCATGCCTGGTAAGTAACATGTAAGGAATATTTTAAGCTTAATCTTCATTAGATGTTCTTCATAATATGCGAAAAGCTTTAGGCCTTATGCTACCTTCATAAACTCAGGTTTGGTTTGGTAACTTTCTCCCAACTTTTCTGCCGGTAGATAAGGGCGCATACGTGGCATCTGTGATATAAGAAGGGCAACTGCTTCTACAAGTCCATTTTCAATCTGTATAGAATGCAAAAGATTCACGTTTTTCTTAGTCAGAGGTGTGTAAAAGTAATTCAAAACAGTGAAACAGATCAAGATAGAAAGATTTCTTTTAAAGAATTGTACAGACCTTATTTAACTGTTAAAAATGTAACTATGAAGACATTCTATGGAAAAAGAATTGGTAAAGGACATAATATTACACCGTGAAAGTCCATGTATAACAAAACTGACCCATTTTAAACTCATTGAAGTCCTTACTAACCTCGCGGTTACCTAGTTGATCGAACAGATAAGATCCATGCAAACGCAAAAGTTTTACCTGTGTGTAATAAGTTCAATAAAATTAGCAGCGTGCCTACTTTATTTTACAGGTCATTGTAAAGACAAAAGATTTGTTAATGAAACAGAGCTTACAACAACATCAAGCCAACCAACTGCTAAGGCCGAGGACATAGCTTGCCAATACTCTGGATCGTTCTCAACAGCCTGGAGAGGAAGACAATTAAATTACACTCAAAGAATTGAAAATTTTACCCCAAACTGTTGATTAAACCAGTGACAAAGGGAAAAAAGGAGCGTACATCTCAAAAGTGGTCTCATCACATAATTTAAATATATTCAAACTTCTGCATTTAAAATGCTAACATACAGTTACTTCTACAATTCGACATTTGCCAACTTCTGTATTTTCATTAGTATATAGACCATTTCAAACACAATGAGGAACATATTCTCACGAAATGTATGCTTAAATTACCATGGTCTTTGACCACCATAAAAGATACAAGCAACAGAAAAATATTGACCTGTATAGTTACAAGTTCTTCCTGGAAAGCTACAAGTTTTGCATGGACAGTTGGTTGAGTTCCAGAGAATAGACAATCAAAATCCTGTCAAAGGAAAGAAGCCTTATAACTTTATCTGAAAAAAGAAAAAACAAGTGAAGGTAGAATGCATATAGTCAAAAGTTCATACAGCTAACCAATCAAGAAGCCTTTCAGGAATCCAAGTTTGACAATGTTTGTCCACATAAAATATTTCCAAAAGCTCCCAAGCAGCTCTCAATGAGGTCGGCTCCTCCATTTTCTGGTTTTTGCATGTGATAATAACTTGATTGAGGATTGTAAAAGTCGAATAACGAACAGCAAATATACACTTAATAAAAACTAAGTTTTACCCTTAATACTACTTTTGGGTCTCTAATGATTGGAGCAGATGACTTTGAATCACCAAGAAGAGAATTTATTTCCTTGCTGTACTCCATTACATGTTCCCACCTGTTATATTCCATAAAAGGGGTATTGTTTTTACAAATTTCATCCAATCTTATGTATCTAAAAAGGTTATTTTAGAATTCTAAAAGGAAATGGCATAATGACGAATGAATAACACGTAAAGGTGTCAGCAAGTATGCCAGAAACTGTACTAGGAAAAAAGCAATTAAAAACCAGAAACAAGTTTTAAAGACCGGGGGCCGGGGCTCCACGCAGCCATTTCTCCGAAATACAATATTTGTTTCATTCCTCTGACAGAGCATGCCCATAGAGGGTAGTATGTGATATATCAAATGTATCTAAAGATGTTGAAAGCCTGATTGAATGAGATAAAGAGGAGCTTATCTAAATGGCTACCTTTTACATAAGCTAATAAACTAATAAATTTCTAACTGTAGACTCATGGGATCACCAGACATCACCACCTAATTCTGTATTGTCCATATTCCAATCATTGAGCACCCCTCCTCAATGCAAAGAAATTACTTGAATAAACACCTTCCCATTCTGTTCTTAGAACAAAGGTCCAACCCGCAGCTACAGCTAGTGGGTCCTATATCTGATGTTATAATATCCAAATGTTCACGCCTACAAGCAATTAACCAAAATGGCACAACTCTCACAACATTTTTACTCAAGCTTGTAATTCTTAACTCATCTTCGACAGAATCGTGCATTAACAAACAAAAGCCATCTAATACCTAGCATACATCTAATCTAAATATACCATACATCTAGAACTAATAAAATTCAAAATCAACATTACCAATCTTTGTCGTAAAGTGACGTGTTGGACGAATTCTTATGGCTCTGAAGAAGCGCAAATGGGGTGACAGAGCCGTATTCAATTCTCCTCCACTGCGCGTCCGTAATTTCTCCTCCATCCGTATTGGTGAGTTTGACTTCTACAACTTTTCCGCCGACATTGTGTTCTTCGGATTGCAGGAGCGATACGCGGAGCGTATTTCCACGCGCCCAGGATATGGAGAGGCGTGTGAGTGGGGGACTCAGGCCGTGGTTCCGCAAAGGATAAACTGTTGGGCTTTGAGTATCGGAGGAGTGAGGAACGACGGAAAGAGAGTTGTGTTCGCCGGAATCTGACGTCACACCCGGCATTACGCCGGAGTAGGGTTTTTCTTTTTCTCTATTTTTTGAGAAGAGGGTTTTTAAGGGGTTAGAGAGTGAATCTTCGGAAAATGTCTGAACTGAACTGGGTCTATCTGAAACGCGACGGCCCTTTTTACATAAAGGTTGTCATGAACATAATAGCGCTTATTTAGTGGGTTACATCAAAAGTCGCATTCCAATCTCCAAAATTTTACAGATTAATAAGATTGAATAAAATGCGAAAACACCCGCTAACTAGCATAATATCTCATATGCTATTATTTTATTAATTCATAATTCATTGCACCTATTTAAAATTAAGCACTCACCGCAAGGGAAGTGGATTAATGCTATAAGTTTAAGAGTGTATAAAGTTTATTGTTGATTTTTTTAAGGTATTAAGAGGAACTGTCATTTATTTTTTTGAGGAAATCAATTTTTATTAATGAGATATGGTGATTTTGTATTTTTCATAAAGTTCGACGAGAAATATTTTTTTATTTTATTTTTCAAGGCATTAATTCCTTTCGAGGCGGGTTGGGCACATTAAGTGGGTACCTCTCCGAACATGGATTCGAACCCGAATCTCCTACTTTGTAGTGACTAGTCTCTTCCATTAGACCAATCACCTGAGAATTTTAATTACAAGAGCGATGGACATTTTGTTCATATCATGGGAAATTCCGGATTTTTAAGTTTCGTAAGAAATAAAACTGAATTGCAACTAAATGTCAATATTTTTCCAAAGGATCCAAACTTATTTATTGAAGAAGAATTTTGCGATATCGTCATCTATTAAGAGCTAAAGGATTAAAATATAATTATGTCCATAAACTGTATACAATAAAAATTACTTTGAAGTTCATAAAACCCTACGCGGTCCTTCCTCTTTGAAAAAATATTCAAAACCCTAGAGGGAGAAAGAGAGGCAGGCACCAAAATGTCGATGTCCAAGAGTTCGAAGATGCTCCAATACATCAACTACCGTATGCGCGTCACCATCCAAGACGGCCGCCAGCTCATCGGAAAATTCATGGCCTTCGACCGCCACATGAACCTCGTTCTCGGCGACTGTGAGGAGTTCCGCAAACTTCCACCTACCAAAGGTTCCAAAGAAGAGCGCGAAGACCGCCGCACACTCGGCCTCGTCCTCCTCAGGGGCGAAGAAGTCATCTCACTCACCGTCGAGGGCCCACCTCCCCCCGACGACTCCCGCATCAAGACCACCTCCGCCTCCGCCGTATCCGGCCCCGGAATTGGACGCGCTGCCGGAAGAGGCGTCGTCACTGGTCCCCTCTCTCAAGCACAACCCGGATTAGCCGGACCGGTTCGTGGAGTCGGTGGACCCGCACCAGGAATGATGCAGCCCCAGATTTCTCGGCCTCCTCAGATCTCAGTCCCACCAATGTCGTATCCACCGCAGCCGCAGGTAGTGAGGCCTCCGTCTATGGCTCCACCACCGGGAGGGTTTCGACCAGGGATGCAAATGCCTCCGCCGCCACAGTTCAGGCCGGGGATGCCGCCGCCACAGGGGTTTGGTCCTCCGCCTCAGTATGGACAGAGGCCGCAGATGATGCCTCCGCCACCCATGATGAGGGGTCCGCCACCGCCTGGGCATGGGATGCAGGGTGGTGGGCAGCAGCCGCCAAGGCCTGGCATGCCGCCTCCCCCTCCAGGTGGACAGGTTCAGATGTTTGGTCCACCGAGACCAGGCATGCCACCTCCACCACAAAATCAGCAGTAGTGTTGATACTGGTTTTGTTTGGGTGAGTGTATTTGGTATTAATTTTAATTGTTATGAGAATGCTAAGGTTTATATTGTGATGTCTATGAGTTTGCAGTTTTATACTTAGTTGGTTTGTTTTTCTTAATTAACTGACAGTATAATACTTTTAAGCGGGAATGCTTAGCCATAAAATATCATTCTGGTTGATTGTTTTGTATTTTTGCTTCATTGTCATCTGAGTGGGTGCTTTGGGCTTGATAAAGTAGAATTGCTTCGTTTGTTACTTCTTAAATTTCATGTTTATCTGTCTATTTTAATTTTTTTTGTTGGATTGTTTTTCTGTATAAAATATTACTGGTCATAGTTTGGTATAGATAGCAAATTGCCTATTCCCTGTACCAAGGTTACCCAATTGATGTTAACAAATTGTAAATAAAGTGAATGATACTCTTGACTTGTGAAATTGAAATCAGTAATGGCATAGCAGCTTCCTTTCTATTTTCCTTTTCTCATGTCAATTTAAAGTGAATTCAAATCCTTTTCATATGTTTAAAACTATCATATAGTGCATCACAAACATGATGAATTTCTCTGCTCCTTGGGACAAACAGGATCTGAATAAATCCTAGTACTAAAATCATGTACATTGTCAGATCTCATCATGCAGAAATTAAAAAAACATGCTTTGGAGTCGAAACATTTCCTTTGTAAGAAAATATGTATAGATAAAAACATCATCATTATAGAAAAAGAGAACTACGCACTGCTGTGCGTTTTAGTATCCTATGTTCTAACATAACAAGTTCTCTAGCATATGTACATGACTGAAATTTGATTTGCAGAAATACCTTTGACCGTATCTCTTTTTAGCTTTTATTATAAGCTTCAACATAAAATTTGATATTTCTTGCAAAATTATATATACACTCATTTGCATTGACGAAATATATTGACTACATTCTGGATAGTTAGTTCTGCAGTAATTTTTTCATCATAACCTATCCTCCGCTAGCTCGGTATTGTTAATATGGACTATAGTTTTAGTGGAATTGGTATTTCTAGTGAATTAAACTCTGAAAAATTTTCATCTCATATTGTGGCAGGAATTCTCGAGTTTGGAATTTAGACTGTCATGATGACCTTATGAAGAAGTCCTTTGGGTGGATTTTGAACTGTTGTGGTTTGTAGAAATGAGATGTTCCATTTGCAACTAGGCTCCTTATCTCTTCGTAATTAGGATTCCAATGGTGATTTTGAATTTGCAGTTTGACGATGAAAATATATTATGTATGAGCAAAGTCTTTTCAGCTGAATTTGAACTTTACTTTGAACTGCCAGTATATAGTTTTTGCATGGATTTCTCAAAGTTCTACATCCCATTCCCTCCAACCTCACTCTTGTAGTTTGGATTCTGTGAATTGCTTCTTAGTGATGATATTTGTCTAATCTTTACCCTCACTGGCTAATGAATTTTCAGAGGTGAGAAATTCATGTCCCCGTTTTAGCCTATGAATATGCACTGCAGGTATTATAAAAGAACTGGTTTTGGCATAGTTAAAATATGAAGTCGGATCAATGAAATTATGTCCTGGTTTTGGCAGAGTTAAAACATGCCATCGATCAATGAATTTATGTTCACTGGAAATTTGATTGTTGTCCGTTCTGTTGTAAATATGTAGAATTTTCTGTTGATATGCGATTGATTGATTGATTTTGTACTTTTTTTATTAAGAAATTTTTTTCATTGCCAGACAAGACAATTTTCCATTTGTCCGTGGCCATTTGATGTTAATTAGTACTACTTATTTCAATGTTGCGAAGTTTCCCCCCTGGAACACGAGTTGGGAGAGTAGACAATGAAACCACCCAATTACGAGTTAATTTGAAGTTTAAATCAAGCAAAATACTAATTCCCAATAAATAAATCTTAGTGTAGATTTGAAGAAATCTCGATGGTCATTCCAATGATCGATACACGGTTATGTTTTGGAACTTGAATTTTGGGAAGGATGAGAGCCTTGCAAAATATGGGTAAAGGTAAAAGGGTTGCATGTGATAATTTGATAATATTATGTAAAGGTAAATGAAATTTTGACAATAGAAGCAACACAGTACATATTAGGATGTTAAAGATTTAAAAAACATAAAAAATAAAGTAAAAATAACTAAATAAAACATAGTACAATTTAACTAGGCACCAGAAAATAAAAATATCGGATTTGATAGAATCTTTTATTGTATCTTAAGATTCATAAAAATTTCATTGAGATGCACTACGTCTCTTATGCTTATCTTTTAATAAGTTTTGAAATTATATACTTCAAGACATTTGTGAGCAAAAGTTAAAACAAATGACTTAAATTATAAATTCTCATGTACAGATCAAACTTCATTAGGTTGGGCTGGGCTGGGCCGACTTTAGCATGTCTAAGGAGGCACCATGTGATCAATACCTCAAAACTAAGCAATGAACTGAATTGGACGCCCTTCATCCCAATTGCCAGAATATGGATTAGTTCCAAAGCCATTGACTTTGCAACCTCGTAGTTCGAGACATTCTTTTTTCGTTTCTTTGTCTTCCACTAACAAACTAAACACAAAAATAATGATAGATTAGTGTTTGACTGTATATATATGTATTACAGTAAGAAAAATTGCAAGTATTGTATGCTTCAATAAAGATCAAACATCCCGGGCAACCTTTGGCATTTCTAAAGAACCTCTATATGACTATATGAGAAAAACCTCAAAACACACAAAGGCTCATGCTAGATTCAAGGGAAACATAACTTAAGAAATCATGCAAACTTTTCAACAACTATAAAAAGAGACCTTCCATTTTGAGGAAACAATCAAAGAAAAACAAATTTCATTCATATCTAATAATAGCATATTAACTATGGCTCGCCTGCTTTTATCGTCCCTTGTTCTCATTCTGGTGGTTACCATGGCTGAGGGGCAACCTCGCAAACCTAAGAAGGTGAGGTGTAAGGATAAGAAGTTCTCTTCCTGTTACAAAGTGGATCTTTACTGCCCTGCCGATTGCCTACGTACCTGTACAGTTGACTGCAACTCCTGCCAGCCAGTTTGTGTCCCGCCACCTCCGCCGCCACCTCCTCCACCACCACCACCACCTAGACCTCTAAGGGTTAGGTGTAGAGATCCAAAGTTCAGGAAAACTTGTAATAAGGACCTCTATTGCCCAGCCACTTGTCCAAAGACATGTACGGCTGATTGTGGCACGTGCCAGGCGGTTTGTTCGCTACTGCCACCAACTCCAAGTTACAACCCACCTCCTCCTCCACAGGTGACTACTCCAAGCTCGCCTCCTACACCGGCGACTACTCCTAGCTCGCCTCCTCCAGTAACGACTACTTACCCACCCCCACCAGATAGTTCTGAGGCTGCCGGAGGGAGAAGAGTGCGTTGCAAAAACAGAAACTATCCAAGCTGCTACTACCAGGAGCATCGGTGCCCAGCTGATTGTCCCAGTCAGTGTGAGGTTGATTGTGTCACTTGCAGCCCTGTATGCAGTAAGTTTCTAACTACACATAACCTTTCATTTTTTCAAGTAAAACAATCAAACACCAAACTTGGTAGATTTTTTTTCCCTCAATATCTTTTGCTATGTGAACAGGCTGTAATAGGCCAGGAGCAGTATGTCAAGATCCTAGGTTCATTGGTGCCGATGGAATTACCTTCTACTTCCATGGAAAAAAGGACAGAGATTTCTGCATTATCTCAGATAATAATCTTCACATCAATGCTCACTTTATTGGGAGGAGAAACGAGAACATGGGAAGGGACTTTACTTGGGTCCAGTCCCTTGGAATTCTCTTCGACAACCATCAAATCTTTGTAGGTGCCAAGAAGACGGCAACTTGGGACAATTCTGTTGACCGTGTAGAGCTGACGTACGATGGGCTTCCCATCAACCTTAGCGAAGGAGAAGGTGCGAAATGGCAAGCAACTTCAGCACCAGGCACGACAATTATAAGAACCCGTGACACTAATTCAGTGGTGATTGAAGTGGAAGGTAACTTCCAGATCAAAGCAACAGTCGTGCCTATTACGAAGAAAGACTCCATGATTCACAAATATGGCATCACAAATGATGATTGCTTTGCTCACCTCGATTTGGGATTCAAGTTCTACTCATTCAGTGGTGAAGTTAGTGGAGTTTTGGGCCAGACATATGCAAACAGCTATGTCAGCCGGGTTAAGATGGGAGTTGACATGCCTGTTTTGGGTGGACAGAGAGAATTTGCCTCATCGAGTCTCTTCACCACGGACTGTGCTGTTGCCAAATTCAAGGGAACACAAATGAATTCTACAAACAACGTTCAGTATGCAAATTTGAACTGTGCGAGCGGCCTTGATGGGCGAGGAGTGGTATGCAAGAGATAAATCGATTATTCTTCCGCTCATATCTCTAATTATTTGTTGCGAAATTATCGCGTGTTAGAATAAAGTCCGATTTACTAAGAGTAAATCTTCTGACCAGTATATGTATGTTTCCTTGTGAATTTAATCACAATGTAACCTTCTTGTATTAATTTATCTCAACTTAGTTTTGATTATACTATGCATTAAATCAAAAATAGAGTAATCGTTTCTTGTAGTTCAAGTAATCATAAAACTTCACCCTATTGTTGTACAATATTGAACATCAACAATGTATCTACATCTATGCAAGTAAATCTGCTGCCATAAAAAACTCAGGACCAATAACTAAAATCACAGTAAGCATTACTAGCCACATATAGATGTATTTAACCATTGATATTAATTTTTAAATCACATCGACATAGAGAAACTAAATATTATGACTTATAGCTACATCTTACTTTGAGGATATGATGCTATAGGTATTCTTATCTACTTGGAAACGATTATACTAACCTGCACACATTGTCACATGCACCAGATAATATTTATTCAGTAGTTCTTGTAGCACTTGATTTTAGGCACTCTTTAACGATCTCTTGTATCCTTTTCTTCATCAGCTTATCTTTCACACCAGCAAGCATGTCACGATAAAACATCTCCAGACGGATGAGTTTACTGTGATCTGATAACTCTAGCATATTCTCCCACTCTTTAGCAATGTCAAATGTGGCAGAGGTCCGGAGAGAGATTGGAATTTCATGCTCCTGGAAAGGTTTCCCAAATATCGAGCCATGAAGTATGCTAGCATATCTTTCCATTACTGAAAGTCTTGATTGAAGGAGCTTCATCTCCTCCAATGCCGCAGATAGTTTTTTATCCACCATTTCCCCACTTTCTTCAGTATTCTTCTCTTGGCTATATTCATTTGGCCCTGAGTTGTTCAATTCCTCTAGCCTGAAATCATTGGTGAGTGGCGGCCACATTACTATAGTAGGTGTGTAGTAATCATCTGTTTTACCATTCCCAAGGACTCCACTACGTCCCCTACCCCAAGACCAAAGTTTATACCCTGCATCTGAAACAAGAACTGTATGGGCAGCACCACATGCAACTTGGACAGGTGCCCGGAAACCGGGGTCTTCCAATCCATTATGATGTATCTTTACAGGAGAAATAGCATCCCCGGCATCAGTCCCGGTAAACCGAGCATCAGGGCACAGGCCAAGGCCCTTCTCCATCCCCCAAGACCAAACTTCTCCTGCTGATGAGACCACACTTGTGTGAAATAAGCCACAGTCAAGAGATACAAGAAACGTGCTCTTCTGTGGCAATCCTTCTACGAGTTCAGGAGAGAGAAAACTTTGAGTGGTTCCATGACCAAGCTGCCCGTTATCTCCTAAGCCAAATGTCCAGCAAAAACTCTCTAAAGTGTCGCTTGGTGTTTTATGCTTTGCTAATAAAGCTGTGTGGGAAGCTCCACAAGCTATTTCGTAGACCTCCCACGGGGAATCCGAATTAAATGTTTTGATGACCTCAGGATTCAACCTGCTTTTACTGTCTCCCAAACCCAACTGGCCATGGTTGTTACCACCCCACGAGTAGCATATTAGATCCCCGCCCTCATACGTTTCTCCTGTACTCACTAGTGCTACAACATGCTCGTTTCCACAGGCCACTTTAACAACAGTGTGACCATGGAAATTCCAAACGGGAATTGGAACTGCACTGCTGATAAGTGAAAATTCTCCTTCAAAGGAAATGTTTTGGGATGTTTGAGGGCAATTGCCCCACATCCATAACGATCCAAGACTGTCGATTGCTAGTGACATCATTCCTCCAGCTTTGACAGATACAATCTGGAAGAGAATTGAAGCACACTCAAAGTTTGATTTCTGATGATTTGATACAAAGATTTAATTCATACCTTAAGTGGTTCCCCACTCTTGATTTCATCATCATTTGTAGATGAACCCGATCCAAAGAAACCATCCAACAAGCGAGGCTCCAGATAATTTTCTCCAGTTACACCAATTTGGCCATCCATATAAGGGTCAAGGATCGCTAGTTAAAAGATAGATAATTCACATAAAAATTAAGGATGTTGCATAAGATGTTTACATGTCTGAGAGACGTTTGTTAAAGGATACAGATATTGTAACCCCAGCCCCAAACTGATCCATCATCTGCATCCAAACCAGAAAGTAAAAAAGGTGAAGTGAGAGTGTTAATCCAGATGTTCAATTTATATTTCCAGTCATATGAAAAATGTACAGTCTAAGCTGATAAAATGGCGAAATAATAGTCAGTCGAATATTGAAACTACTTGACGCGATTGAGTTGATCTCAAACTATTCAATGGTTAAATTAGATTTCTAAAGAGATGATTTTAAACATTGAAATCTGACCTACAGTTTTACATAGTACAGAGCAAAATTAAAATAATTTATGGCGCAATTTTTCTCACCAAGCAAAAACCAGTCATAATGTTGATCAAAACTGACCCATATTATATGAAATGAAAGTTGTAAAAAATTGCATCATTAGATTCATTATATGACTAAAACACTAGAAGAAACACTAGGACTAGCCTGGGTTAAATAAACTGAATGAACAGAATATTCATTAGCAAAGGAATCATTCTTATTAATCTAAAACACAGCCTAAGACAAAAGAGAACAGGATAAAAACTAAAAATGATTTTTAACCTGAAAGTGCAAGACTATGATAAGCCCCAGCAGCAATCCCAACAATTTTGAGCTTTTCTTCCCTTTCAACATCAGAACCGAAGAAGTTGATTCGGATCGGGTAATGTTGGTCGGACTCTGAACCGGTGCCAAGACGGCCAAATATTCCTCTGCCCCACGAATACACTCTCCCATCACCTATACATACATACAATTGACAATTGGCAACATTTATTTAAGTAAGAGTACATAGAAAAAATTACAACTAAAACTGACCAGTGAGAGCGAGAGTGTGAGCTTCTCCAGCTGCTATTGAAATTATTTTACTTGAAAATCTGCCGACTTCGGGAATTGCAGTTTGCTCCATTTTTATTTTCTTTTTTTCAGGAGGTAACGGATAAAGTTGTCCGAGGAGTACAATTTATTCCAATCTATCTGCACATTTTTTCATTATCAGATTGCCACAATTCCAATGTTTTCTAATTTATTTCTCACTGTAATTTTAGTCTCTGAATGGATGGAAGGAATACACATTAGGAGGTTTGAAATGATATATACTCATTTTGTATTTATTATTATATATTTTGAATTCTTTATATTATCCATCATCGATTCTAATTCAATTATTCATCTACTAAAATACTTCTACTCATTGTTGCCTCCAAAATATATAGTAATAATAAACATTGTTGATTGTCTTAGTAAAAGTGATTAGTACCATTAAAACTATTCAAGTTTGAGTTTGTATTCATGTTAGGAGATATTCTCGTATAACATATGTAATGTATCTCGAAAGAGGTTAAACTCTTGAAAGACAAAAAAAGAAAGTAATAAAAATGGGTCAAGTATCAACAAATAAGTTCAATATGCGCATTCAAAACCAATGACAACTTGTTATATTTGCATATTATGAACTAAATTATTTTGAGGATGACAAGTTCAATTGTTCAAGTATTCCAAGTCTTTTTCTAGAAGGTTATAACAAAAAGTTCGATTCTAGACACTAAATTTTTCTACAACAAGATCGAACATTAAACATAACAATATAAATAAAAATATCAAATTATATGAGAATCTCTCTCGACGAAACTTAGAACTTGAGTTCGCCATTTTGTACTAGACCACTCAGTCGTTGGTTGGTGTGGTCATCGATTTTAATTCATTCAAGAGATGCTTAGCTCTTTATAGAAGTTGTGATAGTATTGAAGGGGTGATACTATGCAATAAGAAGATACAAATCAAAGAAGATACAGATCAAACGTCATGCTATTTTTCTGTCAGTAGGAAGATTGGCAGCTGCAACGTAGCTCCGGGCTGGGTTGCCTGCACTGCACACCAACCACTGTATTCTCCCTTACATCTTGGGGGCGAGTGAATCCGGAGCTACTGAATTTGTCCATCTCCCTTGCATAATATATATGCCTCGTATGGACCTCCCGCGGCATTGCATGTATTCAAAACTCTGTACTCATCCAAGATGTTAAACAGATCAATATTTTATTTAAAGGAAACACTACCATGTGATCGAAACCTCAAAACTAAGCAAAGAGCTAAAATACCCTTCATCCAAATTAACTCCAAAGATATATTATTGACTTTGCCAACCTCCTAATTCTAATCATTCTTTCCCTTTTTTTTTTTTTTTTTTTGTCAATGTACTACAGACAAACAGAACACAAATAAAGATATATTAATGTTTGTCTAACGGTCATTAATGACAAGTTTTGTATTCTTAAGTACAAATCGAACAAACATCATAAACTGGACAAACTTTGGCATTTCTGAAGGAACCTCAAAACTAAGCAAAGGCTCATGCTAGATTTAAGGGTAACACAACTTGAAAATTCATGCAAACTTTTCCATCCCCATAAAAGGAGACCAATCACTTTGAGAAACAATCAATAAAATCAAATTTCATTCATAATCATATCCAAGGATAGTATAAATAACAATGTTTTCCCGCTTATTTTTATCGTCCCTTGTTCTCATTCTGGTGGTTACCATGGCTGAGGGGCAACCTCGCAAACCTAAGAAGGTGAAGTGTAATGATAAGAAGTTCTCTTCCTGTTACAAAGTGGATCTTTACTGCCCTGCCGATTGCCTACGAACCTGTACAGTTGACTGCAGGTCCTGCCAGCCAGTTTGTGTCCCACCACCTCCTCCACCACCACCACCACCTAGACCTCTAAGGGTTAGGTGTAGAGATCCAAAGTTCAGGAAAACTTGTAATAAGGATCTCTATTGTCCAGCCACTTGTCCAAAGACATGTACGGCTGATTGTGGTACGTGTCAGGCGGTTTGTTCGCCACTGCCACCAACTCCAAGTTACAACCCACCTCCTCCTCCACAGGTGACTACTCCTAGCTCGCCTCCTCCACCGGTGACTACTCCTAGCTCGCCTCCTCCACCGGTGACTACTCCGAGCTCGCCTCCTCCAGTAACAACTACTTACCCACCCCCACCAGATAGTTCTGAGGCTGCCGGAGGGAGAAGAGTGCGTTGCAAAAACAGAAACTATCCAAGCTGCTACTACCAGGACCACCAGTGCCCAGCTGATTGTCCCAGTCAGTGTGAGGTTGATTGTGTCACTTGCAGCCCTGTATGCAGTAAGTTTCTAACTACACATAATCTTTCATTTTTTCAAGTAAAACAATCAAACACCAAACTTGGTAGATGTTTTTTTTTTCCTCAATATCTTTTGCTATGTGAACAGGCTGTAATAAGCCAGGAGCAGTATGTCAAGATCCTAGGTTCATTGGTGCCGATGGAATTACCTTCTACTTCCATGGAAAAAAGGACAGCGATTTCTGCATTATTTCAGATAAGAATCTTCACATCAATGCTCACTTTATTGGGAGGAGAAACAAGAACATGGGAAGGGACTTTACTTGGGTCCAGTCCCTCGGAATTCTCTTCGACAACCATCAAATCTTTGTAGGTGCCAAGAAGACGGCAACTTGGGACAATTCTGTTGACCGTGTAGAGCTGTCGTACGATGGGCTTCCCATCAACCTTAGCGAAGGAGAAGGTGCGAAATGGCAAGCAACTTCAGCACCAGGCACGACAATTACAAGAACCCGTGACACTAATTCAGTGGTGATTGAAGTGGAAGGTAACTTCCAGATCAAAGCAACAGTCGTGCCTATTACGAAGAAAGACTCCATGATTCACAAATATGGCATCACAAATGATGATTGCTTTGCTCACCTTGATTTGGGATTCAATTTCTACTCATTCAGCAGTGAAGTGAGTGGAGTCTTGGGCCAGACATATGCAAGCAGCTATGCCAGCCTGGTTAAGATGGGAGTGGACATGCCTGTTTTGGGTGGAGAGAGAGAATTTGCCTCTTCGAGTCTCTTCACCACGGACTGTGCTGTGGGTAAGTTCAAGGGAACACAAATGAATAATACAAACAATGTTCAGTATGCAAATTTGAACTGTGCGAGCGGCCTTGATGGGCGAGGAGTGGTATGCAAGAGATAAATTGGTTTTTTCTTCCTCTATAATTATTAGTTGTGAGATTATAGCGTGGTATCGTGTCACAATAAAATAAAATCAGGTTTACTAGTAGTAAATCTTATGGGCAGTTGGATCACAATGTAATCTTCTCGTATCAAGTTAGCCTCGTTTATTACTATGCAATAAACCGAAACTGAAGTGATTGTTTCATGTAGTTTCAGTAATCATAAAACTTCATCCAAATTGTACATTGAAATCTTGAAGTACACATTAAATAGTCTAAGTTATCGATCAGCAACCTAAACAAAAAACAACTGATCTACTCCTTCATTAATTCATACAAACCGACCCAATTTATATGAAATACTAGACGTTGTCAAAAATTGCATCTTTATCTGACTAACGCTTGACAATTTGAACACTATATAGAAACACAAGGTCAAGGGGTTGAATATTACATTAGTGATGAAAATGTTAAAGAAACTGAAAACTAGAACAAGAAATAGAGCAGGAAGTTGTATCAGGATAAAAATCTGATTGAAATTGAAATGATTTTACTCTCTGCTGGTAATTGGTGTCTGCTCCATTTTCTTTTTTGCACAATTAAGTCATGTAAATAAATTGCAAAAATAATCATGTAACTTAGATTCATAGGCAGAAAGTCATTTTTAAATTCAGATTAGGAATTAATTTACCATTTCATTCATATTTCACAATTACTTTCACTATGATACTATATACCTATTTATTTGAATTTTCTGAGAGTTTTGCGGATACTTTAAAAAGTTTTCAACATGTTCCCAGTTTTCATCGTATATTTTGAAAAAGTTATTTGTTTGAATATAGAAATTTTAAGATGTGCCATAATTATTGAGAAACAAATAATGTTGATTGTAATTTTTACGGACTTAGCAAAGATGAAAATATTTAGTAATTACTATATTTACAAATTAATTAATACATCTATCTGTCCCCTAGAAAATTAAACTAAATGCACTAAAAGTAAAAACATAATAATTAATAAGCTAATCAACTACGTACACTGCCCACCCCCCTCCGCCATATCATCTTCAATAAAATAAGCCGACAAATTCAAATACTTTTCTTGATCATCGCCGCCAACGTTCCTCCACCGCGCACGGCAGAGCACGCAGGTAGTAGACCTCCTCCGGCAGCTCCTCTTCCAAGCCAAGAAACACCCTTCATGTATAACATTCTTGCAAGTCCCACAAGCTACCACCTTCTCCTCTCTCCTCATCTCCTCCAAACAAACTGGGCAAGCTCCGCCGCCATCAACCACCACCTCCGGCCGCCGTGCACCGCTGCCCCTCTGTTGGAAAAACAGCTGGTGAAACCTCTCCCTGAGTGTGGAACCGGCTAGTGCCTCGCCGGAGGTGGGGAGGTCGAGCAGGCGGCGGAGCTGGCACGGGCGGAGAGTGCGTCGCCATAGGCAAGAGTCGTCGAGGGGGACGTTGAGTACTCGAATAAACACGAAAAGAATGTGTTTACAAGGGGTGGCGCGATCGGGGCACGTGCACGAGGGAGCGGTGGCGATGTTTACGGTGTAGACGTTTCCGGTAGCACCGAGGATGAAAAAGAGGGATTCAGAGCGGTGGAGAAGGCGGAGACGGTGGCGGATTGCTCGGAGTATGCGGTCGGAGAAGGGTTGTGTTGGGTTGAAGCGGTGGTGGTGGTCCGGTGGGGTGGAATTGGATGCCACGGATTCCATTTTAATTCTTGGAAATAAAAATTGAAAAGTAGTTAGGTGTGGCGGGTACGTATTATTAGACTGACTATTATTATGTTATGTATTTGCCTTAAGATTAGATATCATAATGATATAATGTGGTGGAGATTCTTTGGGGAGTTTTGGGGGGCACGTGAAGGATTGTGTAAATAATTTGAGAAATGAACATGCAGGTTGTGTTTAAGGCACGTTACGTTACGTTATGTTTGTTTGGAGAAATTGTAAGGTCCGTTTCTTTCTTCTTATTAAAATTTGAATGTCAGATTTTGTTTTATTGTTCAATCTTAATTTGGGCGGGCTGATCCTGTCCGAATCGGACCTGATTACAGGTCTAACGCCTTTCTCTTTATTATTTGGGCTACTTCCTCTCCTCACGGCCTCACCCTTATTAAGGCCCAGCCACATTCCTAATTAACTAGGCCCATTTTCAACATCCGCCAAACGACAACGTATCAGTTGTCTTCTTTACCCCTTTTATCTTTTTGAGCACATATACATAGTTGTCAGTTACAATCTTCGGAGCTTCAAAACTTTCAAATTCTACTTGATGATGGGTTCTTATAGGACCCCTTCTCCAAACTCAAAGAAGGTAACAAAACAAATTCCTTTTTCCCTCTTCTTTCCCTTTACCTTTAAATTAACAAATTATTTATATTAATTATTACTGTATTAATCAGCAGCAGAAACAGGAAAGAGAATGGTTAGGAGTTAGTTTCAAGCCAGAGAACTTCATTCCGGGCCTCATTATTGGGTTCATATTTGGGTTTTTCTTGGACTTAACAAAAAGCTCTGGTGCCAAAAAAATTGGTGGCTCATTACTTGGAAAAAATCAACAGCAACCAAGAATAATGTCAAGCAACACTAATGAAGAGCTCAAAATGGTCTGCTCCTTTTTTTTACCTTTTATCAATTAGAACGTCCATTTTTTCTAGAATTAAATGAATTTTACCTATTGGAGTTTTGTTGTGTGATAATATATTAGTATATCATGTCTTCATTGGTTGACTGTTGTATTTGCAGTTTGAGATGTCTTTCTAATGTATTGATCTCCTGTAGTTGATGAGAACTGCTTAATGGTTGCATCTTTTTTATTATAAATTGCTCACCTTCTTCAATTAATCCATTGTAGCTATTAATCTGTGAACGAGTCTTAATTATGAGGGGTTTGAAATATTGACTATTTATTTATTTCATAAGATCTCTGTCCTTGGATGGATATTAATGTACTCTTCGATTGCTACTTAGAACAATGGTTTGAATTTCATCTAACACCAAGTGTAACGATTTCATTAGTCTTCAATTTATACTTTTAATTTTACTATTGGAATTGTAAGTAAATCTTCTGCATATAGTGACTAAGAGGTATATAGTTAGAGGAAGGTATGTTTATAGTTGACAATTAAGCTTGCTGACTGAACCACAAAGTCTGTTGACAGGTTCTAGTAGTTAGGCAAGACCTGAAGATGGGAACGGGAAAGATAGCATCTCAATGTGCTCGTAAGTTTGGTTCTGATATTTTTGGGTTTTGTCATTTCCCTATTGATGATATATAATTCAACATATGTTTTCTCTCAATATGACTGTTGCTTACAATGCAGATGCTGCAACTGGCTTGTATTCAGAACTTATGCAAAGGTCCTTCTTTCCTAAATTATGTGTGACTATCAATATCTTCTGCCCTTTCCACCATCCCGGTTATTTTTGTTATCACTTGTTTGTTGTATGCCATGGAAAAGAATCCATATCCATTTATCTATCACATAACCGATTGGAACTTAACTTTTAGCCACTAAGGTATTGGCTAATAAATCAACGTGTCTCCTTGGACGTTTTCTTTGTTAGGCTGTGTTTGGTTCATGGATCTTAGTCAATAAGCCTTTAACGAAAATGTCTTTTTGCATCATTTACTCCCTTTACCAGGAGCCAAACATAGCCTTAGTACTTATGAGTGGCTCAATATTCAGACTAATTGTAGACACTGTGAATGCAGCCACCGGTCTCTTTTGAGGCAATGGGAGCTCTGCGGACAAGCCAAAATAGTTGTGACATGCAAAAATCAGCAAGAAATGTAAGCAACTGAATTATTCCTATTTCCATTTTATGAAATATTTATAAAATAATCTTCTTTGTTTCACTTTTTTATGAATTTCTACACTCAGGAATAAGCTGAAGGATGCAGCAGAGACCATTGGCCTTCCAACTTTTACAGTGGCTGATGCAGGAAGAACTCAGGTTTTATTATTGCGTTGTTGGAATCTTTCTTTCTTCATGCTCTTTTATATTTATCACTCCAATGTATAAAAAACTTGGCCTTTTTTTTATGCAGGTTTCAGCTGGATCAAGGACCGTTCTTGCTATTGGTCCTGGTTTGTTCCTCAGACATATCTTTTCTATTACTAGGAGTATTATTTTATGCGACTTGAGTCGATTATCTCTTACATGAACGACAAATTTTAATGCCACAGGTAACAAATCGGTTGTGGATTCAGTAACTGGGAAGTTGCGACTGCTTTAGCATTCTTTCACGCGCGGCTATAGCCTTATAGCCATTGAAACTTGAGACACTAAGCGAGAATGGTAAAGGGTGCAGAATGTCGTGATTTTGGCCACTGCAGCAGCAGCTTGATTCTGACTAGCTTGGGGCTGAAATTCGTAGCCGTAGAAGTTCTCTATTGAGATGGAAGTTTTTTTCCCTTTCTTATTCTTATGCCATTCTTTTCCCTCCTTAGAATTAGAAAGTACTTGCAAGCTGTTATTGAAGATAGAATACTTTTGGTAAGTTTTTCTCTTTAAAAAATAAGAGAATGTATGCTATGACTTTTATTCATCTATCATCATAGGTAAGACTAGTATTAGTCTGTGGTGTTTTTCTTTTCTAATTGTCGATGATGAATCTGTTTTGTGAACAAGAAGTTGAAAGGTGAGGTGAATATACCTCTATTCAATCTTCAATATTGCTTCTAGTTTTCTATTTTTTCCCGTTCTTATTCAGAAAAAGATTAACAATATGAAATGTTCATCTTTTTTTTTTTTTGTGTAACAGATAATGCATCTCAAAACTCAATCCAAGTAGATATTGTGTTTAGACTTATTATGATTGTTGAAGAAGTCAATATCTAAGGATAAACTCTAATAGTTTCACTATTTTATTTTGTTAATGTATAATTTGAAGATTCGAGTTCGAAGCAAGTTTTAAAAGTTATCAAAACTAATATATAATTCAAACTTAATTTTTTTCAAAAGTATCAATTTAAATACCACTTGAATTTAGTGTAGTTTTTCCTCGATAAAATAAAAGGAATTTATAGTAGTTTATCTTAATATTCAGTCAATATATATGAATAAAAAATTATATTCCTTTACATTTCATCACAGCAAATTCATAACTATCCACAAGAAATTACTAAATCATAACCAAAAAAATAAAATTACGACAATGTGATTAAAACAATAAATTTTCATTAAAATTTTATGACAAATAAACATGTACAACAATTTAAGCGTCCCGTACCAACAGGCTACATTTCCAAAACCTCTTCAAAACCCTGGATTCAATCATTCTTATCTTCACCACTCAACAATAATGGCGACTCGTTACAGAACAATGTCCAGACCAGCAATCAACCTTCTTAAATCCACCTTCAGCAAGCCCACGAGCAGACCCGCCTTTTCTGCCCAATCAGCGCGCTCCTCACCATCCCTTTTCTCAAGGTTTTGCTTCAAACCCTAATAATCAAGATTGGATTTTGATATCTTATTTCTAAATTTTAGGTCATTAACTCGTCTGGGTTTTATTTAAAACCACTAAAATCGCTCCTTAATATGTAAAACGTTTCGTTTCCCGATTCAAGATTTGACCTTTTTTGGCATTTCATTATCAATTTCATGGCATTATTTTTCCCCAAATTTTATCTTTAACCTCATCGATTATAGGTCCATTTATATTGTGGTATTGGATTTTTGAATTTTTTTTCTTATTTGATTCTCAGGCCATTGTCTCAGATGGGTGCCCTGCAGTCTCTTTTACCTCTCCACTCGGCGGTATCTTCGGCTAGGCTCACCTCTTGTCTTGGTGCTGATGCCAATGGCTGCAGGTCGTTGTCTCAGGGTATGCTTTGCAGTGCCAACCCTGGAGTTTGATATAATATTTTTAATGTATGTTTGAGATTACTACCACTTTGTTCTTTCATAATATTATGACATAATTTCAGTATTTCTATGCTATCTTTACCTTTTCATATTTGAAATATATGCCTGCTTCGCCGCATCATTATTTGTTTCGCACATGTCATTTATATTCTGCGGAGTTTTAACTATATTAAGGTATTTTCATGTTCTAGGCTTCCAACTTTTTTCTTGAGTTTTAGCTTAATTGTGATTATGATATGATTTTGGATCATTGTTTTGAATTTATTATTGCCGTGAGTGAGTGACTTCATTTCGGACTGATAGTCTTAAGTTCGATATAGGGAATCATTGTTAGGAAGCGACCGCATTTATAGCATTAAGGGTGAATGTGCTAACTCTGAGCTGCCCTAAGTTATTCAGGTACTTCGAAGCATTTAGTTATGATAATTGACTAAGATCGATATGTAATTTTCCTTTTACAATTAGTTTTAGCTTTAAAAAATATTAGTTCTTTAGAGTAGAGAATATAATATCTATCAAAGAGAAGAAATTAAAGACAGTCTCAATTTTTTTCCACCTGTATTATGATTACTTTCACTTAATCCAGGCAATCAAGCGGCCATGCTTCGTGCTCGGGCCTTACTCAAGTTGGTTCTTATCTGTGATCAACCATAAATTCTTTATTTACCTTGTTAAATTCTTGGGAACGTTTTTGTTGTATGTACAGATATAGTCCTATTATACTTAATCGGTGATATTTGATATGCCTGGCCTTTTATTTTTTTTCTCATTCTTTCGCTACAATTGGAGAAGGAATTTGCTGCAACCTCCCTACCACCTGATTAGTTAGGCTCCATGTGTCTACATTTGCGGCACTCAATATTAAGTAAGAGTTTATGTTTTTTTCCTGATTAGAATATAAGCCCCTTAGTATTCCAGCATGCTGGTAGGTTGTTGATTATAATATTATTTTATTTTTAGTTCTTTTAGAAAGATTTGTATTACTATTTTATTTTCTTGTCCCGTCGATGTAAAATAAGCGACTGAACCATATTCATCAAAGTTTCTTGACCATACTAAAGTAGTGTAGAGAAATGGGAATACCTGTAACAAGTTATCCCAATTCACCAAAATGCTAGCCCATGTAAGGAGTTTTTTTTAGATTGAATTTTTCCTTTGGTCTTTACAAGGGCTCTAGGTCTTACTTCTTAGACCTGACTTAGTCCATTCCGAGACACTGTTTACGTGGGCACCTCTCCTCTAACCTAAGTTTTGTATGTTGTGGGGACTAGTCATTCCCCTAGACCAAATACTCTTTGGTTAGCCCATGTAAGGAGTTGAAATCTTTCCTGTTTGTTAGACTATGCGGTACCTATTGAACTAACTAAACCATATGAGAAGCTCGAGCTTTAGCAACTTCTTGAATTTTAGAGTGACACACAAAATGGGATAGTAATACGAATTCCGAAAATCCATACCTCGTAGGTATCACTTAACTTTTGAGGGGCTGCTATATATTAGTTACTTTCTGTGTTAATTTATGGCCGACATATCAATCACAAACTCTTGTTTTATGTGTAATCTTGCAATCACTATAAATTCTATGATTGATTTTCTTTCTTCCCATTTTCATTGATAATGCCTTTGTGGTAGTTCCATATCTTTACTCAAATACAATTTGACATGCTACATGATTGCTTATTAATGAATTTTTCTTTTTCATATTTCAGAGCTAGGTCAGTGTGTGCCGCGATAAAGAATATCAAATTGAAGTTTGAAGAAGTGATTTGGTATTTGATGGATTAAGGCAATTTGTTTAACCAGTGTCCATTTATTTCATCTGCCGAAATTGAATTCTTGACAATTTGTATAATCAAAATATTCTTTAACCAGACTTTGGATGGCCTCGTTTGAAATCATACTTATGTTTCCTTTATATATAATCAATAGTGTAGTTTGCTTGCATTGATTGGAACATATCTTTGTATACAAAATCTTTTAAGTAGGAGTGCAGTTACACGTATGTATCTCCACTTCCATGGAGCAGGTACCAGAAGTTCAATGAACTTAGAAGACCTTTTCCGACTCATTGGATTGTTTTTAACTTCAAGTTCGATGAACACTGAAAATCATGAGCTTTTCCAAATTGCTATTAGATTTCTTAAATGTTTGTTTGAGCAATGTGAGATTTTGAACTTTAATATTCATCGAGCTTGAGATTGTGTTTGCAGTTGTTTTGGTTTTTAGAGGAACAAGGCTCAAATGAACTTTAAACTCGAGTCTAAGTTAAAGTTGATTGATATTTTTTTGATAGCCATTTCCACCTTAAATCTTATTCAACTTGGATAGGAGCTTTATGAAAATACCTAGAACCATAGCATCTAATTCGGAGGTGTCTGTTGTAAATGGTTTTATATTCTATTGAAGTTGGATCTAGTAAATAAAAACTATATTTCTTGATATCCATATATATATATATATATTAATTTTGATAATATTCAAAAAAGAAATCTTATTGTTTACAAAATTCATTTGACAAATCTTAGAATATTAATTACTACTCCGTATTATATTAGGGCAATATATGTAATTTGGGAAGAAAACAGAGTATTAAAAGGAGAGTGCCAGTCCAGGTCAATTTGTCAGAAAGGTGGTGGGTTAATGGAGACAGACCTTTTACAACGAACATGGAAATATCCCTCATGCATGGAATGGAAGCCCATTATATTCATCAACTATACATATTTATATACGAAGTACTAGTATCTAAAACTAAAAGTAAAGTAATCTTTAATTTCTTCTTTGTCTCACCAATTCTTTTTGGTATTGAAGCCATTTTCAATGCACTAACGAGTATTAACCGGGAATTTAATTTTTTTCAATTTGATTGAGTGGCGTTGAAGATAAGATATAAACCTCCAAGTCATGTCGTCTGTATGATAACTTACCATTAATTAAAATTCTTATCTTGTTCGACCGAACCCAAATAATGAATGATACATTCTTGATGAAACAATTTCTTTTTGAAAATACAAAAAAAAAAAAAAAAAATTTACTTGGGTTGGTAATTCTTCAATGGCTAACGCGATACACGTGGCTTGCAGCCACTATGGCATGGTCCTATTAATAATCTATTGTGGTCGGTGAAGAATTATATCATATATATATATATATATATATATATATATACCCAATTAAATATGAATGTATTAATTTCATATAGCATTTGGAAAAATCATGTATATATAATCGAGTCGGTGCGTCCTCATACATGTTACTCCTACGTACTATGATATGAATATCATGCAAAATCACATCTAGCAAGTGTTTGGTTAATATTTGGAGAGTTATTACAATAAAAGGTTGTCGTAACTGGTTTTTGTATCAGATCTAGATTATTTTAAGTTAGCTAGTCAGTCATTAGAATTTTGGAATTTTTTATACACAAATTTTTAGATTAAGAAATTATACATTAATTAAACCAATTTGTCATTAGTGACTCAAAGAAATTAAAGGAATTCATGAGATTAATAATCAGAATCTAGCACTCTAGCTAAAACATTAATTGCCATAATAAAATAATTAGTAAACCTAATTAATTAAATAGTGTTGATATGTAAAAATTAATATTGTACGTATGATGAGAGGTGTAGAGTCATGTGACCATTCCTGATAAAATGCTGTTTAAAAAAATTTTAATTATTCTTTGCTCTCTAGCTCCCTCTCACTCCCATTTCAGCCCAGCCAATTAGTTTGAATTAGTTAAAGGCCATTTCCCTTAATATTGCTGTCAAAAGATTAAACAAACGTAATTAAGAGGACAATACTGTAGGTACAGATTATTATTTCATAATAAATTATATGTTGATATATTACTAGTGCTTTATTTAACCAGTATCAAATACTCCTATATATTTATAAAGATTAATATATATATGGATCAGTGATGCCTGGGATCACACATAGACATTACATAGGGATACTTACCTGCTAGCATCTTCATAAGTACAATCCATTAATTAATACAGCTTAATTAACCAAACCCCACTAGCTAGACAATATATATATATACATATATATATATATATATATATATATATATATGATCCATTGTTGTTTAATTGAAATTCAACATATCTTTTGATTTATCTTGTTTTCTGATATATATGCGATGAAGTTATACTACGAAAAATTAACAACAAATGTGGTTTATATATAGGAATTGAATGAAAGATTATTAAAGCTAGATGAAATGGAGGGAAGAACTCATGTTTGTACCAAATAATGATTGTAGCCTTCGTCCTTACTACGCCTAAATATTGATAATCATAAAAATATTTATTCTAGCTAGTACTATCTTTATACCCTATCACATTAAGTGGGTACCTCTCCTAACAGGGATTCGAATTTGGATCCGCTACTTTTTATAGACTAGTATCTTCCACTAAATCAATCATCTGTTGGTTATACCTTATCCCACTACCACAACAAACTAACAAAAAGATAAATCCAAATGTTGATATTAGATTTACAATAGACAGCAAGCTAGTTTAATTTTTCCAAAAAAAAAAAACTTATAACTCATTAAATATATATCAAATGCTAAAATTTGAAGAAGTATACATGATAGCAGCTTATATGTGTGAAAGATTACAGAGAGTATGAAAAACAAGTTTGAGGACTAATGTGATTATTAATTAGTAATTACTTCACATGGCACGTTCTCACTTCAAGAAATTTAATCTCCTCCTTTCTCGAGAACCAATGAATTTGGGTGGTAAAATTGAATTCCGTGCAAAAAGATATCATTGTTAAAATTTATAGGGCCTGTTTGTTTGGCGTTTCCCAAAAAAATTTCGTGTTTGGGAAATGCCAAACAAACATGTTTTCTATTTTCTGAAGTAGATTTTTCATCTTTCAATTTTCTCAAACTACTCTCTCAAAACCCAAACAAACAACAATTTTCATATCTCTAAATAAAACCTATACAAACTCTACTATGATTTGACATAATGTAACCTATCTCTTACACAATTTATCTCACAACAAACATGATTTGACATAAAGTCTTACACATCTTACACCTACAACCTAACTATTCCAAAAAAAACTTACACATACTTTATTTCTCAGACCACCCTCTCAAAACCCAAACAAACAACATTACATAAATCGAAATTATTTCACAAACCTCCACTACTCTCCCAATCTACTTTCCCAAACACCAAACATACATGCCCATAAAAATTCTAACGGATTTGAGTGATCGAATCAGAAACGAGGTACAAACAGATAAAAATAAAGTTACATACATAAATACTAGCAATGACGTGTAGTCAAATTCTTGCTCCCCACATATATATATATATATATATATATATATATATATATATATATATATATATATATATATATATATACTAGTAACATTCTCTATAAATAAATGGAAATTCATCCCGGCCATGTATATATGTATATATTCTCTACTTCACATAACCGAAATTGATGTGAAGTGAAAATAATATATATGAAGATCGAATTAGTCGATTTACATCCTTCAGGGTTTTGAGGGTCCAGGATTAGTCAAGTGTAAGCTTGTACACCTGGGTTATCAAAAAAAAAAAAAAAAAAATATCGTAGTTAGTTTTTAGATGGAAAAAACATTTCAGGTAAATAAATTAAAACGTACCATACTTAATTTTTGTCTATGAGTTTTAGTTGTGACGTATTAATTAGTTGCTGAATATAATTACGCTAAACGAGTACAAAACTTAGCAAATTAAAGAGATATAATTATACATGCTGAACGTTAGTTAATTACTACTACTAGTTTCTTCTGGGTATATATATAATAGGAGAGTCAAAGATATTGTAGCTGGCAAATTAAATTACATGAGAGTGAAGAATCTTAACACGGGATGCATATATATACAGATTAGTTTGAATGAAAAAGAAATTAACTATTAATGTACACGAACAACATGCATGTTAATTAGTAAATCATGGTAGGCAGACACACAAAGTATACCACTCTTGTATATCAATATCACAAAATGTGACATTCCTGCACGTACTATACAATATTATGATATTTACAAAGAATTGGAATTTTCTTGTAGAAAAAAAGGCAATATGTACATACTACCGACATGTATCTATTGGTAGTTCAATTCAAAACAAATGCAGCATGAGCAATCGTCACATAATAATTAAATTAATTAATTTCACACAAAATGAAACTTTTTTTTTTTTTAACACTAATCACAAAAATTGATTTATTCATTCTACGTACAGGACTGAAAATCAAATCAAACCTACACAGAAATTCGATTCAGCTTGTTCGATAAAAAGCTATTCGAACTCGGTTCGCCAAACTTATCAAACATACAAATTTTAATAACATTTTTCGTATAACTTGGAAGCTCAGTTTGAGCTTTGCTCGACAAATTACACGCAAGCTTAAATCAAGCTCATAAAAAAAATGCGTAAATTAAACTACAAAGATTAGTCTAAAAATTTGCCGAATTTTGGCAAAAGATTAAAAATTCCAAAGGACGACATCGACATTTAACCCTCTTGTATCTTTCGTGCTTACATATCATGCATCATGATAAAACCGAAAAGAAATTAAAAAGAAAAAAACTACTAAACTCAATAAGTTAGGAATAATTAATACCCCTAGCTAGCAATAAGTACTGATGATCGAGTTAAATAAAATTAGGAAATACTACTATCTCTAAATGAAATATCAAATGATCTGCCGATAATCAGGCCCAATATGTTGATGAATCAGATAATCATCCCCATTATTAACATTATCAAACATCATATTCTGATGATGCATAAACTGCTGCTGCTGCTGTTGTTGTTGTTGAACTCTAACCATTTCCTTTTGTCTTCTCAATTCTAGAACCTTCCTATGTGAATTCGAATGCCTAGCTTGCACAAACGTCGGGCTCGCCGCGGGTCGGTATTCGGGCACAAGCCGACCCGACTTGTACCTCACGCCACACGCATTGCACAGTGTTTTTGGGCCCATAGGCCCAGTCCTCCACTGCGGCGTTTTGTCGGTGGCGCAGTGGAGACACTTGCGGCCCTCCCCGCCACTCTCGACCACTTCTTTCTTCTTAGGCGCGTGCTTCACACTTTTCATACCGATATCCGATTCGGACGTCGATGATGACATGGATGGTGTTGGGGAGACAACGAGGAGTCGTGAAGTCCAGTTGCCAGGAGGGGCGCGTGAGCGCTTGCTACGGGCTTTTGCGGGGACGGTTATTTCGGGACGGAAAATTGAGCCCGGACGGTTGGGTCCGGGCTGGAATTGGTAGTGGTGAGTTTGGGAAGGTTCATGAGTGGTGGTTCGGGCTTTCATTCCTTGTATGAGCTGAAGCTTCTGGAGGTCTTCAGTACTTGAGAATGATTCTTCCACGAAATTCGAGAGCCACTCCAGCTCAGCCAATTCATCGTACTGGATATTTTTTTTCAGATTTTCATCATCATCATCATCATATTGAAAAATCTAACTCATCATAATTAGAGATTAATTACTGAACAAATATTTACTATTAAACTAAATTAAATAAAACTGGGTTAATTATAATCTTGTGTTTTAGTGCAAATCCGACTCTCACATATTGCACCATTAACAAACAAAAATTATACTCCTACTATTTAATTTGTACAACTGTAATTAAATTACATTACATAATTATTAATTAGTACGTACATCATAATTTATATCTATTAACTACACTAACAAATTACAATGTGTAATTGTCTAGGCAATAAGACCGGAGTAAAAAGTGGAACTAATTAATACTATATACTATCTTTCTGGCCGACACTTAATTAAACTCAAGACCTTAAGTAATTTTTTTTTTCTTTTGCAATTTTAAACGTAGCTAGGAATTTCAGTTTCTTTAGGCCACCAAACAAGAAAAAGTAATTCCTCTCAAAAAAAAAAAAAACAAGAAAAAGTAATACACGCTTTGTTAGCCATTGAGACGTACAAAACCCTATATTGAAATTAATTATTAGATTACTTCAAATAACGTTCGAAAGTGTTAAAAGTTAGACGGCACCACAGAAATTCTCACATAACTTTAGTAAAAGATAAAAAGATAAACTCAACTCATCAACCGAAAAAGAGGAAAAAAGGACATTAATTAATTTTCAGTAAGAATTGGCATTAATTTGAATTGAAGAAATAATTAATTAATGACAAGGTACGGTGCATCAAATTAATCAATGTTCGGTATATCAAATATATTACGTACGTACCGGAACACAAAGTTCACTAGAGAATTGACCATGGGTCCCACCAATATCAGGGGCCCCGCGTTGGAAATGTGGTTCAGCCGAGGAGTTGCAGGAATTGTCGGCGGCCACCGTGATGGTGGAGGAGTCGGTGGAAGTCCCTGTCATCGCCGCCTCAATGCCGCCTTCGTCAGCCGCCCCCATGGTTTCGTCGTTGGGGAAGTCTAGGAGGTCCTCAATGACGAAATGGTCGCTGTTTTTCGCGTCGGATAGTCGTTTCTCGGGCGTGAATTGAGTGTTATAGTACCCTGTTTGGAAGAATTCTGGGGTCTCCATTTGGAATTAATGTACACTCAAATGTTGATATATATGATGTGAGAAGAGAAAGAATTTTTTTGTAAAGAAGAGTGGAGAAATAGACTAGTAGTATTGTTTGTGTGTGTGAGTGTGTGTAACTTTTTTTTTTTTTTTTTTTTTTTCGGAAAAGAGAGAGAGAATTTTGAGAAGTGAGCTAGGGAGAGAAGTGAGGGGAGGGGTTTATTTGCGTTAGAAGGGGACAGGCCGGGGGGCACCTAAAAATATGGATTTTGACGAGGAGAAATTATGGCTCCAAAAAGAGATGAAGATTTGGTAGTTATTATCGTAAAATTAATGGCAAAACAAAGTGCAACTGTTCCAGTGATTGCAGTTAAATTAGTATTTACTAATAAGACAAGTCATGTTATATACATATTCGTTATTAATTGAAGTATATATAGTTCCAAAAGATACGTAGACATATATTTATTTACAATATGATGATATATAGTTATGTTAGATATTCTCAAACTTAATGTATTTGTGAATTGCCACATATTAATAAATGGAAACAAAATGAAGAAAAGTGTAAAAGAAGGATAAAATTGGAGATTGGAATTACGATAATATCCTGGGTTTGTAATTTGTGAATTAATATATTTAGGATTCATTTTTATGGTAATGGGGTGTTATTATCACGACGTAGTGTTGGTGGACCACACGTGAGGTGTGATGTTGGGATGAATATATTTAGGAAGGAATGGTCTTTACTTTTTTTTTTTGCGAAGAAGAAGGAATGGTCTTTACTTAAGAACTAGGTCATCCCACCAGAAACCTTTTTCATATAAGTGGGTGCAATTCTCTGCAAAAAGTGCACCAGGACCATGGAGGTTGGGGCTAGCTAGGTAGGAGTACGAAAATTGTTGGTTATGTGAATGAATTCATATTTTTGCTGTTATTTCTCTAATTTAGTATTATTAATCTTAATAATATAATTAGTTTATTTTTGTCGTACATTAAATAAAATAGATTTGAATAATATTTATGATACAGTGATTGGTGTAGTAATTTATATAGCATTTTAAAATAAAAATTAAAGTTTCTAATTTTCTTTCTCCCTTTAAAATTCTTTCAGGTTAAAATGGTAAATGCATAATTAATTTACATCTGAATAAAGTAAGGGTAATAGATCGCGTGAGTTAGCAATAAATAACTTAGTGTATAACTAATGTTCAAATTCATCCATTCGGAATCGATCTAGCAGGTTTGTCGCTGCGGCTAGCTCGTGCATTAGTGTCCAAATTTACTACAGCTTGATTCCTTTGCTTTAATTTTCTTTCTCTACCATCGATGTTATTTAACTAATACAGTACTCTCTAATTTAATAATAAGTAATATCTTATTTTCACCCTCACTTTAATGACATTGATTAATTTTCGACCTTTAGTTTATTTTTAGCAGTTTCTTCAGACATCACCACCACGCACGACGGATGATACTGAGTCGAGGGGTATGGATCTCGCCATGTGGCATTAAGCTGAGAGATCCTGGCCGTTAACGCTTTATTTTTACTGCCGGCTTTGCCATGTCGGATTCGAATGAAGGTATAAAGGCGGGGTAGTGAACACGTGGCATATGGACATTAGTTAAGACTATGTGAAGCAGGACCCACCTGAAAACACCGATCCCTATGTGGAGGGAGTGGATAAGGTGTGTTACTGTTACTGCTGTCATAATTGAACGTGATAATAATCGAAAAGCGTGAACATAGCTAATCTTAAAACAGAAAACCAAAAATATGGGCGAAAAAAGAATAAGGGCATACTCTACTCTTCTTCTTCTATACAAATAGTTTTTGCTACTACTATTTTTCTTTCTGTAAATATTCATTTTTATTTTATTTATATGTTTAATTTTTCATGCTTTTCTTGGAAATTATCTAGCTGAACTTGAATGTATGAGTACGCTCTGTTGAAACTATATAAATACTACATAGGTTCATATATCAAAATATATATTTAATTTGCAATCATGGATTAAAATTTTGTAATACTTAATTTCTTCTTTAAATACTGGAAATCTCTACTTGAGTTTACCTCGACATATTTCTTTTATATACGATTCTCCAAAATACATTCCAAAAAATATTTTGAAATATTGATAATGTTTAATTGATTAAAACATATTAACGAAACAAATTAAATTTTTCTCCATTTTTTCAATATTGTGTGTTTCAATCAAAATATTCCAGGAAAATAGAAGAAATGCCGTTTCTAAAGTTTTTTTTAAGATGACCATTTATATCCAATATACATCATCATAATCAATTCAATTTATAAGGAATAACTAACATAAATAATAGTAATAAAATTAAAAGAAAACTCACATAAACGAATATTGAATCAGAATCTCAGTATGTGTTTGTTAGGCATCTCCCAAAATAAAAATCATGTTTGAAAAAAACGAGACAAACACCATTTATACTTTATGAAATTAATTTATTTGTCCTTAATTTTCCCAAATTGCTTTCCCAAAAATCAAACAAATAATAATTTTTTTATCTTAAAAAAAAAACTTATGTAAATTCTACTTTGATTTAACATAAAATAACACATCTCTTACATAATTTATCTCACATAATAAACATGATTTGATATATTTTCTTACACATCTTACACCTATAACCTAAACTTAGAAAAAAAAATAAAAATCTTACACCACCTTATTTCTCAAACCATTCTCCCAATATTTAAATAAACAACATTACACAAATTAAAATTTTTTCACAAACTTTCACCATCCTCACTAATTACTCTCTTAAATGTTCAAACACACATGCCCTCAGCTTTTTCATCAAATCGATTCTAAAGATTAGCCTAGTTAAAAAGGACCATCTCCAGTTGTCCAAATTGCACGTGACAGGAGGTGGAGAGAGTGTCAGCTAAGCATGTGAGTGGTTAATCTTGTGCTAAAAGCCAAATCAATGATAATCAATGCCACGTGGCGCTCATCTGGGGTATTTCGCCTCTCCTTTTATGTTTCTCTTCTGCTGCAGCTGATCAATGATGCTTGTGGCTCGCGGTAATGTGTGATCACGTGCGTCTAATGCACCGCAACAGAGGTCACGTGGTGGAGACGCTCCCCCTCTATCTAAGGGTCATTTGTGGTGAAGACTCCTTTGTGCGCAGAGTGTACAGCAGTATGGTGGGAACCCGGGGCTTGGTGGAGGCACATCCTGCGATTTACATCCTTCAGAATTCTAGGGCAAGGGTTCTGAGGGTCCAGGATTAGTCGAGTGTAAGCTTGTACACCTGGGTTATCAAAAAAAAAACAAAAAAAAAAAAATCATAGAAATTTCACATTAAACTTCAATAATTATCGACAGAGAGTTCAACAAGTTTGTTATCCAGTAAGTCAAAGTTTAAAATCATTGATGAGATTGGCTATAAAAAATCTTTCTTCCATAATACATTAATAAAAAAACCAAATTTTCCTACAATTAAATCATTTTTTTATATAGTAACTATCTCAAATCGTGCAAAAATAATTATTAACGTGACTTAAACTTGATGTAATAGACCAACAGGTGATAGTCTAGCGCAATGTACTAGTCACTACAAAGTAGCAATATCAAATTTTTGTTGGGAGAGATTTTCAGTTGATTGAATAAATTTAATAAAAAATTTAATTAGAATGCATGGTATGGTATGCTAGCCCACGTCAGGTGCGATTTGAATTTCCATATTTGGAATGTTCTCATAAGCCTCTTAAACCTAATAATAGATTCTCTTGTTAAAGGGCACAAGATTCTTAAAGCCTCGGGTCATACCCATTTTTGTTTAATTTAGTGATGTATTCTACTTTTAAGGATTAGACTATTTGGAAAAGGGGAAAAGTTTAAAAGCATAAATTAAAGTGAAACACATTCATTCAGATTGATAAGTTTCTCAAAAGAAAATAAAAATGAGATTGATAAATATCCATTTATTAACTGTTAAACACTGCCAAAGGCTTTTCTTTTTTTTTCCTTTTTTTTTTTAGATCGACACTGCGAAAAGCTATGTAACATGAAAATGTGGCCATAAGAACTCGTACTAAAAGGCCTCGAAAGTGTGTTGGGCCTATTACTAGGTTAAGGCCGAATTTTTACTTTATAATTGATGGTTTCACGACACATATATAACTGTGTCAAATGGACAAAATATAACTGTAAATTAGTTTTAGCCTTCTAGGCACCTCTCGTATATTTTTTGTTAGGTTGTTTCTATAAATATTTTTAATTAAGAAAATGTTGATTAATAACAAATAAGATAAATGTAATCAGTAATATAAAGTGTATACTAGTTAAACAGTAACCTCATGGGCCATTTAAAGGTCAGACTGAAGCCTGTTAGGATTTTATGGACTATTTACTTTTAGCATTTATCTAACAGCCTATTTTGCTATGTTAAAATTATAAACACACAAATGACAAATGTATTGTCTTCAGTCTTGTACATTCAGGCCCATATAGAGACCAGCTCGAGTACCAGAACGACGACGTCGTATAAATAATGAAGAAACTGAATTGAGGAAGAAATGAAATTAAGCAGAGGAGAGCAGATCGAAGAAATGTCAGCAAAAGCCAGTGCGAATCCAGGGAACTGGATGATCCGGATTGTTGCTGAACCGTATTATTTGCTCCATTTACTAGTTTTCTTTACCTACATTCCGGTTCGGTGCTCCGCCGCTCACGTTATCTCTCCTACCCGCTTGTCTCATCTTCTACACCGAGTAATTCATGATTTATAATATTGTCCTTTTTTAATATATTAATCTAAGACTGTGATTCATTCATTTTCAAATTGGTTACCTTTCGTAGGAGATTCAAGCTCTGTTAGCCTTTTTTGTTTTGACTGCTGTAAAGGTACGTTCTTTTAATTTATCTAAGTTAAGAGAGGGGGATGATTGGTTGAGGATACGAATTGTTGTTTTTTAACGTAGACTAGTAATATAAATAGCTTAATATCCTAATCTCCCTTTCAGTTGGGATCAGAAACAAGTGAAATTTCGATGATTTTTAGAGACTTTTACGGTTATGGATAGTCATGTTTTTGTTGATGTTAACTTGCAGGTGGTTAGAACGGAATCATGGGAGGCTTTAATAGCTGATACTCTATTCTTTGCAAAGGTGCCTTGGCTGCTGCTCCCTGTACAGTTGAATTGCGTTGGAACTAATGATTCAAACAAACACAGAAAAAATGTTTGTTTAGATACACGCACGTTCGCATATAGTTGAATTTAGTAAACTAGTGAGGCATTTCTGCCTGCCTGCCCCGTGGACCTTTATGTATTTAGTTCCGGTTAGAACTTGTGGAGTAAGGAAATGTGGTGTTTTGGTATCAAGAAGGCAAGGATATATTACACGTTCTGAAAAAAGTAAATACAGATTTAACCTCTGAACCTATAAGTTGACTCAGAAAGTTTGCCTTTTGAGCTTTTTCTCCAGCTGAGCTTTGGAAATTGTTTAAGTTCATTCCAGTACCTGTTATACATAGATAGCTGCTATGTCACCTTTGTAAAGCAAATAGAGTTCTTGCAAGTAAGAGGCATTTGAACTGATAGTTATTAGTGAACAAAAGTTGTAGTATCTCATTATAAGCTATATTCATGGGCATAAGTTTCAACTCTGTTTATTAAATGCCTGGTTTTGCTTCATTTCATTTTATGTACTTCTTGCTATTTGAATCTTCAGAAGGTATATATCCAATCATAAGTTCATCTTTCAGGTTTTCCTCCTTGCTATTGCTCTGGTCATGGATTATCACTTGGCTCTGTGGTATGCATTAGCATTTTTGGGTAGGTCTTGCTCAATAGTGTTGTTATCTTGCCATTCCTACAATCATGTTTGCCACTCTGTTATATAAGCATTATAAACTGAATAAATGATACCACAAGTTAAAGCTTCATATTATCGAGCATACAGTATTACACTGGCAGTTTAATTTTATATGCATTATGTTACTCTAACATTGGAATAGAAAGAGTAGATAACTAGGCAAATGGACATATAAAACTGTCAGCTTGATTCTGTAAATGTGTAAATTTGTTTGCAACTTTCCTAGAAGCTGGTCCAACTCTGCTCGATTAACTACCTATCATTTTATAAAACTAGCCAGAAGCCTGCATTTGCTTAATAACTTGGTTGGTTATAATGTTTGTTAGGTGACTTCCTCACTGATACATGAAGGAAATTGTTTGTATTTGTCTTTGGGAGTGATGGCAAATCATCTATTTAGTTTAGTTTAGTTTCTTGATCACTTAATTTTATCAAAGTTCTCTCAGTTCTTAATGTATCTATTTTGTTTCCTTGGCAGTTATATATATCATCGCACAACAACCTGCTTATGATGGATTAGGTATAAGAATGGTCCCGGTGCTGCAATTTAAAATTATTTCTTATCTAACCTCTTTGAGATAAGTTTTTATGATAATTGGTTAAAAGGTTTGTTGAGTAACATTAACTTTTTTATTGCTCGTCTTCTCTTTGTCTTATGTTTTGCGTTTCTTTGGAATGTAGGTACATCAACTCAATTGACACCGCTCCAGTTAGAAACTTTGCTTACTGAAGGGAATACATCAAAATTTTGGCTGGTTGGTGTGTAAACTCTCTTAGTGCTTACAATATGATGATCTTAGAAAGGTTTTATGAATGAGTACCACAATGGGAGGTGTTGACAGTTCTTGTTGTGGGTAATTGTTGAAGATAGAAAATGACTGAGAATAGTCATTAAATTTTTTGAAGTCTAACTTGATAATGATACTCACAATTAATAGAATTCGTAAGCATTGATTCCCACATACCATATTAATAGTTATTATACCCAATAACTGATTACTGATATCCTTTGAGTAGAAATACTTTATAGATACATGTTAGAATGGTAATTGTTGTATAGATTCTATTATATTTGTGTGCACCATGAAGTTTGTAACTTTGTATTATGTTATACTAAAGTTAATTACATAAACCACATAGTATTTATGGAAGTTTGTAACTTTATATAGAATTGAGATTAATATTAAGCCGTAAATGGTGTGTTGCTACAACATTAAGCAATTTGGTTAGTGACAGATCACAGCAAGACAATAGCCCCTTGAATTGTAAAAATGTGTAAATATTTGATAAATGTACTTTAATATTTCTGACTCATAATTCTACTTGATATTTGTATATTGTTTGTTCGGTTTGCAATTGACAAGCTTATGACAACCTCATGACAACCTCCTGTTTCTAACTTACTATTAGAAGAATTACCAGTTCTAGTATACATCCTCAAGTACACATCATTTGGACGAGCTATTGGTTCTTCAATAAATGTCTATTTGATGCTGTGGATTCATTGATAAAAAGTTGTGCCACACAGTAAAACTACTTCTCTAATCATTTACAACTGTCTACTGTTTTTAGGCCTTTTTTGGATGTATTCCTCAGTTGCCTTTGCAATTTCTTCAGTTAACTTCATACATTTTTGGCAGGTGGAATTTCGTTCTTTGTCTATTTCCAATTGCATTCACTCAAGTTCTTTTTTCCCTGAACTGTCAATTACGTGAGTTCTTGAGCTCTCTCCATGTTCTCTCTCATGCTTTTCTCACTGTATCTAATTCAAGTGGTTCTTGTTCTCAAATTAATACTACTTTTCTGTAACAAGCATCTTTTGTTTAGCATATTAAATTTTAGGTTTCCCTGTACAGGTTCTCAACCAAGAATTTATCCTTTGGAACAGTTGATCTTGGGCTCTTTCCAAATGCTGCCGAGAAGTTTGGAATCAGCCTTGGTACGTGACCATGCCCATATTTTTAACTTTCAATTATTGACTAACTAATTCATTTGGTGATCTATCTAATAAACAGCAAGCCTCAACCAACTTCCAACTTATATATTATTTCATGACGGAGCTGTGATCTCACACTTACCTGAGGCAGACTTTGAAGCAAAGTTCTTTGATCCTCTCATGTCTAAGGTACTTTCACAAACTAACTTATGTGATCCACCCATCCCTAAATGCCGTTTCATCAACATTTGAAAGAGTTAATGATTGATGTAACTGATTAATAACTGCAGAAAATTCTTTGCCGGCATTTTGAGCTCGATAAACGTCTGCTCGATTATATAAATGGTAAATAGGTAAGAAGAAGAGTGTGCGTTGCACCTCCTACACCCTAAGGCATAGTTTAGGAACTATTAGCAATGTTTTGAAACACTAGATGTGAACTGGGTAGGACTTTTATTAAGTTCCACCTATAAGGAGGATTCTGTTTGTAATCGGAAATTCTAATTTCTCTTGTAGTATTAATTTAGTAAGAATTTTGAGTTGATCTTTCGTTATTTCAAAGATGTTTGTGAAGGAGTTTAAATGAACATTGTTGTTTTCACTTCTTTTTTGTTTGACTGGAATTGGAGGTGGTCTTAATATCTGCACAAGTGAACTTGAGTTGGGCCTTAGATAGCTAGCTCTAGTTTTAGTGATTGGGCCTTTTAAGTTATTTACTAATACTATGATGGATCCTAGGACGGTCAATGGGGTTGGATTCTGGTCGGATTAGGTTCGTTAAAATTCGACTCCATTTATATCAGATTGGATCCTCTCTGATTCGAATCTTGTTCGAACTGTGCTTGAATCTATATTTTTTAAATTCAATTGGATCTTAGTCGAATTTGGTCGGATATCGGATCTTTTATGGATCCAATAAAATTTTCATATAAAATTACATTAATTTTTTTTCTTAAAATAAGTTTATTAACTTTACAATTTTATTTAATTTAAGCTCACATGTTCAAACATCCTTTACTAAAATTCATATTTTTAGATGAAAATACTAGTTTAAATAAATTACTATCAATGAAATATTATTAATGTTATTTACTTCATATTTTTCATTTTTTTTATCAGATACAGGTCTGTATCGGATTAGATCGGTCTAAATTCATATTCATATATTGAATTATAGATCTTTATAATCGGATCAGGTCTATCGAAACTTTAATCGGACAATTATTCTAATAAATAGAATCGAATTCGAACGAATCCGAACTGAAATCTGCTCCATTAACAGCCCTAATGGAACCCATACAAGTTAGTTCAGTAACGCAGAAGTTGTCCAAGTTATAAAAGTTATAAAATTGCTAACATAAGCATATTTTATTTGGTAATGTTCAAGTCGTAACAAAATTAGTATGAATTTCATAAGCATATATATATAAAACACATTTTATCATTTATTGATTTGATCTAACGGGCTTTGATCTTCTGAACATGATCAGACCCACTTGTAGTCCATTATTTTTATAATTAATAGAAAAAAACTTCTTGTATATAATTGGCCTACATATGCATCAGATAATAAATAATGGAATAATTTAATTTAAGTCAAGTAAGTTTTATCAACACACATAAGAGGATAATCTATATTTAAAAGAAATTGAAGATGAACAAACATGCCTTGAAAATTGTAAGAAAGATGAATTATAAAATCGTTTGAACCTATTGATAAATCAGTAAATCTTAGGAAAACAAGGAAATTAAGTCCAAATATACTGAATTTTAAATTTCATCTCGCTTAAAAGAAAAATTACCCACAACGAAAACAAATAAAAATGTATTTTGGTTGGCGTAAATGAAAAAGTATATCCGTATCCGATCAAACTATTTTCAAGTGTTTGGTTATTATTCTTTATTGAAATATTGAGAGTTTGTCCCTTATTGTTTCGTTTCTTGCAATCTTCTTTAGATAATTTAGTATTTATCTCGTGACTCCATGTTAATCACTAATACGTTGCGGCTCCAATTTTTACGATTTTCAGTAATATTTTAGTTATAGTTTTGAAGGTCGATTTGAACACGATCTAGATCAAATATTGGCCTAATGTCTTATTTTATTTTGGACTTCAAACATGTTAATTTTTTTATTTTTTCATTTTTTTACATATTTTTACTGTTTTACCCTTGTTAGTTATTTTGTCCGGCTTTGTGACTGGTTGGTTATTTGTTATTAAAATATTGAGAGTTTGTCCCTTATCGTTTCGTTTCTTGCAATCTTCTTCTGATAATTTGGTATTTATCTTGTGTCTTCATGTTAATTACTAATATGTTCGGACTCCAATTTTCGTGATTTTTTTGTAATATAGTCATAGTTTTGAAGGTCGATTTGAACACAATTTAGGCCAAAATTTGGTCGAATGTCTTATTTTATTTCATGCTTCAAACAAGTTAAATTTTTTATTTTTTCCATTGCGTATTTTTACTGTTTTATCCTTATTAGTTGACTATTTTCAACTGATTGGTTATTTGTTATTAAAGACATATACCATTTGCACTATTAGGTCCGAACTGTAAATAGTCTATTAGATAAAAAAAATTAAAATGTTGATGGTTTGTCTTTAATTGTTTTGATTCTTGCAATCTCTTTTTGATAATTTAATATTCATCTTGTGTCTCCGTGATAATCATTAATATGTTCTGCCTTAAATTTTTGGGACATTGGATAGGTCACGAAATTTCCTCTTTTCTCTTTCAGTGAACAATTGAATCCATATTCACAAAATTGTGGCAGCTAAAGCTAATCCTACAAAACCCGAACGAACACCCATTAATTGAACTTAAAACTCAGGTTGGCGTTGGCGTAAACAATACGAATTAGTCTATTTTTAATTTTTTGTTCTTTTCCCCCTCAGATCAGATCGCAATAAATTCTGCAACAAGAAAGAAAAAGAAATGCCGCCGAATGTTCGATCAGCCAATAAATATGCACCAGCACACAATTTCATCTGGAGAAAAGCACACAATTATTCTTCTAATGGGCCCACACTCTAGGCCGGATCTCTTTCATTCAGCGACCTTTGCGGGTCCCCATACAATCTGTCGGCTCACGCCAGCCCGGCCCACAGACAATATATTTCCCGTAGTTTCATACACCTTAATACACGTTGCAACTTTGGGCCACCGTATGTACTGTGTGTATATTCTACAAATGGGCCGTATCTCGGTGCTGCTGCATTACATACATACATACATACATACAATACTTTGATTTTCATGTCACATCACTTGACCAACTTCTATGGAATCTATAAATGACTTTTAATTTGATTGATCTTAATTTCATGTTGAAACAAAACAACACAACACAACACAGCTTTTGTTCTTTCAATTTTCCTTTTGTCTTCAAACACAGTCAATTAATCCTATATTACGACCAAAAAAAAAAAAAAAAAAAGGGAAAATAAGGGAGAACAATTTCGGAGAAATTAAAATAGTCTACTCCGATCCGATAAATAGTCAATTAATCCTATATTACGACAAAAAAAAAAGGGAAAATAAGGGAGAACAATTTCGGAGAAATTAAAATAGTCTACTCCGATCCGATAAATAAGTACAGCACTTCTTTAATTAGGTGTGACTTGCTCTTATATATTTTTGTTCAAAGTTTAAAGGGGTGAAAAATATGTTTTATAATCTGAACAAATATGGCTTTAATCTTGGAACTACATTGGTGTCTGAGATTTTTGGTTGAAATTAAATTTCTAAAATATTTGTGAATAGTATGAACATAACTTGGATGTATTTTTACTGTAATTGTCTATAATTTGAATATCATCCTGTGATTGCTTTAGTTTAGTGGAAGATATTAATCACAATAAATTAGTGAACCCAACTTCGAATCCATGTTGCCAATAAATTAGTGAACCCAACTTCGAATCCCTGTTGCGAGAGATTCTCACTTAATGTCGCTGACGCGCCTTGAAGAGATACCCTTAAAAAATCCAAAAAAGAAAAATATATTCAATTTGAATGTTTGGTTGTTACTAATATTAATTGTGTATGTATCAAACCTCAAGTTGAAATATTTTAAATACAAAATATGTGTATGTGTCAAATAGTTTTTGTTAATAGTTTGTAAATTTTTATTATGTCGTATAGAGTAGCACTATAAAAAGTTTAAGTTCAAAAGTTGAAATGATATCACTAATTGTCAATTGCAACAATTTAAATTTTATACATTTATCACTAATAGTGATTAGTGACAACTTAAAAATACATTTGGTCACTATTGCACTTGTCACTATTGCTATTATGACAAACTAATATTTTTATCACTAAATATATGCAAAATGTGATAATTTTAACAATGTCACTTAATATTTTATCACTAAAATTCATTTTTCTTGTAGTGTAGGCTAATATTTTTTTTTTTAATTTTTGTATTTGAATAAATCAAATTCGACTAAAAAAATTGTGTTTCATCAGTATTTCTATGATTATATATAATTGTTTGAATTTGCTAAATATTGATACAAATACATCCAATCAAGATCATGATTAAAAAAATAAAAAGCACTTCAAATTTCTTGTAGTTGTCAAATTCCAATTTTGAAGAAAATGACTCACTGAAGTGTGTAGTTCACGAGTCACGGCTTGTCTGAAAGTGGCGCGTGGGCGGAGTTTGAGCTAATGCCTTGACAAAAGAATGAATGCGGGATAGCGTGAGATATAATTATAATAATTATAAATAAGGGCAAAAACAAAGGGGGGAGGAGAACCATAAAAAGTTACACTCAATCTTCACGCGTGTGGGCCCACGCTCCAAAAATGTGGGCCACACACAGATACGGTCTGCTCCCGTCAAGCACACGCCAGACAGATTTCAGGGGACACGTGCCTGCATCTCGAATTTTTAAATCAAAATAATTGCTTCGTTATCTTATCTATTTTACATTTTCTTAACGACGATCATTATATTAATATAATTAGTATAGCAAACTAATACCATTTATTATTCTTCATAGACAATTTTTTATTTTTTTTATAAATAAAGAGCAAAATAACGCCTTCTTGATTTTTATAAGGGTCTAAAATGTCGATTATGCAATATAACATGGAGGTATCATAGGTAGGTAAATTGTTTATTTATGCATATCATAGGGAGGTAGAATGAAGTGAAAATGGTATCAAGTTATGATTAAATTGGTCATCTTTCACATGAAAATGTAGTCTTAGTCATATTTTAGAGCGTGTTTGCAAGCCTCCACGAGTAAGGAATTAAATTACTTAGAGGTAAATTGCCTATTTTCATATAACATGGAGTTAAATTGTCAAAAACCCTCAGTTTCACTAATTTAAGACTAAAAAAGCATGAATAATTAAATAAAAAATTCAATGAATTATAAATAATATTAATCACCAAACATAACTAGTATTAAATTAGAGAAAAACTCACATTAATAGAAATTAAATTCATGAAGTCAATTCTTGGGCCTCAGTTTAACTAATGAGATATGATTGTCACTCTATTATAAATAGAAGTTTGAGTACAACTATTTCAAGATAATAATATGGATTAATTTTGAAATTGAAAATATCTATGTTACTTGCATAACTTGTAGAGTATGATATTTGCATTATGATAATTAACTTTTTGACTGGATCGAGTTTGCATGTATGTCAATAATCTACTTCTTTTTGTCCTATAAAGCAAGTGTTATAATCTTGAAAATATGATTTGGTGTGTATGCATGTAGTGAAAAGATATAACATTGTGCAACAAATGGAGGATTTATATCTAAAATAGCTTACACATATTAATATATAGTGCGGATAAGATCATGAATCGAGTATTAACAAAATATTTTTAATATATTGCATAATATCATATCATTTATATGGAACTCATAATTAAATATCCTCTTACTCATAATTGACAAGGGACAAAAGTGCGCTCACTTATCAACTTTTAGAGGGTACTGTCAAGTTTCTTCAATCATATAGGGAAAAAGTACAAAAATGAAACTTTTTTGAAGGGTGATGTGCAAAAATTCCTAATATTAAAGTAAACTTATTACAAATGCTAGTATTAAACTAGAAAAAATATCCATATTAACTCATATTAACTAGTTGACTAAGTCCGGCGTAATATTGGTCTAAGGCGCTCTTATTAGTTAGGAGAAATTTTTTCACCTAGATCCTATTCATTATAGATTTATGCATGAAATAGTAATGAACATGTACCATATTTAAATAAGATAGCGAATTAAAATATTTTACATGATAGAGCATAGTCGGCATGTTGTGAAAATTGGAAATTTGGACTGCTGCCTGTCTTTAAAGTCTATATCAATGGAAAAGCAAACGTCACTACCAAAAAAAAAAAAAAAAAATAGTGCCGCTAGCACGTTTTTTCATTTTTTAATAGAGATATGCCAAAAATCAAATATTGAAAATAGGTGTGTATCCATTTCCACTGAATTTGGTCTGCCATTTTTAACCGGCCAGTTAAATAAATATTGTTCAAACTTTCAAAGTGTTGGTGGCAGAATTTGAGGAAGACCGGCACATTACAAATATAAAATTATATATATATCTTAACAAAAGTTAAATGTTTATCAATCGAGAAGGGTTTTTCCGCAGGAGTTAAAAAATTACTATAATTTGATATATCCTTCTAGCTTGAAGACGTGATTAATTGAAACATATGCATTTTTAATGTCAGATCAGACAAATGGAATGTATGTAGCATGTCTGGACTTTGAAAGAAGAATGAGACATATAGACATGGATTACTGTATGAATATAATATGAATGATTTTGTAACTGAAAAAAGTAAATATGAAAATGATACTGCCGGTAGCACACACAAAATCTTTCTGTGAGGCGCATCGCATGCACAATTTCCCTCCTTCCATTTTACCCACCCCCAAACAATCCCTACTCATGTTTTCTCTTTTTAAACCGTATATTTCGGATATATTTTTCTCTTTCACATGTTACATGTTGTCCATTATATATATATATATATATATATATATATATATATATATATATATATATATATATATATATATATATATACACTTGTCAAATTAGTCATGCATTAATTTTAATTCTGGTTATCTGTAATTAATTTTACAAATAAATAACCCCTCAATTTGTAAATTTTGGACTAAAATGTTCAATTTTTTAAAAATATTAAAGTGCCAGCAAGGTATATTTACATGACTATTTAATTTAGGGTTTATTTGCAAGTTAACTCTATGTGATGTTTAATGGGTAATTTACTTTCATGTGAAATGAAATAATGAGCAATTTATCTCATTGTAATATAAAAATAGGCAATTTACCTAGTTTCCTGTGAAATAAAATAATGAGCAATTTACCTCTCTCTCATATGAATTAATGAGCAATTTTTAATGTGCTTCTTTTATAAAAATACATGTATGTATTATGCCATTTTCTTATCACATGAAACTAAATTGCCTATTTAGAATATCACATGGAGATATTTTATCATTTTATTTATCACATGTAGTTAAAATGTCTATTTAAAATAACACAGAAAGTTAATTTACTATTTACTCATATAATTTATCAATATTTTCCAACGTTCCAGAACCAAAGCTTAGAACTCCTAAAATTTAACGTATTGCCGCCAAGTCGAACTTGTACTAGAATTTTTGGACAAAATCTTCACATATTATATAGAAAGAATAACTATGATAATTGCAATGAACCTCTTTGTAACACATCGCATAACTATAAATAATTATCTTTAGTAAATAAACAAAATCATTGTAAGACTAAAGAATCAGACAAAGTTCTTGATAACATAAAATATAGCATCTTATCTTAACAGCTTTACTGAAATTAATTATGTTTATATAAAAAAACAGCTTTAACTGAAACTAATCTTACATTATATCTGACTCACATTAAATAATAGATTCCTTAAACGACAAATATGACTTTTACATAATCATATCCGAAACTACCATCGGTTAATTATTAATTTATTATGCACAATATAAAAGGAACATTTAGTCTACAATGGATCGATAAAATAATGTATATTACATGTATTTTATTTGATATAAATCACTATTACCGTATTGTTATATTACGAGAGATTCATCGACAAGAATAACAAATAATTCATTATCGACCTATTTAATAATATCATTGGTAGTTTAAATTGAGCAAGCATTAACAATGTGTTTTTGAGTTGATGGAGCCGTCAATTTAAGATTTTTCGAGGCATTTCGTAAAATAACGGCTCTAACAACCTCATTTTGATCCGCTATAAAATTTAAAAAATAAAGAAAGTTCTTTTGGATGCTTGAAGATTTTGATTCATCATGTTCACGAATTGCAAGTACTTAAGAAACCGAATGCAATCAACATTGGGTAAGAATTTTTGGGATGGTTATAAACTTATGATTGGTCAAAGTTGGTTCAATTATCTTGTTGGGATAGGATGGGCAAGGGTTTTCAATTAAACTATCATATTTGAGCTTGTATTTTGAATTTAAGAGGACGAATGTGTTACAATACATTGATGAGAGGGACGTATTTAAGAGAGAGTAATATGTTACACTACATTGATAAGAAAAACGAATCTACTACAAAAAATTCAAGAGAAGCGTATGTGCAAAAGTTGGCTCACATGCAAGGAGAACGAAAAGTGAGATTCACTCTTTACTCTAATACGGTGGGATTCATGCATTCTTCCCAAATGTTACTTACTTTTTTCAATCCAATTTGGCACTCACTAGTATTATACACTGCAATTGTGTGCAACGACTTTTCTTTTTCTGTTTGAAAAATCTTACAATTTGGAGACATGGATACTTTATATTTTTTTTTTTACTTTATCAAAAGTATTTAAGTCTTGTATACTTCTAATAAATTAATCCCTTTTAGAGTGCGTCGCACACAATATGTGAGAATATCTTCTTAAATGAATTCGAAGTTGAGTTTGAAAAACATGAGATGGTTTTCTAGTTTATTAGAAAAGTGTATTTAGTTTATATGTGTAATCTGATGGTATTTAAAAATATTATGTTAGCTTTTTTGGGAAAAAAAATATTACTACATTGAAATGAAAATATAATTATACAACAATTGAAGTACCCACCGTCTCAATAAAGGGAAAAAAATAGAGTTCTCCCCATTATTACAAAACAGGGATCCCATCCCGTCTGACCAAAAAAAAGAAAAAAGGAAAACAAGGATTCATCCCTTTCTCCCCATTATTAGAACCATTGATTAAAAAAAATAAAAAATAAAAATAAAAAGAGGAAAATTGAAATAGAAAAAAAAAAAAAAAAACAAAGCAAACGAAGCAAAAGGTTAAAAAGCAAACATGAACCCAACAGCAGAAAGCAAAACAACAACTTTAAAACTGAATTTACTCCCCCAAAAATGGTCACCATTTCTGACTTATGTACCCTCCCTTTCCCTTTCTCCCTAAACACATAATAAAAGAGCGGAACCCTTTCACCTACACCAAAATCTCTTCTCTATATATAATAACTTTGTGTGAAATCTTAAACGTTTCTGTTCTGGACTGGAGGCCGTTTTCTTGAATACTATCATATATAGAAGAAGCTAAACTTGGTTTCTCGAAAAGTATCATTAATTTTCTTGAAAAAAAAGCAAGAAAACGGTGAAAATGGAAGATCTGAGTTTAGTGTTTGATGCTGTGTGCTTTTGAAGAAACAAGACTACACTCTACTGTGTTAATTTGCCTTTAAACGACGACGTCGCAGGTATATATCTATTCTCACACATATAACTTCTTGACATATGTATATGTATATGCATGTGTGAGTTCTCTTCAAATTGAAGGCTTACTAAAATTTTCAATACGAACGCTTCAGACACAAGCTTAGATACACTTTTGACAAGACACACGATAGACACATGCGAGTATCGAAAACATATTTTATTTATAGATGTAATACACAATTGCATGTGTGTATTTCTTTTTTATACACACATTTAAGAGTTACTCTGGTTAAATGAGATGCACTAGATTTGCGTTTTCATGAAGATCTGAGGGATCAAGTTTTTAACTTTGTGGAATTAAAGTTCCAATTAGATGAAAATATCTGATTTTTGAGGAAATATGGAGATGGGTTCACATTTCTTTCTTTGATCTGTTGCTTCTTTTACTTGTTTGAAAGGAAAAAACAAACTTCTTCACTTTAAGGGATTTTTTAATTTTAATTTGCTGGGAAATCTGACAATTAAGATATTGCAGATTTGGGTTCTAATGCGTTTAGATTTTTCGTTGGTTTGAGAAATTAAGGTGTTTAATTTTGATTTCTTCAAGTCATGATGATGGTAAATTCATCTGACAGTAGCAAAATGGGGCTAGACAATGGGAAGTATGTAAGGTACACCCCTGAACAGGTGGAGGCTTTAGAAAGGTTGTACCTTGAGTGTCCTAAGCCCAGTTCACTACGCCGGCAGCAGCTGATCAGGGAATGCCCTATCCTATCCAACATTGAGCCTAAACAGATCAAAGTCTGGTTTCAAAACAGAAGGTAATTAAGTGTTAATTAGCTCATAGATATATTAATAACCTTATGCTTTCATGAAATCCAAATGTGTGTAGTATTAGTACATAAAGATTCTTATTTCTCCTTTTTTTTTTTTTATGCAGATGCAGGGAGAAACAGCGAAAAGAATCCTCGCGCCTTCAATCTGTGAACAGGAAATTATCGGCAATGAATAAGTTGTTGATGGAGGAAAATGATAGGTTGCAGAAGCAAGTCACACATTTGGTGTGCGAGGTCGATGTTTTACGCCAAAATAATCCAAATGTAATGGAATTATAATCTTTTTATAGACTCATCATTTATAAATAATGTTATGCATAGAAGTTAATTCAGATATTACCTATTAGTAGTAAATTGGATCTCAAAAATCCAATAGTAGTGATATTGCTTTCCAGGTTTCCCGCGAAAAATAAATGAGAATAAATTTATTGTTGTAGGGAAAAGGTTTGGTATGTCGTGTTCTTGTTTGTCGTAATTCTTATTTTCTTTATTTGTCGTTTTCCAGAAGACACTTGCCACCACTGATAATAGTTGTGAATCGGTGGTAACAAGTGGTCAGCACAACTTGACTCCTCAACATCCACCTAGGGATGCTAGTCCCGCAGGGTGAGTGGGAGAATGTTTCTTGTTCTTTTTTCTTTTCATTATTTTACATTTTTCTTTGGGTTGTTTTGGATAAATATGAATTGGTGGCTGTATCTTTTCTAGACTTTTGTCTATTGCTGAGGAGACTTTAACAGAGTTTCTATCAAAGGCCACTGGAACCGCCGTCGAGTGGGTCCAAATGCCTGGGATGAAGGTATTCAACTTCTTATTAATTTTTTGCAAATTTCAACTTGATATTTATAATGCTACCATCAATTATTTCGATGATTTTCCATGAAAATGGATTAAAAAAGATAAATATTAGACCTTCGCTATATGAACAATAATGAGTCTAGTTTCTCGGAAAGTTAAAACAGGAACTGATGTTTGTCGCTTTGAAACCGTCCAAGAGTATGATGCTCATTTCTTGCTATTGCTTTTATATCCGTTTTTGATATTTTATCTGTTTCGCTTTAAAGGTTTCTTTTGTTTGCATATTTTGTTTGTTTTGTTCTTTCTTTTTCTGACACTTCACTACGTCATTCATTAGCATTAATGGTTGAGGATTTCATACTTTTTAGGCCTATCTTGTTATTTTCTTAACGTGAATCTTTAATCTGCCAAACCTGTGTTTTCTGATAGTTAAAGATAATTAGACAACCGTTTTTTTAATTCATAGTTAATAAATATATATTTAATATTCTTCTTCATTCTAAAATTGGTTTTTTTATTTCTTGGCATGCAGCCTGGTCCGGATTCCATTGGAATCATTGCTATTTCTCACGGTTGCACTGGTGTAGCATCACGTGCATGCGGCCTTGTGGGACTAGAACCCACACGAGTAAGTATTTTTCCATGCCTCTCCTCCTCGCTTAAAAAATATAAAAGCATTAAATATAGTTCTAGTCTTAATTCTTGACCCTTGATCAGGTTGCCGAAATCCTCAAAGATCGACCTTCATGGTACCGTGATTGCCGAGCTGTGGATGTCCTAAACGTTTTGTCTACTGGAAATGGCGGAACCATCGAACTGCTCTACATGCAGGTCATTTTTTAGTGAGTCATTTATCCTAATTGTTTTACCCAACTAAATGTTTCTTTTTCACTATATATATTCAGCTTTATGCGCCAACTACTTTAGCGCCAGCTCGTGACTTCTGGTTACTACGTTATACTTCTGTTATGGAGGACGGTAGCCTTGTGGTAATTACTAATTACTATCTTATCAATTGCGCTAAATCTGTTTCAGGCTTTATAAATAAATATTTAGCAAGAACGAATGCTCTGTGTGTATAGGTATGTGAAAGATCACTAAACAACACTCAAAATGGTCCAAGCATGCCACCAGTGCTGCATTTTGTTAGAGCCGAAATGCTTCCAAGTGGGTACCTAGTAAGACCATGTGAAGGTGGTGGATCCATTATCCACATTGTTGACCACATGGATTTAGAGGTATTATATTTGCTCGATCAATTATAATGTTTCTTAGCTTTCTTTAACCAATTGAGTTAAAATTCATTTTACTTCTTGCCAGCCTTGGAGCGTACCTGAAGTATTACGTCCGATGTATGAATCATCGACCTTTCTCGCTCAGAGGACAACAATGGCGGTAATAAGATCATAGATAGTATCCCTTTTTCTAGTATAAATTCTTGGTAATAATCCTCGTAATTTTGAATGAGGATAAAATTTCTCTTTTAGGCCTTTCGCCAATTGAGGCAGATCTCACAAGAAGTATCACAGCCGAGTGTAAGTGGTTGGGGGAGAAGACCTGCAGCTTTGCGTGCTCTTGGTCTAAGATTGACCAGGTTAGTTTTCCGTATTTGATATATCTTTTGCATAGCACTCAACTGATCCTAAGTTCGTAATAATAATTTGCATAACAAGCAGAGGTTTTAATGAGGCTGTGACTGGTTTCGTGGATGAGGGTTGGTCTATGATAGAAAGTGACGGCATTGATGACGTCACCGTTCATGTAAACTCGTCTCCTTCAAAGTTGATGGGAACAACTCTAACCTATGAAAATGGATTTCCATCTATGAGCAGTGCTGTGCTATGTGCAAAGGCATCCATGCTTTTACAGGTGAGGATAAGATATCCAATTTGAATGAAATTCTTATAAGTTGATTTACTCATTATATGTTGCGTCTTCTTTAATGGCAGAATGTACCTCCTGCTATATTGTTGAGGTTTTTACGTGAACACCGGTCAGAGTGGGCAGATAGTGGTATTGAAGCTTACTCAGCAGCTGCTGCTAAAGGAAGTCCTTGTAGTTTACCCATGTCTCGTGTTGGATGTTTTGGTGGGCAGATTATTCTTCCATTGGCTAACACTATCGAGAATGAAGAGGCAAGTGCCTTTATTATTCTAAGTATCTTTGTACCCATATGTGTGTGTCTTATGGTGCCTTTTGTCTTTTCTTTAATATTTATCTCCTCGTGAAAAACAGTTCATGGAAGTGATTAGGCTTGAAAATAGGGCGCAGTATAGAGACGAGATGACCATACCTAATGATATATTTCTTTTACAAGTAAGTTCTAGAGATCGTGGTTCCATCGTAATTACAGAATTGGCAAGGCGCTTACGTTTGTGTGGTGATTTCTTTCTCAGGTCTGTAATGGAGTCGATGAGAATGCTGTTGGCACATGTGCCGAACTTATATTCGCGCCAATTGATGCCTCGTTTTCTGACGATGCACCCCTCCTTCCCTCTGGTTTTCGCATCATTCCACTTGATTCCAAAGCAGTAAGGGCTTTCTAATTAAATATAATTATTAATAGGCAAGATTGCATATTTAGTCCCACAATACCGGTTCTTCAACATTTTTGTCCGTCCTTGTTAAAATTGCATTTTCGGTTACAATATCTAGAACGTTCTACACGTTGGGTCCTCTAGTCCCCTTTTCCATCCAATCTTCGCACTTTTGGTCCCATAGAGTGTTCTCAATTTTGCACTTTTAGTGCCTAACTAGATGGAAAGGGGGACGAAATGTGCAAAAAAAGGGCTGTATTGTAAAATGCAGGGCCAAAAGTACTGAGTAGTAATGGGCGCTAACATGTAATATTGTCACCTTGTTAGTATCCATTTCGGGTCATATTGGTTTCGTGCTTTTATACTGTCAAACTACTCCAGGATGCTTCTATCCCAAATCGTACACTGGACCTTGCATCGACACTTGAAGTTGGAAACAGATCATCTACTGATAGCTCGAGGCACCCCAGCACTGCAAAATCGGTTATGACAATAGCATTTCAATTTGCATTCGAGATCCATCTTCAAGATGCTGTGACTGCTATGGCTAGACAATATGTTCGCAGTATAATTTCATCTGTTCAAAGGGTGGCATTGGCACTTTCCCCTTCTCGTCTAGGTCCGAATGCTAGTTTTCGTTCTATACCTGGTACCCCTGAAGCACAGACACTCGCTCGTTGGATTTGCCAAAGCTATAGGTATCATTCGCATATTGTTATATTAGTAAACTCTCGAGAATATCATTTAATTTTATATTTTTCATTTAATTTTGCAGATACTTCTTAGGTGTGGAGCTGCTCAAATCACCTGTGACCGAAGGAAGTGACTCGATTCTGAAATCACTTTGGCATAACTCTGATGCTGTGATGTGTTGCTCGTTAAAGTCATTGCCCGTTTTCACTTTTGCTAATCAGGCAGGGCTTGATATGCTGGAGACAACCTTAATTGCACTTCAGGACATTACGCTCGAGAAGATATTCAATGAAAATGGGAGAAAGGCACTCTTTGCTGAGCTACCACAGATCGTGCAACATGTATGTAATTATTAAATATGCTAATATATAACTTATTTAGCAATAAAGGTTGCATAATGTTGCTTGCTTGCAGGGGTTTGCGAGTCTTCAAGGTGGCATTTGTTTGTCGAGTATGGGACGACCGATTTCGTACGAGAGAGCAGTTGCATGGAAGGTTTTGAATGAAGAAGAAGATGCCCACTGCCTGTGCTTCATGTTTGTTAACTGGTATTTCGTTTGAATATCATCGATATGATCAAATGCGTAGAATTCAATCATAGCTAGATTTAACATCACCTTTTGACATCTTTCGATCGTATGAATTGGTTGGATCTATGTTTTTGATAGCTAGTTAAGTTAACTGGATCATGTTTTATTTTGTTTAATTAATACTTTAGCACTGTAATTCTAAATTATCCTTAAATTATGTTAGAACTTGTTTTGGATCTTTTCGCTGCTCTTTTTAGTTATTTTATTTACAGAATTTGATCCATATATATATATATATTAATATATATTGAGAAGAGTGCATATATGGTTTACAGAATTTTATTTTCTAGCTGGGTCAAGTCCACCTTATAAAGTCCACATGGGTTAAGTGGATTTAGTCTTTTATAAAAGAGAATGTATTTATTAAAAATAAAAATGAAACCTAATAATATATGGTTTCTTTATATTGCATCATTTTAGTTCCAGAACTTATAAATCATCATTTATGTCAGTCTTTTAATTGCATAATTCATGTTAGTCTTAAATTAAGCGTCCCTTGTGTTAGACATTGGTGCAGCGTTCAATTCGTCTCTAAAATTCATTTTTTCACAATTCTTCTGTCTATAGAGACACACACACACACACACACACACACACACACACACACACACACACACACATATATATATATATATATATATATATATATATATATATTGCTAGTATTTTATGAAAAATGAATCACATTTCCCTCGTGTTTACATTGTAACATTTTCGTACTTAAACTTATATTTAGGTTAACACTAGCCTTTTTTTTCTTTTTTTAGGGAAACACTAGCCTTTTTTTTTTTTTTGTACAGATTTGTCAATTTTTGGATTAAATTTCTTAGACTTTGTCATGCATGTGGAAAAATTATGATTATCATATGGCCCTACAAAAACATCTTTGAAAGGGCTTTATATGAAAATAAAGAGATGCATATATATATATAGGTAAATAAATAAAAACAAAGAATACCTGAAATGGTATGTCAGCAATCAAAGTGTTGAGCTTCGTATTTACATCAATTACTTATTTTGGCTAAACAGATAATTGATGCCGTTACCACTTTCACTTTTCAAATTGGTGTCTGATTTTGATTGAGTGATCCCGTATTTATTTATTTATTTCTGTCTTTCTTTTTTCTTGATCGAATTGATGAGGAGGAGAAACAACTTAAAAAAAAGAGTATCATTGTTTCACCTCTTTCAGTATCTTCATTAATGTACGTGGAATATCACATGCATATATATATATATATATATATATATATATATATATATATATATATATTAATTCTACATTATTATACTCCATTTTAATTCTGAATCTAGGAGGCCCTTTTCGATATCCCAACAAAGAGATTATTTTTCTCAGAAGATACTATATGTTATTGCTTGCTGCTTAATCTCAACATACATATATATACACAAATATATATATCGCATTCCTTTCATTCAGATTAATTCTATATTTATGCACGTTAAATAAATTATGTGGAATCAAACCTCTCCCGATAGAAATTCGAACTAGATTAATTCTATATTTATCTCTTCAAACAAACAAGTCACCATTACAAGTTTAATTATTTCTTCTCTTTTTTCCCATTTAGTTATCTTGTTTTGTTTCTTTTGATGCATTAATTGGAAGTTCCTTTCAGATTCTTAGCACGTCGAAATAGATTGATGGAGAGATTTCCACTACTATAAAGTGCACATGTACATTTAAATCATACTTATATTTTTTTGCTTTGAAAGCCCTTGAAATATATAGCATGCAATATGCAATTTGAGACTAGAATTAAACTACTCCACAACCACAAGAAGATATTCTTTTTGAATTAATATCCATTAATTCCTTCATTTTTGAATTAACAGTCCTGCTTCATTATTAGCTATATATATATGTATGTATGATTATATATATCAAGTCATTTCAAATTAGAGTGGACAACTGATATTTTATTTTTACACCAATTTCAAGAAATTAATTACTACTATTTCACATGATATCTATCTATGCTTTGAGTGGTCAAAAGTTGCAACATTAAAAGACCCTCCCTTTAATTATTTACAAGAAAGTGCCTTTGGCTAGAATTGAAGTTGAACATTCTCTTCGTTGAGGTTGATCAGTTGTACTTTAACATCCCATTTTGTCCCCCACAAACCACCAAATCAAATACTACATTGACTTAATTAATTAGTGCATGCTAACTTGGACTTGTGTTGTCCGATCCACACCTAACTAATTATACGTACAGTTATCAGTGGTGATATATACCACTATAAATGAAAGATTTTGTTTTGCCTGATAATAATTAGTACCCAATAACATTAATTTTTGTGCAATTTTCCTAGCTAATTTGCCAAAAAAGGAAAAAAAAAAGAAATATGTTTAGAAGTTTTTATTGTCAGTTTGTCACTACAATATTAATTATTACGTACTTAATTTGAAAGTGCAACGTGGGAGTATATATAATTAAGCTAAAATTTTAAAATTAAAAAATATTTTAAAAAAAAAAACACAAATTGTGACTTCAATTAATGTGGGCAGAGCCGTGTCCTTCTTGCTTGATAGGGGGGTTATATATATTTACCAACACAGACTTAAAATTGTTCTAGTTTGAGATGATAAAGGAGCACCGGTCGAGCGCCGTGAATGAATAAGAAATTGAAAATATAGTTAGCAATATGCATGTCAATTACTTGAAAACCGAAGTTTGGTAAGAACCTAGGGACAATTAATTAATGTCCCCTAACCTAAATGGAATTGGAGATCCAGGCTTGCATGCGTTGTGACGTACAGCCTAGGAAGGGATCGATGTGGGGAGGGGGCATGCGGGTCGATATTTCTGTTTTTTTTTTTTTTTTCTAAGAATTTATTATTATAATCAATTTTAAGAAAAATGGAATTTACGTACTAATGTAGGGGTTATATTCAATTTTTCCTTTGTTAATTTGTTTTTCAAAGGCATGTTCACATTTTTTTGTTAGAATATTTATGACACTCCATTAAATTGAGGGGAATTTTTATAATATTCAATACTTGAGGAAATTTTTTAAAATTGAATATTACCTTAGGATGGATCTATTCAAAATATATACTATAACATTTCTAATTCAGACCGGCCGGCTGGAATTCAGTTAATTTTACCTCAGTTAATTACCTTTTTAGTATTTAAAAGTCTGGTAACTAAATCCAACATCAACCGCCCTAGTCAACAAACACACCCACAATTAAGTGCATTGGTCAACTTGATTGGATGATACTGTAGTATATATTCCAATAATGACATGCACGAGTGAACCCTCCAATCAAACCATGATTACACAAAATCTTAAAAACAAAACAAGCTGTACTCTCAAAATGAAAGAAACAATATAATCATGATCGAAATATATATATATATTTAGTGTTGCATGATCATCTTTGAAGCAAATTAAAAGGGACTTTTTAACGGAAAGAAGAAGAAAATTTAAGAGCTTTGTGCATGGTCTCCAAGACGGTATGATTGAAATTCTTGAATCTTTTGAGATGAAAAAAAAAAAAAAAGAAAATCAAATTCGTGACTGACAGCAAATCTTAGCTGTTTGATCTTTTTATGTGTCAGATCAGATAATTCTTCAAATTTATATTTATATGCTTAAACTCTTCTTTATGGAAAGAATCTTCTTGTTCTCATTGTGCAGAAGTGAGAAAAAGTGGTGGTCTTCATCAGTGGGAATGTGAAGCAACATCATTAAAATGCACAAAGAAAAAGGGCCACAAGATATATATACATAGATAGATATATTAATTGTGGCTAAGCTTGGTTGGAAATTAAGAGTGCTCGCAATCCAAAATTTCATGAGTTATATAAATTTATAATTATACATATATATCTTTTTCTTCATTCGATTGCTTAATTACTATTACTAGCTTTTGTTTTTATTTTTAATTCAAATCTCAAGCTGCGTGTTTAAGTACTAGCAATCATTTTAGTAATATGTACCCATTTTGTTACTATTAATTAGTGAGTTGATTGGGCTAGATATGTCCATCTAGCCTAATGAAGTTATATATAATTGGTAGGGTAGATTGGAACATGGGCCAGGATGATTAAATTTGGGTCTAATATTAAATTATTTATTAGTTCAATATGTTATAAATGAGTTAGTTAACTAGTCTAGTACCCCATTTTAAATTATTTAGAAAAAATGCATCTTGATTAAAAATAAGGATGAGATCAACATCTTTTGATTTTTTTTTTTTTGCTTTTACTTGAAGAAGATCGACATCCTTTTATAACATATAAAAATAAGAAGAAAACATCTTAAACAAATCAAGTTGAAAGAGAGTAAGTAATTAAACGATTAATTGTTTTCTTTAATGATAATATATATATATACATATAACTGCAATAATTAATTGTGAAGAGGGTTGGGTCAATTATATATATATATGCTTGCTTCATCTGCGGATCGGAATCTCCTTTTTGAAGCAACCCTTAGTTTGTATATTAAGTAATTATGCCGAATTAAATTGGTACGTGCTTGGCAGCCTGTAATCAAAATAGAAATCATTAATTATAAATAACTATGATTGTGATTATTGGTCAATCGTAAAAAAAAAAAGGAAAAAGTAAAAAAAGATGAAGATGTTTTATTCATATATACTTGTTCGAGATTTCATCATATCATCATATGTACGTATTATTAGATATATATAATAATAATAATAATCATGATGCATGCTGCAGTTGGTGCTTTTGTTTGGACAAAGAGACAAAGAATATGATGATCATATATAGAGTTAATTGAGATACATACATTATTAATTAATTCAGGAAAAAAAGAAAAAGAAAAAGAAAAAGAAAAATTGGTACTCCATATATATGAAAATGAATGGTCCCTGGCTGTATCCAACAATATATAAATAAAATTAGAATTTGTTTTTGTTTTTTAGTTGTTGACATAACTCCGATCGATCCACTACAGTTGATGATGATGACCCTTAATTCCTTGATCAATGAATAATTAATGAATTAGTAAGTAATTGTTTCTTCGATCTTAATTCTTCTTTTCTTTTATGCAAAACCAAAACACACTAGCTGTACTTTTTCTATGTGAGAAAATTAAGAACACCCCAGCTGGCCAGCCAGTTACTACTGATTTATAAATATATATACTCATCCGATCGATCCGTCTTATATATATATATATATATATATATATATATATATATATATATATATATATATTTTGGGTTAATTATTATTTTCCAAAATATTAAGCCGTATATATACCTAAGGCCTAAAAGTGCATGCATGTCGTATGATCATCTTTAGCACCCTACAAATTAATTACTGTCACTTTAATTATTTAATACTAAACCAATTAAGTATTTTAATTACATGCAATTGCATCATGACCTAGCTATAGTTCTGGTGTATGTATGTGATAAGGTTGGTATTACAATTTTTCAATTAATTATTATCTTTAATAAAAATTGAAAATTAGAGAAAATCTTTAATTAAAATTGTATCCTAGTACTACAATTCAACTAATTATCTTTCATGATAAAATATTATAATATTAATGTAAAGTTAATTATCATAAAACTAATTTATAGAGTTCAACTCGTTTTCCTGCGCACGAACTTTATTTAATTAATTAGTTCTTATGTTAAACGAAATTAAAAAAGGAAAAATACATTAAATAAAAAATATTAAAGGATTGAGCCGTCCGTTTGTTGAGCCAGTGGTTAAGTTACTTAAGCATGCATGTTTATTAATTTCCAACAGGCTACCTACACCATTGATTTTGGATCGAACCGGGTCCGGCGTAGTTTATGTAAAATTATGATGAACCGGTTTGGAAAAAGAAAAAAGATTGAAACATGATCAATTCATTTATATTGCAAAATCATTCTTTCTTACATTATACACTCGATCAGTAGCAGTAGCATGTCATTACAACATCAACCAAAACATTAATTAACAATCATTTCTACATAATATATATATATCAAATTTAATTAAGAGAGAAGAAAATCATTGGAATAAAACAAGAAGAAAAATAAACTCTCTACATGCTAGCTAAACCGAGAAAAGCTTAAACCTTGATGAAGCACAACAAGTACTCGATCTCACAACTGACTCTAAAGCCTTCTCTACTTCCATGGCACACGGCCTCGCCATCGGATCACCTGCGGTGCATTGCAGGGCAAGATTCATGGTCTCAACAATTTGGTTCTGAGAATCATTCATTGATCCAAGATCATCCCTGATAATTGAATCAACCCACATTTCAAGATGGCAATCTGAGTAACAATATCTAGCCCATTCAACTATGCTTTCATGGATCCCGAGCTCAGTATCCATCGCAGATTTTCCAGTTAAAAGTTCAATCATGATAATCCCAAATCCATACACATCACTCTTTTCTGTCATCACTTTAATTGATCCTTGGTTCTCTGCAGATTTTTTCAAAGAAAATCAAAACTTTAGTACATAAACGAATAACTAATTATAAAATCATGATACTATATTGTTTATAATTGATTACCTGGAGCAACATAGGCAGAGGAGTTGTTACATTTGTTTTCTGAACAAAGAAGACTTAATCTCAAATGGGCTTCATTTTTTTCATCTACCATGATTTTTCGAGGCGTAATTTCACCAACTATGATGCTAGGTGAACAGTAACAGTGTAAGTACTTAAGTGCTCTCGCGATTCCAATAGCGATTTTGAGCCTACGATCCCAACTCAAACCTCGAATAACGTCACTTAAATCCTTCCCTTCAATGTATTCATACACCAAAATACCAGCCTTTTCTGATCTACACATTGCTAGCAATTTCACAATATTTGGATGATTGATCTTACATAATTCAGACAATTCCATCCAAGAACTTGTCGAAATCATAGCAATTTGTTTCGCTAAGAATTGTTTGTTGTTTAAGGTTGTCATTCCTTTGTACAACAAACCTTTCCTCCCACTTGCCACAAGATTTTCTTCTTTTATAGATGACACTATATCCTTAATAGTTACCGATTTCGAAACTCTCGAGTTCAAGAATTTCAATTCCCATGTACCATCTTCACTTTCTACTCTTTTCAACTTGCACTCCTTCCTCCGTTTAATGAAAATCGCAACAAATACAATAACGCAAAACATAGTTAAGGATGCAAGAAGGAAGGTTAATATTAACCAACGAAGAGGATTCTTGAATCCGTCGCAAGGTGGCAATCCACTTGTTTTCTCACCTCCACATAGTTTATTACCAATCAGAGCGGTAGAATTGATCGCGAGAAATGCCCCGGTCGAGGGCAAGCTCCCGTAAAAGTGATTGTGAGAGAGATTAACTTGAACAAGTGATTCCACTTTACCTAGATTCGAGGGAATTTTCCCTGTCAATTCATTTTCAGACAAATCAAGCTCTCCAAGAACTGGCATTGATGCAATACTAATAGGAATTTCCCCAGTAAAATGATTATGACTAAGGTCTAAACTCACAAGCTTCTTACAATAGGATAACTCATCCGGGATTCCTCCTGAAAGTTCATTCTCACTTAACTTCAATTCCATTAGCTCCGAAAGTTCTCCAATGCGATGTGGGATGAAACCTGAGAAATTATTCCCTGTTAAATCTAAGTGTTCGAGCTTATTACTCCCAAAAGTACCTGGTAAGTTACCGGAAAACGAGTTCTTCGCCAAATTAAGCATTTGAAGCATTGGCATATCCCATTTCCTTTCATCAATTCTTCCAATAAGTTTGTTTTCCGAGAGTTCAAGAAAGTAAACCATTGGAAGTGTTGTGAATTCTTGTGACAGTTCACCCGAGAGCCGGTTTTTCTGAAGTCGAACTCGTTGTAAACTCTTGCAATGGCTCAAACTATTCGGAATCTCACCTTCGAGGGAGTTCGAGAAGAGGATGAGCTTAAATAAACGACCAGAAGCACATAGATTCTCGGGTATTTTTCCGGTTAGATTATTACTCGAAAGGTCTAAGACAGTGAGATTGTTATACTTGCCAAGATTTTGGGGTATCTCACCTGATAAACTATTAGACCATAATTGAAGAACTTGTAGATGAGGCAAGAAAGATAAAGAATTCGGGATCTTTCCCGAGAAATTGTTGGAGAATAAATGAAGAAGTTGAAGACTTTGAAGCTGAGTTACCAATTCAGGAATTTCCCCTGACAATAAATTGTCACTCAAATCAAGTGAAACTAATTTCTTGAGGTTGAAAATAGAGTTTGGAATGGAACCATTGAGTTTATTGAAGTATAGAAAAAGGTACTTAAGATTAGTGAGATTGCCTAAAGATGAAGGGATTTCACCAATAAGATTGTTGTAAACAAGATCAAGGTGATTCAAGAAAGTTAAGTCACCAATCTCTTTCGGAATTCCTCCCGAAAAATTATTGTATCCCAGATAAATCCATCTTAAACTCTTCATGAGGCCTAATTCTTTTGGAATTTCACCAATCAATTGGTTTGATGCTAAAGTCATGAACTCCAATCTTGTCATATTTGTTACCGAAATCGGAACTCGACCCGTTAAAGCATTCCCACCAAAATCGAGGTATTTGAGGCCCGAAAACGTTAATCCTATCTCATTAGGGATTTCTCCAGAGAGCATGTTGTTTGATAAATCAAGTGTTTCAAGAACTGGAAGGGGTGAAATGGGAATTACACCTGTGAAATTGTTGCTACTTAGATTTAGATATCTAAGCACGGAACAAGAGGATAAGTTGTGAGGAATTTCACCAGACAAGTGATTGTTGGATAAATCAATGGACTGGATGTGTGGCAATTTGAAAAGGGAATCTGAAATTTCTCCGGATAAGTTTTTCCCGGAGAGCTCGATTTTCGACACGTGGGAGGAGTCGAAACATGTGATTCCGTTCCACTTGCAGTAAGAAAGGGATGAGTTCCAGTTGCTGAGGGACTGAAATTGATCATTTATTGAAGCTTTCATGGAAAGAAGGAGCTCAAGTTCATTAAACTCTTGGCATGTACATAAGTTGATGAACACAAACATGAACAGAACCTTACTCAACATTTTTTTTGTATTTCTTTGCAAATTTTGGATTTAACTCAACTCCTTCTTTAATTGTTCTCTGCAAAATAAAATAAAAATTATAAGCTTTGGATCTGATGCTTATTACTTAAATACTAGTAGAATTGTCATTTCCTATATATATATATATATCATCATATATAAGGGCAACAACAAGAAAGAACAATCAAGTAGCTAGCTAGTATCAGATTCAAATTTGCATGACATGAAAGAAATCCCACATGAAATTAATTAAGATCTTAAAATCTTGAAAAAATAGAAAAATCAGAAATGAATGACGTACCAAATTAAAGAAATTCTATTTAGACAAAGAAGAAATTGAGATTTGTGTTACAAGAGCTGTAGCTAGGTAGCTTGTTCTTGAATATTAGAAGTGAAGAAATAAATTTATGAGGGGTACTTATCTAGTTATTATATGGAGAGGAGAACAAAATATATATAGATACTTACTGCAGTTGATATAAATAGAGAAGTATAGAGGGACATTATAGGAATATAGAAAAATATAAATTGAGATTTGAACATTGAAGAAGATACACACGAATGGGTTTATAAGGAAATAATTTGGGGGCAAGGGACAGATGTTGGGGAAAAGGGTTAGCTTTTGTCGGATTTGATTTTACTCCTAAAATGCTCTTTTTTGACTGGAAATGTTGTAACCGTTGAATTAAAATGATGAACCCGGGCTCGTTTTTTGCATTTTCTTAGTTTGGAGTTATTTGCAGCAAGAATGGCGTGACTTTTTCTTTTTCTAGCTGTTACATGCATGAGCTAATTAATTATTATATTAGTGAAACTTTTGAAACACAAATTGAATTGAGTTAGAGTAGCTAAGCTAGGATATTGAGTTTTATAAATTTATTTGAGATAAGTAAAGTAGTAGGTAAATTAAATTTTTACAAAGAAAACTATTATGTTTTTACTTTAAACATTATTTTGATTAGTGTTGGGTTTTGTGAAACTAATAAAAGCCAACAACATGAATGAATCAATGACTTATTTTGAGCAAAGTACAAAACAAATGAATAGTATAGTTAGTAGTAGTGCAGGTAAGTAAAGTAATTAATTAATTAAGGAGATGAAAAAACAGCCAGATTAACTCTCAGATTCTAATGTTATGTATGTAGCATATATAGCAGCAGCATTGAGCAGTACAACTACAAATTTATCAAAAAAAAAAGCAGTACAACTACAAATAGTTTAATACTAATATATTTGGGGTAGGGGGGGTGTGAAGGAAAACTAAAAGTAGAATATCTTTTTGCTAATACCAGACCAGACCCTCCCCACAATCTCTGTCTCCAAGGAATATACACTATACAGTACTGTCTCGTCTTTGTCAATTTAGCATGCTGTCTTTTCTTTCTTTTCTTTTCTTTCAACCTAGCTATATAGCCCATGCCTGATGCCTCCCATATTAAATTAATTTGTTTTCTACTGCAACTCCAATTTTATTTATTTTAACTCTTTTATTATGTCGATCGTAGTATATGTATGTTGCGTTTCCTAAGTAAAATGTAATATTTGGTTTGCTAACTTACCTTGTTCAAATAAATATATTGTCACTTTCTCTTTTTTATGTTAACAGAATCTTATATATTTTACTATAATAAACAGTAAATTACATGATTAGTACATTGGGTAATTAAGATCATTCGAGTCTTGAGATCTAACTGGTTAACTGAAGAGAATGCAAACTTGTGCAATTAATTTCTGTTCAATAGTATGTTACATTTGTTAATGCCATAGTGAAACTTATTGAGTGAGCAACGTCTATTTGTTCAATTAATCTTTGATGTAAAAAATGTTTCAATTGAATTGAATGTTAAGATTAAGTGCTCCTTCTATGATCTTGAATAATTATTATCAATTAGTCAACTTTTAAGATAAGTTCGATCCAAGTCATATATCATAGTTCAATCCATGATGTATCTAATAGTTTAAGACGGTTATATTTAAATAATTTCAATGGAAATAACATCATAAATTTGTCTATCTTTTGGAGTAAGTTGAACCATTAAGGGTTAGTTTAACGCAGATTATTTATATGTATGAAGGAAGGAAGGAATGAGTTAACAACAATTTACTCCATATGATATGCATAATGTTCAATTTATTTCTTATTTAAAAAAATTAACTTTGTCTAATCTTATAAAAGTTTCACACTGCCTCCCAAATATTTTTAAACTTAAAAACAAATAAGAAGTGATAAAACTACCCCTCTAATATATTATATAAATGAAATATGACACTTTACCTCTGTATTATTATAAATGTGACACATTTAAAGGCGTTGACTATAATGATGATACTATAAACTAATTAATTCTCTTGTGATGTTTATGAGTGATTTCATAAATATACCAATTAAATAATTTTGATATGTGTGTCATATATACTATCATGCATTATTTATATTAAGTATAATGCCGCACTTTCCAGTGCAAATCCAAGATCACATACACTATTTAGTTCTATATATCAACTAGGGCTGTCAATGGGGCGGATTTCAATCCGAATCCGTCCGAATTCGATCCGATTTATTAGGATAATTGTCCGATTAGAGATTCGATGGACCTGATCCGATTATAAAGATCCGAAATCCGAAACTCATGGAGCGAATATGGATTTAGGTCGATCCGATCCGTTGAAAATCCGTATCCGACAACAAATAAAAAGAAAGATATATATACAAAATGATTTATAAAAATAAGTATAATTAATAATATTTCAACGTCAATTTAAGAAGATAGTAATTTATAATTCGTTTATAAATTTATTTAAACCAATATATTCATTCTACAAATATTAATATAGTAAAGAAACTTTGAAAATGTGAGCTAAAATTAAATAAAATTGAAAAGATAATAAACTTATTTTAGGAAAAAAATATTAATTTAACTTTTTAAACACAATTTATTGGATCCGAAAAATATCCGATATCCGACCAAATCCGACCAAGATCCGTTGGATTCAAAAAATCTAGATCCGAGCACAATCCGAGCAAGATCCGAATCCGACATGATTCGATCCGATATAAATGGAGCCGGATCTGGACGAGCCTGATTCGACCAGAATCCGACCCATTGACAGCCCTAATATCAACTACTATTTAATTAACGCATGTAGCTTAGCACTATGAGCTCTTAATGCAGTTTAGCCTACCTTTAGATAACATTGGAAAGTTAATATATGCCATTATGTTGTGAAGTACTAGCACAATAATTATCCAAAAGTCAGTTTAGTGCCTGATTTGCGCTACAAAATAATCTACCACTTTTTGTAACTTATGTCTAAATTTTTGTTGATTAAATCCAATTTTTTTTAGTACTTATTACATTATATTAATCAAAATATGAAGTATGCATGACGAAGCCAACCCAATAGCACTAACTAAGGGATTTAATTTCCTGCTTTTAAGATAAGAGCTTTTGAATTTGGACTGTGGTCCAATGTCACCATTATATAAAGTGCAATTAATTTAATGAAATAATTAAGTTATGTTAGTATGAACTATGAAGTGTGACCAAGGATATATATAAAACGTTTGATTTAGTTAATCATATCGCGGTAATGAAATCTCTATAAAATAAATGTAATAGCTAGAACGTGAGAAACAAAACACTCACTTAATTAACAGTTTCATCTCGTACTAAAATTAGGATTCATGTAATTGATCGTCTGGTTACAAAAAAAATCTTCGAAAAAGTTTATTTTTAAGGGAAAAAAATTGATATGCTTTTATATGTTTAATTGTTAGGCAAAAAAAAATCACTATACTTGGTGAGAAAAGGTCATACTCAAACTGATAATATGTGTATACCAACAAAATTGAATGAAATATAAAACTATTATTTGTTTTAACTTATAAATCGTAATTAAAATTTCTGATACTTTATGCTGCATGCATTGGTTTTTGTTAAATGAAAGTATGAAACTTATACCATAACAACTGAAGTCGAACTGCTTAATTACTGTTTTGATTATTACAAACTCGTAATTCAATTAATAAATATCATTGTTGAGACCTATTCGGATTTATACAGAAGGGATACAAATGGGCCAAAAAAAGGGTAGATGCCCAGAAGTTCAGGCCATTAACTGTATTCTCTAGAGTCTAGGTCTAGATTGGGCTTGGGCCTTAGAATATATATATTATGATTCATATTTAATACTCTGGACATATTTGATTTAATTCGTCCTTTTATTTAAAAAAAAAAAAAAGCTGCATGTGATGATTTAATTAGTCGTTACAATGACCAGAAAACTTGTTTTTTATTTAACCGATCAATTTAATTGAGCTAGGGTACCACACATTTCTTAGACCAATCAAACTACGACATAGAGGTGTCAAATTCAAAATTACTTTACATTATTATACAATTGACTGACTGACTCAATGTAAAGATTTATTTAGAACATGAAATTACCTTTACCATAAAAGCTAAAATAATTGGATTAGAAATTATGATTGAATGCATTGAACTGATGTGCATGCTTCGATGTCACAATCACGTAAAACCTTTTACCGCAAAATGCATCCTGTTGAAATCAATGATTAATTTCACATGCAATCTCTTTTATCAAAAATGAATAAGGCGGTCCAACTCCTATATTTTCACTTTCAAACCTAAAGCAAATGAAATGCACGTGTGAGAGTCACGTGCTAGGTTAAAACGTTGCATCAACTTTAGCTTATCTTCTCCAATAGTAATTAATGGGGTTCAAACGGTTTCGGGGATTTATAAATTATGGGACCATTTTTGTAGTTTTGAACATGAACCAGATATAAAGATTCAGAACCTCATCTAAACAAATCGTGGCCAACGACTTCTTTAATTATTAAAGAATTTATGGTAAACCTTTTGCTTTTCTTTTTTTAATAAAAGAATAAGATAGAAAAAGAGAAGTCAAAAGTAACAGTCCAGCCCATCAAGGGGAATGGGCCTTAAGTGAATAATAGTGGGTCTCTTTGGAATTTCATGGGCACAATTATATATAAGTTTGGCCCATATGGGAATATGTTCAACCCTCAGGAACGGAGACAGAGGATGATGGTGAAAACTAGTTGGTATTGCTTTGGACGTTGGAATAATTTTTTCCTCAAGAATCGCCAACACCCATAAAAAATCAAATAAAGTACTTTATACTCATTTTTCAATTTATGATAATGACTGGTTTCGAATTAAAAAATGGGAAAAATAACCATATTACATATGTTAACCGTGGATCCAAATTTCATTGCTAGTAGTATAAGATTCGATCACCTACACATAAAAAAAAAAAAAAAAATCGATAATATTTTGATAATATCTGATAAAATTATGTATAAATAATTAAATTAAAAAAAATAAGAGTCTTATAACACAAAAAAAAAAGTTTTGAAACATTTTATTTTTGTTTAATTAATTTAAAACTAAAATTTTTGGATACTTCAGTTCGAAAAATAAAAATTTAAATCCATGTTAATCGTTTTGCAATATCAATTATCTGATGGAAATTAAAAGAATTTCCATAATGTGTGAGTTTTTTTCTTGAGGTTGTAATCACTTTCGATATGTGTCGATCAAACTATACGAGAATATTTTCAATCAGATATTCAAATTTGAATAGTTACTTTAGACTACTAATCATGTTTCTAAAACATAAAAGTAAAAGTAAAAAAAATCCTCCATCCCCACTGGGTATTAATGAAATGTAAAAAAAATCCTCCATCCCCACTGGGTATTAATGAAATGTAAAATCAAAGTACGGGAGTGGAGGGTGATTGAGAATGAAATGACTAGAAGTCAAATAATGGAAGCTCATAAATTTTCTAAGGGTTCGTGTCAGACTTTTCCCAACAAAGAAGAGTTTGAGACTTGGAAGTATAACAGTTACAAATTGTACGGAAATATTTTTATTTTTTAAGTAGAGAATAATTTTTTCTGTCCTTTTATGATATTTATGATATGTGTTTATCATCCAAATCATATGATTATAATTCATCGGTGAAAGATGGAAGTAACTTAAATTGTACAAGTACCCAAATAACTTAAATTGTACAACTTAAATCATATGATTAGAGTCTTGTTATATGATATAAGTGTATATTGAAGGTAGGTTCAACATAGATCACTTAATATTCAATTTGGAGTTTTATCTTAATTTACAAAGGTAGGTTCTTATCCGAAAATCCATTGCTGACTTGAGAATTGGAGGTTATTAGTATTCTCGTTAGAAAAAGTTCTCTTGTAATACGTTTTATCCACCTCAAAATTAATTAAATCAAGTTTACAATATATATCTTGTTGATTTTAATTTTATATTAAAGCATTGCATCTTATTAGAAGCGTTTGTTGTGATATTCTGTGGTCAATATTTTCTTTCCAAGGAAATAAATAAACAATATTTCTGAAATCAAAGTTTGATTCTATCATTTCTGCTGAATATTTAAAGAAGATTGCAGGATCATACTGAATAATAGATTGTCATATTTTAATTCTATATTGTATTATAGAGTAAAAAAAATCGAAGCTTCTTTCTCTGAAGATTGTGGACCCACAAACTAACTAAAGCCACAATTCCACATATGCATGCCTCGGCTCGATTAAATTTATGCAAAGAATCTAAGGTTTATCCAAGAACATGTATATAAAATACAGTATGTCTATGCACACGCCATATTCTTAATGTTTATTCAAATATTAATACAATAAAGTTGAAAATTAACTCTAGCTCAACTGTAGAATCTTATCTCAACAAATTAAATGACACCTCTACACTGACACACACCTTATTACAATTACTATGAAATAGAGTTGGAACTGCAAACAATAGTGGTCATACAAGAAAATATAGAAACATACATACATGGTTGACATAATCATTTCTTCTTTCTTAATTAATAAATGAAACACTTTAATATGACTTCATTTTTTCAATAATTGAAGGCTTTATTTTAAGCTCATATGTTTACATGTTATGTTTTTCTATTTCATCCTCTTCTCAAAGTCTTTTTTATTATAAAATAAGTTTAAAGATAATACAACAAAGCAAGTAATTAAGATTAAAGAGAAGAAAGTAAAAGTGGGGACAAAATATTGTTATTCATATTCATCTTCAATACATTATATAATTCTATCTATAGGTTTAAAAGAGACACTCAAAAGTCATGAATTACATAAGTTACAAGTCTACATTGTAAACTATCTATTCTCATTATAATGGTCAGTTAAAGTCGTATCTCAGTGGACATCCATTATTATTATATTACAACAAATTTTTTTTTTTGTTGTTGTTGTTTATAAGCTATTCTCAAAGTCTAATATTAAATAGCTGATGAAGTGGTTATTACATGAAGCTGAAACACGATTTTTAGCGTTAGAAAATAAATCGGAACAATAATTTGATTTTTTATCATGCGCCTATGATGTAAGGAGCTGGAGTGCTCATGTTAAAGTTGTATGGAAGACATCTTATATACTATTAAATTATATACTCCTAATAAAGAAGATAAAAGTATAATCACATTAATTTTGAAAAGAGAAAGAAAAAAGGAACGAATAAACGTAATAATGAGTGAAAAAGAAGGAGCATGAATTTGGTCACCTATCTCTAAATCTAATCACTTTTTTCTAAATCATTTTTTGACTTCTTCTCAGACGACAAGAAAGTAAAAACCATTGGCTACAATCCATGCACGCAGGAACTCCGTGGCCCATTTAAACACCTGAACCCACACTCACATCAAATATTATATCCAATCAGATGGGATAAAAAACATAAGTGTATCTTAAATATCTGTTTCGGTTAACAGGCAATCTTACCCCTTCCCCACTTATTAATAATTTTGGCCAATCAAATCACTTCATAATTAAGCTTTCAAGGAAACTGGCCTCGTGTCTTTATTATTTGTCTCGTTTGATTTTTCCCCTTTCCTCTTTCTCCTGTCACTATATTGATTTTATAAAGTCAAATCTTCTCTCTTAATTAAAACATCCGCTATTACCTCCGTCCCATATTTTTTTCACATTTGTATAGTTGATGACTAAATTTTAAAAATCTTATAGTAAATATTATAACTACTTTATTTGAATAATAATTTGATAATATTATATAAAAACACGGTTATATGTTATTATTTAGAAGGTTTAAAACATAATAAACGAATTCAACTTGAAAAGTTAGCTATGAAATTGAAAAGTTTAACTCCACCATATAGTTGATGGAGTAAAAATTATGAGATAAACGAAGTATTATATGAAAGATAACATTTTCAAATATTACTAAAGAGTGAGACTGTGAGAGACCCATTTAAATTGAACAATCACATTTATGCAAAAATAATTTGTTGATATGTCTGAGTTTTACTATATAATAAGTGTATTTTTTTTTTGTCCATTTTTCTTTTACTATCATTTTTCTCAAGAATTTAGAGTGAACTTTTTTTTTGGAAACCTTATAAATTAATCTGAAGTAATCTTAATCTTTTACTTTGATCTACAAACTTGGATTTAATTTTCTATAACCTAGGACAAAGTGAAAAGCTGTTATTATTTTAAATAAAGAAAACACTTTTAATAAATTCTAAACAAGGAGAGAATTAATTTTTTTTATATATAAAAGTATTAAGTTTTAAATATTAAAAATCAATAAAAGACTTTGCAATTGTGACAATTAGGGTATAAAGAGAGATTAAAAAATGACTAGCGATATTGCCATAATAAAGAATGTGGCTTCTATAGCAACTAATAATTTATAACAAATATGCCCCTAATTGAAAACATAAACATACTTTCTCTTTCCTCAATAATCTTTCTCTCCTTCCTCCATCGCCATTAATTTTAACTCTCAAGTTTGTCATTCTATCTTAAAATTTCGAATCCAAATTAAAGTTTTAGTATTTGAACACCAATGGAACAAATAATTATAAAATTGTAACAAAACTCATGTTCTTATAGCATCTTCAAGATTCTATTCTCTGCCCAAATTCATTTCAACTTCTGTCTTAATGAAGCTACATATTATTGCTTTGGCAGCAATAATTTGTGCTCTGATAATATCGTTTGTCCAGTTTTATACTCTCATTCTCTGTGATTCTGTACAATTCAAGTTATTATTATACTATAAAGTATGTAATGTTTTACATGGTACTAATAATTTTTGAAATATACAAAGTTTGTTTGTTTGGTATTTCCGAAAAACAATTTTGTGTCTGAAAAAAACAAAATAGTTTTTTTTTTTTTTTTTACTTTCTGAAATAAATTTATCAATCATCTTTCAATTTTCATAAATTATTCTCCCAAAAGCCAAATAAACAATAATTTATTATCTCTAGAAAAAAACCTATACACATATACAACCTAACTCTTTCAAAAAAAAAATCTACACATACCTTATATCTCAAATTTCTCTCTTAAAACACAAACAAACAACAAGACACAAATTCAGATTATTTCACAAACCTCAACTACTCTCCGGAACACCAAACAAACATCCCCACATAGTCTCGGATTACATTTTTATATTATCTCCTTAGTCCTTACTAGATTTCCTCATTTTTTAGAATATCCTGAATGAAGTTCTTATTTTAAAGCAATATTCCTCCAAAATAATACCTTAATGAAATAATAATATGTCCCCATAATTTTCAAATGCTAACTTTTCGAGTGAAAATATTTAAAAAAAAAAACCTCAAATTTTAACCAAAAAAGAAGAGCAAAGAGAAGATATATATTAACTCATATGTACAAAAAAATTCTAAAAACGCCAACCAAATAATTTCAGTTTTCTCCTTTAAGAGAAATATATTCAGAACAATAAAATTATTTTATTTTCCTTAATCGAATGCTACATAAAGATTGAAGATATTTCAAAAGCTCAATTTTGTAAGGTTCAATTATTACTTAGATACATGTTATTTTGAATGTACTGTATAATTATCTAATCCCTTTAAGTGTTATTACATATTTTGCATTATATTTGAAATTTATTTGGCCCAATATGAAAGAGTTTTGGCTTAGTTTCACGGATCTCGATTTCAAAAAATGATTTTGGGTGATTTCTGAAATATTTGAAACCCTATTTGCGATGTTGAGTATTGTGGTTTGAAAAATTGTATTCTCATTTGTATTGAGTTTGAATATTGGAGTTTGAGAAAAAAAAGTATGTGATATTTGTCAAATCAGTGTCTTTTTTACAGAGTTCGGGAAAAAAAAGTAGATAATATGTGACAAATCAAAAAATTTAAAGACTTCCAGAGTTTTAAAGTGAATTTGTGAATATATTTATGATAAGTTTAATGGGTTTTGCCAGAACTCTTCCAAATAGCTTTTAGTTAAAATATCATATTAATATCAATATCTTCAAATAATTACTTAAAATAATTATGTTTATTTGAATCTTCAATATCTGCAATTTTAGGAACTTTCCAATACCAAATCCAAACTATAAATGGAGAATAAGGTCAAAAATTAATTATATATCACCGACCTTTCATTATCAATTAAATACAAGAATCAAAAACATTGGCGCGTCCCTCATCTCAAAAGTCGCTGAACGGCACCCAACCTCATTATTGTAACTGTAAATAACTGTAGAAAGGAAAACAGGCGACAATTCACACCATATTTTTGTCCGCCGTCTATATAATCCCCGTTAACGCGACTAATTCTTTCATTTCTCCATCCCTATTTCCTCTCTCTGTATCTTGCTATTTCCCGTATATTCGTACACGATCTCTACACGCATATACGTACATATATACGTATTTATTTTCGTAGTTTACGATCGTTCAGATAAAAATGGAGGCTGTGGCGGTAGCCGTGCAAGTGGAAGAGCTAACATCCGGTGCCAGCGGGCGCATAATTCCGGTGTTCAAAAACCTCCACCAGTCAATATTTTCATACGAATCGTTTCGCAAATCTCTACACCTGATCTATTCATTTTTCGTGTGGATCCTCCTCTTAATATCTCGCCGCCATCGGATATCCTCCTCCACGGTGGCTACACCGCCTTCGTCGCCTAGAACGTCGTCGTCTACGCTGAGGCGCCGGAAATTCGGGTACCGCAGGGATGAGGAGGATACGATGAGGCGTAGGGCTTTAGCTGAGGCGATAGACATGGTGGTTGAGGATAACAGCAGGTGCCAGTGGACGACGTCGTTGTTCTTCGGTGTTGGACGGAATGCTCTGTTTTGCAGGTCGTGGTTCCCTGCTTCCGGTGAATTAAAGTATGTCTAAATTTCTCTACATTTAATGCTGAATGATGATCCTGAAATTTCATTGTGTTCGTAGGGGTAATTTGGTCTAGTTTGCTTGTTTCAGTGCGTTGTTTGTTGTCCATTAGTAGTTGCACTCTCTGCTAGTTTTTCTTTTCTTTTCTCTCAGGGAATGTTTCCGACTGACTAGGTCAATGGAAAAAAATATCAGGACTAGGCTCTATATATCCCTAATTAGAGTTATATGAATGTCGTATTTTGGATTGTGTCAAATGAATTGTGCTTGGTTTAAAGTCGAAATTATTTGAAAATAACTGAGGAGAAATTGTGATGGAACCTGCTATTAGATGGGGAGAAAGCAAATATGTTGGTGACGAATAGAATTAGTTTCAGCACCCGAATAGTTCATGTCACTTTTGTGTTCTATGTGGAGTAAGATTCAATATGATGTGAAAAGTGTAGATATGCGTATCTCACTACTGTAGAAAGTAAATCTATGCAGTATTTTAAATTTTTTAGGTGATTAGTAGATTGAAAATGTTCTATAGAGTGTGTAATTAGGAGCTTATGATATCAAGCGTGAAATTGGCTCTCCTTCAAAATGTATGTGGTTTTGATTGTTTGTTTGCTTCAGTTTCTCCCATGCTTCTTTGTACACTTGCTATATGCCTATCCGGATGCATTCTAAGTTTAAGGCGTGTTCTTTAGTCATAATTTCCACAAAGATTTTAGGAGAGTTGCATGCTTTAAACTGTACCTTACTGGCCTGAACTATTAGTTATTGACCTGGAATTATTTTAGAGGAAAGGATTAACTGGTTGGTGGCTGCTAACCTTTAATTTTGTGGTGAACTTTCCACATGTCTACTATCTTATTTTTAGCTGTTGCCTGAATCTGGGTTTCTATGATAATCTCTCATTAAGGACTTCCTTATATTTCAGGGGTATTATAATTATCATACATGGGCTTAACGAACACAGGTATTTTTTCAGTCATGTTTTTTTTTGTTCTGCCATTTTTGGTGTTTTAGAAAAGCCGTTGATTTTTGCTTTGGCTTAGTAATCACCTGTGTTTTTCTGATTCAGTGGACGCTACATTCATTTTGCTAAACAACTAATCTCCTGCAACTTTGGGGTCTATGCAATGGATTGGATAGGTAACTGTCTTTATGACCTATTGGAGTTTTTTCTGTTTTTCAAGAAATGAACATTTTTAGCACCGTGCTGCTCTGAAGCTTTGGAATTGGAATGTAATGTTATTGTTCTGGCGTTTATCTTAATAATGTATTGTTGTTCTATTGAGCGACCTGTATCATTATGCACTGATAACATGCGAGGAAATAGATGAGTATCTTTTTTGTATTGTCATAGAAAATTTCAGCATAAGGTGGTAATATGTAGTGGTTTCCATGTTTGTTAGCTTACGTCCCTGGAATATGTCTTTGTTTGATGGTAAATATTGACATACTTTCAGACTTATTTCCCTCCTTCCTCTGCTGCTGAATGGACACATTTTCATCATGTTCATTAATGTAATTTGTTTTATGATGATGGTTGGATTCTCCTCCGACAGTACAGTAATTTTGATGTATGCGAGACTGAATCAAATATTTTGCTTTGATAGGTCATGGCGGAAGTGATGGATTACATGGATATGTTCCGTCACTTGATCACGTCGTTGCCGACACTGTAAGTTTTAGCTTATTCTTTGTTTATGTTCATTTAGCCTCTCCCATCATTTCCATCCTCATAAGCAAATACTTTATATTTCAAAACATCCAGTCTTTGGCCAAATTTTGTTCTAATTGAGAGAGCCCTTATGATATTTCTGTAGGAATATAACGTGGTTTTGTTATATATTCCTTTTTCTGCTCTTTGATTTAAAGGTAGCTTTTCTGGAAAAGATCAAATCAGAAAACCCTGGCATACCTTGTTTCCTGTTTGGTCATTCAACTGGAGGGGCAGTAGTCTTGAAGGTATAGCTTCTTTTGTCCCCATTTATATTCTCCATGTTCAGTCAATATTTTCTGTTTTTCTCATTATCGTGTTGGAATTCTCCTGGTGTTAATAGGCGGCTTCATATCCACATATAGAAGAAATGTTGGAAGGTGTCATATTGACTTCGCCAGCTCTTCGTGTCAAGCCAGCCCATCCTATTGTTGGTGTGAGTTTTATTTTCTTGAAACCTCTTAATGCTAGATTTACTTCTTTTACCAATAATTAATAAAATTACTCCTCCTATGTAGGCTATGGCACCAATATTTTCTCTGGTGGTTCCGAGGTTCCAATTCAAAGGTGCGAACAAAAGAGGAATCCCAGTTTCTAGGGATCCTGCAGCACTCTTGGCAAAGTATTCGGACCCTTTGGTGTACACGGGGCCAATAAGAGTCCGAACAGGCCATGAAATTTTACGCATCTCTTCATATTTGATGCGCAACTTCCAGTCCATATCAGTCCCATTCTTTGTTCTTCATGGTACTGCTGATAGAGTTACTGATCCATTGGCGTCTCAGGATTTGTACAACGAGGCACCGTCTAAGTTTAAGGACATTAAACTCTATGAAGGTTATTTGCACGACCTTCTCTTTGAGCCTGAGCGTGAAGAGGTTGCACAGGATATTATTGATTGGATGGAGAAGAGATTAAGTGCACGCCATCAAGAAAATGCCAATGGTTGTTGGTGAACTGACAATCGAAACTTGAATATGTATATAGTGTGGGTATGTTGCGATTTGTGATTAGTATTATAAAGTTTAGTTTACTAATATGGCTTTTGTACCAGCCCAATATGGATAAGCAAAGTAAACTTGCTAAAATCCTGTATGAAAAGGACTCGAGACTTTGTTTGAAATGCGTTTTGTCTGAGTTCTATCTCAAATGTGCTGCTTTCCAAAATCAAAATCAAAATCAAAATCAAGTGGATATATAGTAAGTACCCATCTGATGTTAATTTGTAATTTGTAAGTTTGCCAAATTCGTACTCTTGTGCATGATATGGAGCAAATTTATACTCCATTTGAAATTGTATTTTGATAACAGTCTTTAACTTAAAGTCTTAAACAAGAATATGAAATGGGACATCATTAAGTTTACAATTTAACCTATTTAAATTGTAAACATAGTTAAATCCAAATTTAAATTGAAGCATTATAAAAATATCAATCAAAAGTAAACTTGAATTAAATATAATTGAAAAAACATGAGCACAAGTACAACACGGAATAGCTAGAGATGTTAATAGTGACCATTTCTTCTCAATAATAATTCATTTTTCTTATCATTCCAGTAGCCTAGTTGTATCCATTTGCCAGTTTTTCAGAGTTGTAGTGCCATCGAATCTTATCAGAAATTGACGTTGTAGACGAGCTTCAATTCGACCTTCTAAATTTTCTTTCCTTCTCTTGTTTTGTATTTTGATTCTATCCGGTAATCTAGTGACATCGACTATCCGCATTGGCATCCATCTACAAAGAAAAAAAATTCATACTGTAATTATGTAACTATTTACGGTCCTTTATATTTTAGTTATAAGGTCAAACAAATTTACTTGTCAAGATAACATTTTTAATCAGGAAATATAATTTTTTGTAAATTATTTGGTTTGTTAAATATCACTTTTGTTCGGCTACCGTTGATTCTCTGTACATAGGTAGTTTAACGGGTGATTGATCTAGTTCGAAACTGCGTTTGAGTAGTTTATATGTAATATGTTTGATCAGCCTCGAAAGAAATTAAGTCAATCAAAGATTTAAATATTTTTGATAAAAAAAAAAACTCAAGACCGGGATCAATCAAGTAATCATGATAAGTAAAGTAAGTTATACTACTATATTACTATTTTATAATGTCAAAACAAAATAATTTGGTTTAGGTGTTCTTTTACCAATGAAAAAATATTTCCAAATTATTTTTGAAATTAAAAAAGAAAAAGACTTGCTCTTAATGTTTTTGTGAGGATAAGATTCTTTGAAAATGAAAATTTATTGTAACCGATCATTTTGATTCGATTTACCCAAAAAAATATGAACGTGAATTGATTTGTCTTTTCAATGTACACTGAAATTAATCAATGAAAAGTCTGTCAAGAACACATTTAATTTCTTCTTTGATACTCCCTCCGTCCCATTTTAATTGTCGTTTTAGAGAATTTTTTTTGTCCCAAATTATCTGTCACTTTAGAGTTTCAATGCATTATTAATTACATACTTTCCCATTTTGCCCTTTACTTTTTCTCTCTCTTACTTTATTACTCCAAGAGAGATAGAAAGAGAAAGATAGAGAGAATAAAAGAAAAAGGAAGAGAGAGAATGTAAGGGTTATTTAGGAATATCATTTGTTTTTTCCCTAAAATTGAGGCAATAAAGTAGGTGTCTTAATATGTGTGAAAACACCTAAAACGACAATTAAAATGGGACGGAGGGAGTAATTTATATCAAAGATCACATCTTACAATTTCCAAGAAGAACCCCACACAACAAATTCAAACACGGTCTTCACACTTTCAACAAACGCTAATTCCCTAAAAGAAACAGTTATCTAAATCAAATTTCAATTTTTTTTAACCCTCCTAAAACATTAAACCCAGAAGCAAAAATTACATCCAAATTAACACACTAACATTAATATTAAAAAAGAAAAAAAAAAATGTAGCTAAACAGATTCGAATATTGTTTTCTCCATCTTGTGCACCATACCTTGAAGACTTAAATCAAGATAACCAATCAAATCCTCAAAACTAAAACCTTCAACCGGATCAGCCAAAAACGACCATTCGATCAAACAACCATGCACATCATCTCCACCCTCCATTGGTATGACTTCCATCGTTGACTTATAAAATTTTAATCCCATATTATTTTCCAACACCTCATAGCTCAAACACTTATTAATTGGGTCCATTTCTATCAACTTTTCGTTGCACCACTTCACAACCACGTCGCCGCCGTCTCCGCCTGAATAAGTGGAGGCGCAGTAGCGGACGAGGCCGGCCCGACCCTCGACTCCTTCGACTTTGTGACACGTGTCAATGCTTGGGAGCCATTTGTGGATGTTGCAAAAATCCTCTAGGAGCGTCCACGCCTGTTGTGGTGTGGTCTTTTCTACTTTTGCTGCAATTTTGCCTTCCCATTTGGGTTTGTTTTCAGTTTGTGCTGCTGCCATTAATTTAATTAAAAAAAAAAATTCTTTTTTTAAGAGGAGAATGAGGGAGGAGGAGAAATTGATTGGGAGGATATATGGACTGAATAAATACTCTAACACTAAAACGGAAGATTAGTAAAAAATTCATGACATTTAATTCACCAATAAATTAATTAGTAGCAGTAATAGGTTTGACCCGGCAAGGCAACGCTGACTTTTGGTTTGGGTGGCTTTTCGATAAGAATTTTCAGAATAAGATTTCATTTGAGCTAGATTCCTTTGGTCTCAATGTTAAAGTCAAATTGAATTATCAAAAAAAAAAAAATGTTAAAGTCAAATTAGTTATAATATAATTATGCTTAACAAGTAGTATTTGCATTTAGAGTGGTCATGTCAACCAAGCAGTGGAGGTATTTATTCTCTAGAGAAGTATTAATTAGTTTGTGTTTAATTTTTTTATTTTAATGCCAGATTATATAATATGTAGTAAGGTGATTATAAAGTTAATTAATTTCCCCCTATTTAAGAACCAAATACTGAAAACTAGACTCTGATATCCTATTGATTAAAACATTTAATATTAAGGAAAACACAAAAAAACACCTAGTGTGCTTTATCTAATTGATTAAAAAAATCTTATAATATTTTTATTAACGAAAGAATTTATGTATTAACAAGTCAAAAATATTTATCCTCACTGTAAATGCGAGTATTCTTTATACATAATTTGTAGAGAAAGTGAAAATTATATAACAAATATCACTTTTTCTTTGAAATAATACGAAACTGGTAGAAAAACATTAATTTTACATTAAACTCCTAAAACGACAAATAAAAATGAACAAATTTATTTTATTAAAGCGACAAATAAAAAAATAGGGAGTAACTTAAATTAATTTCCATCCACAACATAACCCACTCTTCTTGGATCTGGATACATAAGTTAATTATTATTCTCTTAGTTGACAACATAAAAGAAGAGCAATGTTTAAGCAATTTCAGCCCCACTAGTTAAATGGAATTGGAACACTGGGTGTAAGCCATTCGCATTTGCATCATGTGGTCCATTTGTAATTATTCGTGGCCGGGCATCTTCTTCTACTTTTTTTTTTTTTTTTTTTTTTTTTTTTTTGTTTTTTCTTTTCGTGTTTGATTCTCATGCAATTTAACTATTTAAGGAGAATTATTTTTATCCTAAACCCCCACTAGTGATTATTGTGCACCGCCGCCCCTAAAATTGATGGGAGGCTAAATTGATTATGATCATTGTTTTTGGCACATTAGGTTAAATCATCATATTAATATTAAATATTCATTAACCATATCTCCAATAACTATAAGTAATTATTAACTAACTATTGAAAAAAAAACAACTCATAACATATTGATATAAAAATTACTTCTCTATGTCTCAAATTATATGTCGTTTTACACATATTAAGGTACTTAATAATAACCTTATTTTTAGGAAGAAAAAAATTAGATACCTAAAATACCCTTATTATGTATGTATATCATCATTAACTATTTACACGGGATTTTTTGCACTTTGCATCTCCGAAACATGGATAATAAGCATTTTGCACCCTCGAAACATAGATTTAACACTTTGCACCCTCAAATATGAATAATTCGGTATTTTGCACCCTCTCTTATTTTGCTCAAAAAATCTAGGGGCAAAATAAGTAACTTATTTTTGGATTTTTTGCACTTTGCACCTCTGAAACACGAAAAATTGGCATTTTACACCTCCGAAATAGAATTAACACTTAACACCCTCGAATTAAGAATAACTCAGCAACTACCAGCCCCGAAACACAAGAAATGGACACTCTGAACACCCTAAAAACAAAATTAGCCCTTAACACCTCATATTAAGAAAAACTCAACAACTAACACCCCCTCATTTTTCCGGCAAACTTGATCACCGGAGTAAAAAAACCTAGGGCAACAATTAATTACATTATCATTTTTTATCAAATTGTTTGATATGCCTTATTAATTTTGTATTTATTAATGTTATCAAAATATTTAGTTACAATTTTAAATGTTATATTTGATCATATTAGTTGGAAAAAAAATAGTTTAATATTGTATAAATTTTGTAATATACTAAATAACAAAAATATTAATGTAATTCATTTAAATATTCAATCTACTATTTATAATAATCTAAATCATTATCACAATCAAGACACTATTTTAAATCATTTTTCCGATATACCGACAATTCATCTAGTCAATTATACACAATATGATAAAATATCTCAAACTCTATAAAGTTGTTAATTTGATACATATCATTTTCTCTCTCTCCTAAATCCCCACAATCAAACCACAATCAAAATCAAATCTCAATTTTTAAAATTCACTAACTATTATTTAATAAAGTAATAATTTAACATCATTAATTTTATACCTCTAATTGTAAGGATGTAAATAAAAATATACCTAAAAATTTTATTTTTCACCTTTTACCGAAAGTACCAAAACTCAAAGGAAAAAAAGGGGGAGGAGAGGGAGAAGAGGTAGTATAGTATATCCAAACTAACAACGCCCGTAATCATTTTTCCTATTTTCACTCATGGATTTCAGTTCCCTAAATTTTCATGCGTGACACTCGATTGCTTAAGGTCACTTATATCAATGTGATTACTAGCGGAGCATAAAACCGACACCAAATATTATAATTAATAGATGCATGTAAATTTGTGACTATCATCAGGAATTTTCATTGCTATCCTCTTAGGTAATCACCATCCGCCATATTAGAAAAATTTTAGGGACACTTTTTATATAAAAGTGTCGCTAAAAGGGACCTATCATGACATGGTCACGATTCACCAACACTTTTGTGCTTGCATGTAAACATGCATGTGCACATACAAGCACAAAATGGGGTTATGATGAACCACGCCTAAATTTGAGAGAAAATTAACATTTTATGTCCTTCAAATTTTTCTATGATATTTATTCTTGCGTTAATCACTATACATCTTATATTTTTTAAGTAAACACTATTTATGTTCTTTTAACTGTAATTTGATTTCTAGTTTAACTGGAATTAAAATCAATATTCAGAAAATATTACACAATCAGAAAAACTGGGATTTTGTCCCACTAACTACCCCACGTTAGATTGCAAGGATGCAGAAATGGAACAGTTAGCATTGAAGAGTTTGAGCTAACAACACCCCCAGCTCTTCTATTCGGATCTAATGATCATAGAAAATATTTTCTTCAAGCGAACCAGCCTATCTTCTATATAAGGGGTTGGTTAGACAGTGGTTGGAACAAAGACACATTTAGTTGTGAATTCCAATGTGACAGACATCTATCTATACTGACCAATCAAGTGTTCAAGTCACACACTCTATTTGAAGTGTGCACGCTAAGTTTCTATACTTTTGGATGTGGATGAAATGCAATCTCAAAATGAACATCATCCACTGCCTAAAACATATAGATATACATAATCAGTCGACTGCACAGGAGATGTTGAGGGTAGGAGTAAGCATACATAAAAGTTCAAATAGACAATGCATCGGCTTGGCAAAAGGAGTGGTTCTTCAAAAGACATATAAATGCATCAGTCTCAACCCTCTTGCAGACTCTGAAGGAATTCCCAACAAAATCACAATAACTCAAGCTACAGTTCGCCCATAGCAAAGAGATGCGATGTAAAAATTCTTTTTCCATTTATCCTGCAAGCAATAACCAACTCTAAGAAGTAAAAACCAAGCAGGGGAAAAAGTTGCCAATAACTAACAAAAAAGACTACCTTGACAAGTGTACATGGAAAAGAATTAGTCCGGAGAGTTTCTTGTATTACATTGGTAGATTTTCTTCTAGGAATGCTAAGAACTATTGCAGCTTGATCCTGTGTAGCTGCAGTCGATGTGATAAGGTAGTCATTGTTCCATCTCCTATGAATACCTTCACTTGGGTAAAGAAAGTCTAACTCCACTACCTGAAGATGTAAAATAGAAACTTTTTATTAATTTATTTATTTTGTAAACATCATAAAATTAGAATAGTGAGTGAGACTGCATATACCTGATCAGAAAACCCAGCCCCACGGGACATTACGAGTACCCATTTAGTTCCTGCAGTAGCCATGGCTGTAACATGAAACCCTTCACCCCATTTCTTCTTGATCCACTTATATGGAAACAATGTACCAACTTTATAAGACTGCTGCAGGTATTTGGTGCCTGCATTTAGAAATTTAAACTTAAAACCGTTACATCAAACATGCATGGCATAAAATTCCTTTCTTGGTAACTAACCTTTAGACATTACAATTAATGAGCTCTCATTGTTGGTCCCTGCTATTGCACTAATGTAATAGTTCCTCTTCCATTGTTCCATGATCCATTCCTGCCATTTATACAACGAGGCCAATTAGATGCGGTGCAGTGTAATGTTAAGACTTAAAGTTTGCGTGAAGAGATCAATATGAGACCTTGGGACAGAAAGTAGGTGACAATTTATAAACTTGAGCAGAAAAACCAGTTCCTGCATCCATAATTAGTGCCCACAGGTTTGAACAAGATGCCACGCTGCTAATAAATAGTCCATCCTTGTTTCCTTTCTCAATATGCTGAATGAGCTTTTCATCTGTGACATTGCAGTGATATCTACAAGACAACATATAGGGTAAACCCCACTATTCCTCTAAAAAGATCATAGAGGAAACTCAATAGCTAAACCATGATAATACCTTTGCATCATTGGACGTCGACTATTATAAACAGTAATCCATTGTGTTGCCGGCTGCCCCAAGCGCACCTTTCTCTTAGGTTTCACATCATCTTCATCATTATCCATCATAACTCTACCTCTTTTATGTCCAACTTGATATATGAGCTTCACAGTTCAAATGCATTGTATCAGAACATAACCGAAATCTCCACAGGAGAATTTGAAGAATATACCTTTTTAGCACCTTCAGTGTTGATTGGCCTGATGTCAGGACTTGGATTTATTATCCCATCAAAAAGGGATATACATTTTGCATAATTAGGCTCCTCGTCAAACATTAGATTAACAACATACTCAACAAACTGTCTAAAAGGGGCCGGGCAATTGCAACAAAGAGTTTCTGGAGAAGTATCCATCTTCTTTTTACAGACAAGGAAGTTTTTATTTTCACCCTAGATAAACCATCGTGTAAGCCTCATAACTGAGTTGTTCATAACAAGGATTCACATTTCAGTTCCACAACTGCAAACCTGATGTCCTTGCCAAGGAAGCCGACCACGGATTAGACAAATGAGCGAATATGCAAGGGATTCTAGATCATCCCTACGGCTACCGGTTCTTCCAAGATGAGCATGAACGCTGGCATAGCGCACTGTTCCCCTGCAGCACCAATATTCTCATGCATCAGTAAGAACTGTAAGTTCAAAGAGAATAAAATGAGAAAAGACAGGGACAAAAATTAAATATGGTATCACAAATTCACCTGAATACCTCCAGTCGTTGATCATAATCAACATGACAACCAGTAAAAGTATCACGCCACTGGGTTGCTGCAATTCCAAAAAGGAGAAACACGGATAATGATTCACACAATATCATCAGAAGATTGTGTAATTTCTTAAAATAAATGGGTTATAACATGCAAGGTATTTTACCCAATCCAAGATCAACCAGATAAAGTTTTTTCTCGTCAGGAGTTCCAGGTGGACCAAGCAAAAAGTTTTCTGGCTTTACATCCCCATGCACATATCTGAACAACTTGCAGAGATCAGAAAATGCAAAATGCATCTCTAAATAAAAACAAAGAATGATAATATTTATGCATAGAATACATCCCATTGTAACAATTGTTGCAATACAAAACTAACACAGGTTTGTCTTAAAGTACACAGAGAGTTGACGTCTTTGCTTCTTAGCAATACATTTACTAACGAAATCGAATATCAAATCATGTGCACAAAATTAACCTTGATTGGAGCAAAGGTGAAAAACTACCCTCTAGAGTGCAATTTCTCTAAAATGGAGATGGCTTCGATGGCAATACATGTCACCATTTCTATAGACATGCTGCAAAAAGTCATCTAAATGTTAGATGCAAGATCAAACACAGGAAAACAAAAAAAGTGTGAATCCGATTTTTATTTCTATGGAAATGATGACTAACGCTTGAGAATTGTTGTTCCAGACATCCCACAAACTAGGACCAAGCATATCCATAACCTTCAAAATGTTGTAAAGTTCATTAGACCTATTGAGAAAAAACACATGGAAAAAGATAGAGTTGTATGATATGACATCATGTACCATAATATAATAGTCATTTTGAAGGCCTTTGAAATGTACATGTGGTATGCCATGGCTGCCACCAAGTGCTCTAGAGGAAAGCAGAGGTAAACTTTATGTTCATTTTTTCTAACTTTTTGACAGAAGAAGCACTCAGATAATCAAGAAAAGCCCATTACTTACCTGTATACTTGCCATTCATTAGGTGGTCTATAATTACAACCTTTGCTGCACCGACGCTCAAATTTCAATGCTACCTAAAATGAAACAGAGAAATGTTATACACTTACGGAAACAGAACTCCCTGCAGCCCTAACAGGAATATTAGGCCAAGTACATACCTGTAAAGCATTTGGACCAGTTCTTTCATTTGGATTTGAGGGGTTGATTCGACGACCTACATACACTTGTCCAAATCCTCCTTTCCCCAATTTTCTTTCAATTTTATAAGATGGAGAACCACCAACCTGGACCTGTTCCAGAGAAATCAAATGCTTTGATACTCAAATTGGACAGGACAAGGTAAGTTACCAGAAGATTCTTTGAGAAAATCAAAGCTTTGAACACAAATGTTTGTCAAAAACTATCAGAGTTACACACACACCAGACCTTAAAGAGAATAATCTGGTCTAGAACCACAAACAAAGTGTACCCATGAGCAATATCAGAATTCCTTGTATAGAACTAAAACTTCTTCTAAGTTTGCTTTTCCGCTTTGTGACAATATAAAGCAGGGCAAATTAACAATCTAGATAAAGAACCTCTCCTTTTCTCACTAAAGCCTGTCAATCTTCAAACATCATATGTAGATATTAAAACAAATTGCTTCGCGTAGTAGAAGAAATGCAACAAGCCAGCAACACACAATAATTACAACAAGCACTGAACTACCAATATCGAAATAAAACACCTAGAGGTCACCATTCGGTCCTCAAACAATAGCTATTACTAAAATCCGTCGAAAACCGGAAGCACACATTAAGTAGCACATAGGAGCGAACACTAAAACCATGCAATGAACCACACAGTTCATACGAATTATATCAGTTATTTATAAGCTAAAAATCCAAACAAAATCAACTCAAACTCACTTTTAAGCATATTATATCAGAAATAGCTAAGAATCTAAACTTAAACCCCTGTATGTTATAGTTAACTCCAGAAAAAAAACAAAAAAAATATATATTACAAACCTTTTCAGGAAGAGGATCAGTATACTCTTCAATCTCAGCTACGAACGCCTTATCGCTGCTGCACTCGAAGTACTCATCCATGTTATTCTCGCACCTCCTTAGTAACTAACTATTCCAGCCTCTAACGTCGTCGTTTGCCCACAAAAATCATCAGCGCTCTGGCCACCTCGTTCATGCACCGCCACGGTCTTTTAGTCACCACCGTCGATTGCCGTTCATCAAGTCTGTGGTGAATTCCCCTAATTGTAAGTATTTCATCAACTAACGTTCATATAGCAATGATGAGACTGTAGTTTCACGGGGCAGAGGAAGAAGAAATAAAGCAAGATAAAAATGATCGGGGGTTTATAGAGGGAAAAGTTAGGGTTCAAAAGTTGGGGGAGAAATGAAAATGAAAATGCGAAAAGGACTGGTGAGTGAGACGGAGATGACATTTTAGAGATAGCAGGTCTGTTCTGTATTTGTATAGGGGTCAGGTAGCAGATACGGATTTCATTTTGACTTATAAGACATTTCGGATGGATATATTTATTTCACCTATATTTAAAAATAGATATTGGATGGAAATGGAGTAATACTACTACTACACATAAGAAAAAACAACCTTTTATTGTTATTATTAGTATTAGTATTCATTACCAAAATTACAAGTTACGATTTTATGCAATACAAAACATACCTTTTAGGTAGGTGGGATTACTCGTGTGCTTTCTAAACCTCAAATACTGAAATTTTAAAATTGTCAAACGTAGTTAATTACTATAAGTGACAAATCAAAATTTATTTTTCACAATCTTATCGCATGGGCTATTGACTTCAGTTGGGTGTCGGATTAATCATCTTGTATTTCTTTCAATTTAATTTTTATTAATTTCTTTGTAACACGGATTTCACTTTTTTTACTTTATAGTCTCGTTTTTTTTATTTGTTGGTAACCAAAAAAGTTATGAAAAATGAAATACCTAGAAAAATTATTGAATCATCTAATAAATATTTGTCATTTTAAAAACTTTTAACCTGAACTTGGCAGCTCGATAAACATAACAAAAATTGCATAAAAAAAATTCTAGTTGTCTGAGGTCATCCGAGTTCAACTTAGCCAAAAAATAAAGTTTGAACACAAACTCTTAACACAATAAAAATACTCGGACAATAATTAATTCAATTCAACTAGTAAAATAAAGTTCCAACGCAATCATTTAACACAATAAAAAATATTCGAACAAGAACTTGTTCAATTCAACTAGTAAAATAAAGTTCAAACACATTCTCTAACACAATATAAAATACTCAAACAAGGATTTATTCAGTTCAACTCAACTAGATCTAAAGAATATTGCAATAGAAAACAATGCCATGGGTTAAAGATTGATCATCCTGACTAGCGTAATAAAGTGAAAAAACAAAAAACCCCATTAATTACAATTTCAAACAATAGACCTAATTGTCAAGTGTTCATTGGATCCAAACCAAATATCAAACATATTAGCTCCAGAAAGCAACAATATACACATATTATAAACTAGTCACGAGAATTTTGATGAAATCTTATGGCCGTTTTAACACATGAAGTATCATAATAGATGTGCATCTAGTACCCATTAAAGTCAACAAAAATCCGTCAAAGGAAACAAAGACAAAAAGGTAGAAGGCTCCACATGCTAATTTTTCTCCAACTGAGGCATTAAGGTTGGCCGGCAACATAATCTCCTCAAACGAACTCTCTCCTGTTACAAAAGAAAGTTTACATTCAATAAAAAAACAGAGCAGATAATATTATCATTATAGGAAGGACAAGTATTCACCTCGGTATTATCATGGTCGTATTTGATCAAGAACAGACATCTGCAGCCTCTTATATCATGCAATCGTCTCTGAATCTCTACAACATGAGCGTCATAGTATCGAGCTTGATCTTGTCTCTCCTGATTTCCAAACAAAATATGTTTGATATGGTCTATAGATTAAATCATGGTTTTCTGAAATTAGTAATAGTGACGTGAACTAATGTTCGGTGTCTGCTTTGCTTCAGCTATAAAATAGCTTTCAAGTTTTTCTAAGCTATGGTACTTAAAAGAAAAGTTTTTCTAGGCTACTTTGGTACTTGGAGTTTAGTGAGTAAAACACTTAAAAGTTTATTTAGTATTAACAAAAGTGAATGGTGAAAATATTATTTGTCATTACTAGATAATACTAAAACTTTCGAACTTCTACGGTAGCAATGTCTAAAACATGCATCGGCGGGAACTTACTAAAATAAGGCGAAATTCACCACCAATTTTTTTTCAGGTCACGGAGATTAAAGTATCATAGGATTCGATGTGAGATCGTTTTATTTGTGTTAGTGCCTTATCACTTGTTTACAAATCAAGACACTTTGTTTATCAATGCTATCAAAAGGTAGAGGTTGACCTAATTTCACCTAATCTTTGCTACCAAATGAGTTTTTGGTTCTTCATGCATGAAATTGAAGAATATCGACTTCTTATTAACTTACTCACTAAATTCAAGTTCCAAACATCGCAGTACTGAATTATGCTGCTTTTCATAAGTTAAATGAAAAAAGGTACCTGGAAGCACACTACTAAATCCCCAACCTTCACTTTCTGGCATTCTGAGTGTTCCAATGGAACAGAGCGTTCCCGAATGTCAGTTCTTGCAGTCAACCATTCATCTTCTTCTGCTCCAAACCCAACATATCTAACACGAACTTCCTGTAATGAATTTAATATGTGAAACTTCAAATCATAAAAAGAATAGAGATTTTTATCTATTTCGTTAGCTCAAGCAGAAATCCCTTAGCTCATAATTTAACAGAAAACTTTCTTTCACTAAGCTCCAAATCACCATTCTCCGCATAATTATTTGAAAATTAATAGAATAAACAGGTAAATTGGAAAAAGCATTGCTTCATGAGCATCATTTAAAGAATTGACTGCTAGTTACATCATAATGAAACTGCATAAACAAATATTATAATTACTCACAATATCCCCGGAACTGAGAAATCTGTGAGAGAGAAATGTATCAACATCGTACCTGCAAAACATCATGTCAAGGAGTGCGCATATGTAAGTAAATAACTCAATGCAGGAATGCATTCGTTTCACTTGACCAATGACCACCACCGAAATCTACATTCTTTCTACTTGTCTACTTAGTATTAATCAGACAGTCAAGTTCTGACATTTTGCTTTTTGTTACATCTACGTAAGTAGTTCAATGGTTCATTCAAATAAAAAAGGGGCAATCTTAAACCAGTCCAGACCTCCAATAAAGGATCATCCATTAAGGTTTTCTTCTGAGATTAACCCTTGCACTTAATTTATAAATTTTTACTCAGCTTTCCAACGATGTTGAGCCAATAAAATCTACATAACTAATACAAATGGAATATAATGCTACAGTTCACTTTTCAGGACACTCCACCTGCTACGAGCCTACGGCAGTCCGAGGCGTAGACTAACAGAAAAAGAGAGTCCAAATTACTTGATGATCTTATGTAAACTATACAGTGCAGCAAAACAGAAAAGTAAAAAAGAAACACTGCCAATAGAAAAGGAAAAACTAAAACTATGACTTGATCTCCCAGAAATCATATTGATGAAGTTTGTTGATTGTTTTGAAGCATTTACACATCAACTAGTGAATTTGGCTCAATAGCTCATCAATAATTCCACACTTGGGACTATACTGCACTTAAAAGGTGAAGCTCAAATCTGCTTCATTTACTTAAAGAGCTAGGATAGATGTACGCCTTGGAGTGAGGTCAATAACTTACTCAATCTACTGTAAGTATCATCGAGTAAGCACTTAATTGAAGTAAGTAGAAGGCTTATAGAAGAAAAATTCATCACTTCACGAACAATTTGCACAAAGAATAAAGCAATAAAGACAACTTAAAGCAATGTGACTGACTTTCAATTACTCCTGCAATCTGCACGTGTTAAGAGTTCAGTAGACAATATTTTCTTGTTATTTTCTCAATTCTACTTTTACAGCAGCACCTATATGAGATTACGTTATTTCTATAAACCAATAAAAGATAGAATTAGCAAATATGCAAGGCATGAAACACAATGACGATGGATGTCAAAGAATTCAAATGCTAAATATAGGCTCACCATGCACCATCTCTTGGTGACCTTGCTTCAAATTCCAACTTCGAAAGATCATCACCCTTCTCACCTGCCATCCAAACAAAGTAAGTTATAAGAAACTTATGAAGAATTGAAATGAATCTTTTCAAAAAACAATTATCCTTGACCTTTTTCTACATTTCTCATATTCAGAGAAAGAAATAGAAAAGAAACGGAAACACTATCATTGACTGGAAATGTATTGTGCCTATTATAATCGTCTCATTGAAATGGTCAGAACATAAAGTCAATCGACAATGTCTTTTTCACGCCTAACAAAGAGTACCTTCGCCCATTTCTTGATTTCCAGTTGCTTTACTCCGAGTCACAGATTTTGGAACAGCCGGTAACTCTTTGGAAGCTTCAAGTGAAGTCTCTTCAACAAGAGGGTCTTGTTGATTCTTCTGAAACCACTTTTGGACCTAGAGTAAAGGTGGGTTACGTGGGCATTCAAAAGATCTAGCCAAAACCAGCAACTAAATTACGATAATGGCAATTCGAAGTAAAAGCACAAGATAGTACCTCAGTCCACTTTACAACAGGTTTTCCAGCACGACCACTTGAACGGCTGCAAATATACAAAACTGTAAAGTTACTCCACTATCTTTTAAAAAAAATATAATAACAATCTTAAAGCAATCGCTTGAATGCTTGATAGTTCTCCTCGAAGAAAAATCTCACTTGAAAAGGCTTGCCAATTTCTTATAGAAGTCCTCGCCCTGAGATTGTTCCTTGGAATCAAGTAAATGCTCCATCTTTTGAACCTGTTTCATTGAGGGTACAAGATTGGGTCACCATATCGATGTCAAATTCTGGGCAGTGAAGAATTTGACCTGAAATTTCTATATAGCAGATATGTTTACAACATCCAAACATAAGATTGAAGCTTATGTATTAGTTCTCTAAAATGCACTAATCTAAAGGTGATTCAAATATTGTTTTTTTATATAAAAATTCAAACATTGTTTATAATCTCTAATCACCAACATTGTTTGATGGTCTGTAATCATTAGACGATCTACGTACACAAGATTACACTTTATGACATTGCATTGGTCACCAGTAAATAAGTAAACACCTAGCTTGAGATCCAATTTTGAAATGAAGAATGATTCCATGAGGATAAACAGAAGTTATTCAATAACAAAAAAAAAATCAATTTAAAGCAATATATCATATATAACAGAATCAGATATTTCTCAGTAATTTCATCTAAAACCCAAAGTTAAAAACATGAAGAAACAATTTCAAGTTTAATTTATAACACCATTTTTAATTCCACAAAAAAAAAAAAAAAAAAAAAAAAAAAAAGTAGTCCAAGTCTATGGGATAAATGCAACATACTCCCCTGTGTTATGTGAAACCTACATAAAACTACCCTATGAGATGTTTATTGCATTGAATCCCCATGCACTATTAAATATTCAGCACATAAACCCCTCCTATTGAAATGTTTATTGCATAGAATCCCTGTACTATTCAATCTTCAGAACGAAACCCCCCATCCGTACAATTTTGATGGCCTATTTTGTATTTATGGGAGATTTCGTGCCCAATACTTAATAGCACAGGGGGGATTAAGGCAATAAACATTTCATAGGTTAGTTCCGGGCAGGTTTCGCTTAACAGGGAGAGTCTAGTATTCTCCTCCACCCCCCCCCCCCCCAAATCAATACTCTATTTCACCCATTGAACCCTCCAAATGATCCAACTCACCAAAACCCCAGAACAAGATAAAACCTAAGAAATAATTAAAAAGAAAACTTTAACACACCTAATTCATAAGATGAATAACCAAGTTATATTGGGGAATGCAATTAACTTTCAATCTATTTGGGCGTTTAACTCTGAACCTAAAGTAATTTCCATATTTTATAAAAAAAAAATAATAGAAATTAAAAAATACCTCGGCTTTTGAGAAGCCGGAAAAGGTTTGTCTTTGCCTTGGCCGAAGATTCATTAATTTTTGCTGAAATCTTCGATTTTCTGAACTGATTTCTGGTGCGTGAGAAATAGATCAAAGGTAACCGTTTGAGCGCCTTTTCTTTTTGTGTGTTCTGTTCTGTTCTGTTATGCTCGAGACAATGAAGAGGCACACATTTGTGGGTGACCGTCTGTATGTTTTATGGAAAAGTGTTTATTTTACTAATTTGACATTTCTTCATTATACCAACTCTTTTACCAATGACTCCAAGTGTTCTAGCTTTATCAAAATAGATTAATGCATACATCAGATTTTAGCATATTTACACTATTTTAACGATCAAATTTTAGAAGACTTTAGATAAATAATTACTAAAGAAGATTTATATATATTATTATATTACTTCATATACATAAAATATAAATAGTGAACATATAGAAGTATTTCTGTATAGAACTTATTTATGTCCTATAGATAAATATAAAATACCCTTACCCAAAAAGATTGCATGAGAATTTTGAAATTTATATATATATATTAGGTGCATACGAATTCTGTCCATTTTTTGCATCCAGCCCAAATGAAGATAATGCTATCACTTTAGCCCAATGGGTCAACTCAAACTCCAATTATTTAGTAATCTTAATTTTTTATGATATTCACCAATAACTGATTAGTCAAGTGGGAGAGATTAGCCCTCACGAAGTATAGAATTTATTTTTGAATTTTCGCTAGGAGAGATTTCATATAATGCGTCTAACATGCCTAAAAATGATTAAGTCAAATATAAGACATAAATACACTTCGAAAACAAATATAAAGCTTATGATATTTGTTTGTTAAAAATGTTTCATATGCATGTATCATAAGATGTACAAATGTCAAATAGTATTTGTTGACATTATTTGATACGTACAAACTTATTGCGGAACTGCCAAATTTATGAATTTGTCTTGTGTTGCATTCAATCAAACTCATTTAATCTTTTTAATAATCAATTCACGTCCAAATACATTCCCAAAATTATTAAACAAACAAACTATTCTCTTAGTTTGTATATACTTTAGTAGGGATATGTTCTTTTTCAAAATAAATGTGTTTGATTTGTACTTTAGAAAATATTAAAACAGGCTATTATATTACATGTCAAATCGATATGATATAATGCTTGAAGTTGGCTAATGATAATGATGAATTTTAGGAAAAAAAGGAAATTTAAAAAAAAAAAAAAAAAGGAAATTAAAAAGAAAAAGAAACTGATGTATGGATGATCTTGTGTTCGTTAGGTATGAAAGGTTCTAATTAAATTAGTCCAAAGCCAGGACTTATAGCTAGCCAAGTCTAATTAAAGAGTAGAGGATTTGCCGTGCATTAATGGATTCTAATAAATGAAAACAATTGTTCTAATTAAGTTGATCGTGCAACACAATTAATTTAGGTGGGCTATTATTAAAAAGAGAGTGAGGGTAGGATATATGCATGGTTTCCAGACGCCGCATTAATAATTTAGTTTGGCGCAATATGAGAGTGAAATTTTACGTGAAATATATATATATATATATAGGTCTAAGATTTTATTTTTTGAGCATTTAATTAATTTCCCATTTTGACCTCTTGTATGGAAACAATAACGGGCTTGAGAGCAGTGTGATCAGTTGGTTAGCTCAACTTAGAGTTATGACAAACGTAGTTACATATATCATCATAGATGAAATTGTAGCGAAATGATTTATACGAAATTAATAAGAATAAAATTATGTCTAATTAACTTTATGATCTATGATCATCTATTGACTGATTGACATATCAATCGAAGAAAAACTAAACAAGAGAAATTGAGATATATATCACTGCACAGTTATAATTATGATATTTGCAAGTTACATGGAAAATGACAAATCCGGAGATGTTGTGGAGTAGTCAATTAAACTTGGAGAGTTAGTCAAATATTAGACCATAACTGCAATTAATATATTCCAATCTCTCATTTTTTATTTTATTTTCTATAGCTTAAAATAGGATCGGAGGAGCTCTGTCTTGTCTTGCACGTTAAGAATCATTATTATGCACAGAGGTTAAAGATCACTAAACTAAAGTAAATGAACGAGTAAGAAATAATTCTTCCTTAAATTAGAGCAGACAAACTTTAAATTAAATGGTGTTTATTTCTCTTACAGCTTTTGGAATGGAACGCTACATCCTACATATATATATAGAGAATTTCACTTTTGATACCATAACTCAACCTACTTTAGGGATTTGATAACATAATTTTTTCTCTCGACACATTTGATACCATAACTCAAATCAACTCGACACATTTGATACTTCCGTCAAATTGGAAACAGAATTGTCACGTGATTGTCATGTGGCCGTTAAAACTTTGCACATTTGATACCATAACTTATGTTGACTGATAATTTTACCCCATAACATTTCAGGTTACCAAAAAAGCCCCACATCTCCAAATTTAGTGACGATTTTAGTCCACATTGTTGCAAAATTTCCAAATTAACTCGAATAAGACCACGTGCTGACCAGTTTAGAACTTTACACATTTGATACCATTACTTATGTTGACTGATAATTTTACCCCATAACATTTCAGGTTACCAAAAAAGCCCCACATCTCCAAATTTAGTGACGATTTTAGTCCACATTGTTGCCAAATTTTCAAATTGACTCGAATAAGACCACGTGCTGACCAATTTAGAAAATTTTACATATTTTATTTAAATAACTAATTTAATTTATAAACAATATTAATAAATTAAATAATACATTAACATACCAAAATTAAGAAAATACATTATTTTTAAATATTAAATTTATATAATAGAATTAATATATTTAATATTTATTAAAATAATAAATTATATAATTTAAAACTATTTAATATTTATTAAAATATTAAATAATAAATAATTTTAATTTTAAAAAAAAATCCCCACCCCACCCACCACCTCCCCAGCCTTCCCCCCTACCCCTCGATTTCCAGGCCGGCGGCGGCCTGGGTCTTCTGTCCCAGGCCACCGCCGGCCTGGGTTCTTCGATCCCAGGCCACTGCCGGCCTGGGATCTTCGGTCCCAGGCCGGCGGTGGCCTGGGACAGAAGACCCAGGCCGGCGGCGGCCTGGGAATCTGGGGGTAGGGGAGAGGGGTGGGTTGGGTTGGGTGGGGTGGGGATTTTTTTATTAAATTATAATTATTTAGTATTTAATATTTTAATAAATATTAAATAGTTTTTAATTATATAATTAATTATTTTAATAAATATTAAATAGATTAATTTTATTATATAAATTTTATTTTTAAAAAGAATATGTTTTCTTAATTTTGGTGATAGTTATGTTAATGTATTATTTAATTTATTAATATTGTTTATAAATTAAATTAGTTATTTAAATAAAATAAGTAAAATTTTCTAAATTGGTCAGCACGTGGTCTTATTCGAGTCAATTTGGAAATTCGGCAACAATGTGGACTAAAATCATCACTAAATTTGGAGATGTGAGGCTTTTTTGGTAACCCGAAATGTTATGGGGTAAAATTATCAGTCAACATAAGTAATGGTATCAAATGTGTAAAGTTCTAAATTGGTCAGCACGTGGTCTTATTCAAGTCAATTTGGAAATTTTGCAACAATGTGGACTAAAATCGTCACTAAATTTAGAGATGTGGGGCTTTTTTGGTAACATGAAATGTTATGGGGTAAAATTATCAGTCAACATAAGTTATGGTATCAAATGTGCAAAGTTTTAACGGCCACGTGACAATCACGTGACAATTCCGTTTCCAATTTGACGGAAGTATCAAATGTGTCAAGTTGATTGAGTTATGGTATCAAATGTGTCGGGAAAAAAAGTTGTGGTATCAAATCCCTAAAGTAGGTTGAGTTATGGTATCAAAAGTGAAATTCTCTCTATATATATATTAGCTAGCATTATACCAACTGTTGATTGGTCTAATTGAAGGGACTAGTCATTACAAAGTAGCGGACTCAAGTTCGAATCCCTATTGGAAGAGGTTTCCACTTTATGTGCTCGACGCGCTTCGAAAGTGATTAAAATTAAACCCTTTGGAAACAAAAAAATATTAACTAGCATTATATCTAAACAATAAATTTTTTAGCCAACTTTCAATTAAATGTTGACAAAACATATATATACATTCAAAATTAAAGCAAAAAATAACGTCCACGTACCCTATAGTTTAATTAGAATTTCGAAATCAGTACTAGAACTTTATCAAAAAAAAAAAAAATAGTACTATAACTTTTGATTGGTGTTTCGTGCGAAATAAAAATGCTTTTATTATTGATAATGTAAGTTAAAATCATGAACCCATGGGAAAAACACGTCAATAGTTCTAGATCTACGCCCTTGTTTCTTTCTTTTTCTTTTTTCTGCTTTTTTAAAGGGAATAAAACTATTCAGTACTTATAATTGGTTAAGGAAGAGACAAAGCGACACACAAAGAATGTGAATGAAGAAAAAAAGGAAAAAAGTTGAGGCATGCGCTTAAAATTTTTCAAATCAGAGTGTTGCACTTGCACCATGTATGAAGGATTGAAGCGGATGCACAAAATTATTTTTCCACTTAACTACATTAATAGCTTGTTTGGTTGTCAAGAAAGTGAGGGAAAATTGTAGGGAAAGGAAAAGGAAAGGAAAGAAAAAGGAAAAGAAAGTCATTTTCCTCTGCATGTTTGGTTGTCAGGAAATTTATTTTCTTGCAGATGTTTGGTTGTCAAGAAAATTTTGAAATATAATATTTTTGATAAATATTTTTGTTTGATTATGAATACTTTCAAAATTATAAAATATATTAAAAGTGATTGTAAAATAAAAGTTATCAAACTAATCCCTAAAAAATAAAAAGTACAAATCGAGTAATTGAATCAAATAAAAAGAGTTAGAATAACAGAATATATTCTACTCGGGAATGTTTTATCTATCCATGTAGATATATGATATATCTTCATATATCTACATTACACGTTTATATATATATATATATATATATATATATATATATATATATATATATATATATATATATATTAGTAAAAATCTTAATTTTTCTTTGGTTGAGATTTATGTAAAAATTAGTTGATATTGTCTTTTGTTATTTGTATTTTTTTATTTCAAGATAGGATTTACGTTTTCTTTGTTGATAAAATATTGTATGAATAATAATGTTTTCATTATATTAACTATAATATATAGATTAATTTGACGTTATTGTATATTTTTTAGCCACCGAATTTATATCAATTTTCAAAATTAACAAGGGGTTATCGTGAATTTTTAAAGTTAACAGTGGGTTACTGATAATATTTTAGGTAAAAGGGGTGCTTTTGCGTCATTTTGTGGGGGTATAATTGTTATAATGAATTGAGAGGGTACTTTTTTGCTAATAATAAATAAGCACAAAGGGGCTTTTGATAGAAAAAAATCACAAATGGAGAATTATGATAGTTAGACAAAGTACAAGGGGAGTTTTGCAATTTACTAAAAAAATTTCCCAGGATTTTCCCATCAAATTGGTGGGGAAATTTTTTCTTCACAAAATTTTCCTGCAGGAAAGTTGAAGGAAAATAAAAACTTCCTTTCCTGCTATCCAAACAACAATGAGAGAAAAAAAAACTTAATTTCCCTCACTTTCCCGACAACCAAACAGTACATAATTGAATTAATTACATGACACAGTCTCTTCGGTCCGAGCTTTAGTAGATAAAAAAAATGACACGGTTTATTGCAAACTTGCTCTAGTTAAGTATTAACCACATCCGATGCCTGGTGGTGTAAAATTCATATTTAGTTCATTTTACTTAATGCATAATAATCCAAAGTAAAACAAACTTTTATAAAAGAAAAAAATAAAATTAATACATCAGATTTTCCATTACAAGATAATATTTTTAAATACCTTAATAATAAATTAAAAAATACCTCACGATCTGAAAATCGAATCCGAAACTTTTTTGTTCTAGGACCTCGCGCGGTATTTGTTAGTAGAGTAGATGAAAATGGGATAATTTTGACCTCTACATTTTATTATATCCCAATTCTCAACTATAATCAGTTTTACATTTGCTGGCCAAGAATTCAATAGAAACTGAAACTAACTGGCACTGTAAAAGTAACAATGGAAGAAAGAGAATTATAAAATGGCGTAACTAACTACCAATTTACCGCCTTTCTCTCTCCTCAACACGCGGAAATCCCCCTGCTCTCTCTCTCTCTACATTCCATATTTATACACACTGCCTTCCTCTTCACGTACCTTTCATTATGTTGCATTTCAAACGACCCAATAATATTCTGGTACACTTTTCCTTTACACTTTATTTACTGTTTTAATAATAATTTTATACATTTTCACATCAAGAAAGTTGATTCTCTGTTCAAGATATATTCCTAATTAAAGATACTGATATCTTTGTTGGGTATTAAAGGTACAATGTTATTGTTTTCTGGGATGTTGTTATTTCTTGGTGTTCTGTTTTGAAAGAGATAAAGAGAACTTGTGTGTTTTGAGAATTTTGCAATGTTGTGGATTGTTGTTAATGTATTTGTTCTTGTTTTGTGTTTCAGTTTGTTTCACTGGAAGAGAAAAGCAATTGGAGTTTTGAAATTGTTGAAAAGGGGAGAGAGAAAGGTGAGCGTAGAGATGGAGAGTACATTAAAGGAGATCAATGGCGGATCAGTTCTTGATTTAGATGATAAAGCTGGTGTCGGTGGTGGTGTTGAGGATGTTTATGGTGAAGATAGAGCTTCTGAGAATCAGCCTATCACCCCATGGACTGTTACTGTTGCTAGGTGATTTTATAATTCCAAACTGCTCGATTATTGTATTATTTTTCATAACGGTGATGTTGATTCAATTTCTGATTTAGTATTATTTTTCCTGAAGTGAATTTGTATAATTTTTTACTGATGTAACTGGTAGGTATCTCCATGGACTGATTTAGATTGAAAATGGTGTATTGGATTATGTGCATTGTCTCAAATTTGATAGATGACACAGTCCTGAATTATTTTTATCAGCATTGAGATGTAGTCATGTTCCATCTTCGATTATGTTTTTTCCTGGATTATATGGTTTCAGGAATATGATCATATTCAAAGTCAATTAATTTTATTTATTTTGAGTTTCAAACTTGAATTAGTGACATGAGTATGTATTTCTGATTATTCTGTTCAATTCAAGGCACAGTTGCGAGCCATTTTTGTGATATATATCGCAATTGACTGGATCTGAAACTTATTGGTATCGATGATGTTTTATATTATTCTCTTTTTGGATCCAAGTATCAAGATAAGCTAGGAATTTACCTGCAAACTTAAGAACCTTATTAAGTACTATGTTTTCTTGATTTATAGTCCTTCTAATCCTTTTGCTGGATTACAGTGGGTATTCTCTGTTGCGTGATCCACACCATAACAAAGGACTTGCTTTCACTGAAAAAGAAAGAGATGCTCATTATTTGACAGGCCTTCTACCTCCAGTAGTTCTTTCTCAAGAGCTTCAGGTAACTACTTATATAGACCTTGCACTTTGTTAGATCCATAACCAAATACTTCGCTTCTATGTTGACTGCTTCTTATGATCTTGCTCGATTTTGGCCATCAGGAGAAGAAGTTGATGCAGAATCTACGTCAATATACGGTGCCGTTGCAGAGATATATGGCCATGATGGATCTCCAGGTAAAATTGCTTCTAGAAATTTACAGTCGACTATTTTTAATCACCATTGAGTTTTAATTTTGTTGTCTCTCAAATATTCAGGAAAGAAATGAAAAGCTGTTTTACAAGCTACTTATTGATCATGTAGAAGAACTGCTTCCGTATGTCTATACTCCCACGGTTGGTGAGGCCTGCCAGAAGTACGGCAGCATATTCAGCCGCCCTCAGGGTCTTTATATCAGCTTAAAAGAGAAGTATTGCCTGCCTTATCCAATATAATAATATGATTAAATTTTCGAAATAAAGTTTTTTAAGGTCTTTATCTTAAGCTTAAGTGATACTTAAATATTTCAGGGGAAGGGTTCTTGAAGTGTTGAAAAACTGGCCTGAAAAATCGATTCAAGTTATTGTGGTTACAGACGGGGAGCGCATTTTAGGACTTGGAGATCAAGGCTGCCAGGTATATATGATTAATTCCTTACAAAAATAAATGCATCTTTAACTTTATATTGTGTATACTAGAAATTTATATTGGATGAATATTGTTGCAGGGTATGGGGATTCCTGTAGGAAAGCTCTCTCTTTATACAGCTCTTGGAGGTGTTCGTCCTTCAGCTGTAAGAATATCTATAACTCGTTATGCACTATTAATTTTATGTGTGTAAATTTAACTTTTTATGTTCAATTCCAACAGTGCTTGCCTATTACTATTGATGTTGGAACAAATAATAAGAAATTACTGGAAGATGAATTCTACATTGGTCTGAGGCAAAATAGAGCAACTGGACAGGTCGTCTTTATAATTTCATTTCCTAATTGGTTCTTTGGTTAGAAAACAATGATTAAAATTGCAAAATTCTTATGAGGATCTCTATAGTAATAGCTCACTATTTGCCTATAGGAATATGCCGAGCTTTTAGAAGAGTTCATGTCTGCAGTTAAGCAAAACTATGGAGAGAAGATCCTGATACAAGTATTGTAATCAATAAAATTGATATTTTTGCAGTATTCTATATGTTCCGAGTTTAGGATTAATGTGTCTGCACTTCTCAGTTTGAAGATTTTGCAAACCACAATGCCTTTGATCTGCTTGCCAAATACCGCACAACTCATCTTGTTTTCAATGATGATATCCAGGTAGGTGTAAATGGTCTGATGTTTTTATTTGATTTGAATATTGTATGGTACGTACTATAGGGAAGAACATCGAACATTTGTTTTGTTCGTCTCAGGGTACAGCTTCTGTGGTTCTTGCTGGGATTGTTGCAGCTTTAAGAGAATTGGGTGGAACTTTAGCAGATCATACTTTCTTATTCCTTGGAGCTGGAGAGGTTGAGCCGCATGATTTGGGATTAACCTTTATCTCAACATATATATGAACACACCATAATATTCTCGGTTCTTCTAATCCTCTTTTTATGGTTGAACTCTTGAAGGCTGGGACTGGTATAGCTGAACTTATTGCTCTTGAGATATCCAAAAAGGTAACGACTTTGTTTTACAGTCCACTCTCGATTGTTTTTCTGGTAAGGCTATCTTATCGACTTTGGACTTTTGTGCTTGTAGACAAGTATCCCTGTGGAAGACACCAGGAAGAAAATATGGCTTGTCGACTCTAAGGTACAGGAAACTTTGCAATATTGTTCAAGTATTCATTGAAGATCGTTAATAAAAATAACATGTAATCCATAACAATAGGGATTGATTGTGAGTTCTCGTAAAGAATCTCTTCAACATTTCAAAAAGCCTTGGGCACATGAGCATGAACCAGTCAAGGAACTATTGGATGCAGTTAAGGTGGGTAAATATTGTCTTTAGTTAAACTTCACCTTTATATCTCAGAGTCGGATAACAAACTTCACTGTCGATTTCAGGTGATAAAGCCTACAGTTCTAATAGGGACTTCAGGTGTCGGAAAAACATTTACAAAGGAAGTCGTAGAGGCCATGGCATCCATCAATGAGGTTTTTCTCTTCTATCCTCCATATCAAGTATCAAAGTGTTAAGTCCTTGCTCAAAATCCTAATCATGTTTGTCGGGTGGGTTACAGAAACCTCTCATTCTTTCACTATCGAACCCAACCTCACAATCGGAGTGTACTGCTGAAGAAGCTTATACATGGACTGAGGTAAATGGCCTCCACTTTTTATGTTTGAAACTTGGATTTTAGTGGGGAAAATGAACAAAATGTAAACTTTATGTTTGTGCCATCAAGAAATATATTTTTCTTAATGTTTTACTCACTAAAATCCTAGAATCAAACATAGCTGCTAATTTTAGTGCAAAAAGAGTTCTAACGATGTAGTTCAAGGCCTCTTGTTAACGCTTCGAGATGTCTCTATCAGGGACGCGCAATCTTTGCAAGCGGAAGCCCATTTGACCCAGTTGAGTACAATGGGAAAGTATATGTGCCTGGCCAGGTACTGTTCTATAACCAAAGAAACTACTCTTTCGATTGCTTCATTCCCCTGTCTTATCATCATTATTACATGTTCACAGGCAAATAATGCTTATATATTTCCTGGACTTGGTTTGGGATTGATCATGTCCGGTACAGTACGAGTACATGATGATATGCTATTGGAAGCATGTAAGTATACATAGAAATCTTATTAATCAAGATTACCTAGTGTTTTTAAGTATGCTACTTAAAAAGCTACTTGTTTTCTCACTTCAGCGGAAGCTTTGGCGGCTCAAGTATCGGAGGAAAACTATGCTAAAGGACTAATCTACCCCCCATTTACTAACATTAGAAAGATATCAGCCAACATTGCAGCTAGAGTAGCTGCAAAGGCATATGAACTTGGTAAGTCATTCAGTTTTACTAATTAGATAAAGAAACAACTTGGAATTTCCTAATTGTGGAAGTGCTAATATGAAATGACTTCTATTTTATGCCCTTTACAGGTCTGGCTTCGCGTCTCCCTCGCCCTAAGGATCTTGTCAAGTTTGCAGAGAGCTGCATGTACACTCCAGTCTACAACAGCTATCGCTAATCGACCAAGTTTCCAATTACTTTCTGGCATTTCTGTTGATTGATATTAGAAGAAATAAGATGTTTTTTCATCCAGATTTTGAGATGTCTTAGGCTAGGCTAGAGTGGTTAGGAATAACTCATATTCACCCTATGGTGTTCTGACATTGTTCGAGAACAGAGAATCTCGAAGAATTTTAGGTTGAATTTTGGTTGAGATGACAGATTAGCATTGGACGTCATTTTGTTATAGAGCTTCTTTGTCATTTTGAAATTCTTGTTTCCTGGTGCTTTATGTTTGGTCTGTAATTTTAATATAACAAAGTAATTATTTGTCAAGGTTGATATTAATTAGCAATAAAATTTAATAGTTCAATCAATGTTCAGATAACTTTTTCTAGTAAACAAAATTCATCGCACTGAAATAAAATCACATAAGGGGTGGAAATCCTCCGCACAAAAACATTTGGCAGAGAACAAAAAGGTACAAATCCATAAAAATAAAAATAAAAAAGCTGGGTTTTCAGCCCAAAATGCTAAATTATGAGCTGCCCAGTTTGCATATTTGAACTTGTGTCCGGCCATCCATTCCAATTTATTTTCATCTCACCTGCATCGGTTTAGCAGCCCAATTTGTGATTTGATTTGGGTGAGATATTCGAAAAAAGCTGTAGGTCTCAAAGCAAAAATTACATACACAACATCATTCAAATATTTATGTTATACACTATAAATTTTTTATCTACAAGATATTATTTCAGTTGAAACACAATCCAGTAAAGGAGCACTAGTGTGTATCATCTGTAACTTGGGAACTCCTTATGCCCCAAAAGGCTTGGGGTCTCAGTTTCCTTTTCGTAGCTGAGAAGTACCATCCCATCTGCGCTCCACACGTAATGCATTCACCTACTGACCATGCATAACTGCAGAAGACATTCATCAATGCAAGACATATTAGTAACAGAATACATAGAACTCTCTAAATTGGAAAACTTGCAAACAAAAGGATATCTTGACAATTCAACAGTGGAAAATAGAGGAATAAATTGCAACTCGTTAGAGGAAATTGAAGAAATTGCACACTGAGCACCAAAGATAGTTAGAGTGGCAATGTGAGATTTAGCTATAAAGTTTGAACTGAACATTTCCAATCCACCAAACCATAACATATTGCTTGAATACTAATTACCTCGTCCAAGGTGGTAATGGAATAGTTAGCTCATAATGTCGAAGAAATGCTTAGAGGAGACCTACCTCCCAGTGCCAAAAAAGAAAATGAAACCTTACCCAGGAAACCAGCTGAATTCCTTCACTGGAGGTCCTGTAACTGCTATTCCTTCTGTTCTATGTATAGTCATCACCTCATGCACAAAACCATGTGGATTAGCAAAAGCACCAAGTGGACCATCACTGGACATCACTAGCATATCACTTCGTTTTGCAACGTGAGTCTATGAAAAAAAGTGAAAAAAACAATTTGTTACCAGCATTCATTCAAATGCAAACGATACATAGCAGCTTAACCAAAGCATAAAATTATACAACTGATAACACGTTTTTCCATTTGCATATTCCGATATTGTCAATTCTAGCAGAGAGTTAAAATGAGGAAATATAACCTTCCAAGTAATGGTTCAGATTTCCTATTGTTCCATTGGAGAACGAAGGATCTCTAATATTATTTGGAATTTGAACATATTCAGTTCGTCTCATATATCGACAAACGATTTCAAAAGAACCATATACTGTGTACTCCAATATATTATAGTCCAACAAAAAGCACTTCATAAATGTAAATATTACAGAAGCTATCATTATTTATGTTCACATAGAATTCGAACCTAGGCCTTCCAATTACTCTTGGCAGCATTCGAACAAGCTGGTCTAAGAGACTTACTTCAAGCTATAATTATTTATGAACATTCCCAGAGAAAGTAAAAAGCATTTAAGAAACTGCTTAAGAGCATATATACACATGGATAGAAGTACTATTTATGAATTATAGGTGAAGATGGCATGCTACGTTACCTCACAAGTTTTACATCGAAGTTTATCAAAGCTTTCCAGCAACTTAATTTCCCTGCGCAATCTATAAGAAGTTCCATCAATCTCCAAAAGTTCTTGTCTTGTTGATTCAGATATAGGAATTTTACTAGCAATGTGAAACGAAAGCTGATCAGGTTTCATTACAAGGCTGTCCATGCTTGGTGCTTTTACTACCTCTTTCCACATATCTGCAATATTACAATTAAAAATGTCTTAAAAAAAGGTTCTGTACTTTCATTTCATTCCTTTGACTTGTTGCAGAGATTGGGCATAGAGTAATTAAAGTTTTCAAACTGAATAACAAGAATTAATGACAGCATGCATAAAAAACTGTTCTCATAGGAGCATAAACTAACCAAGAGAATTATAACACATTGGAAGGAAGAAAACCCAGTTACCTGCTGCTTTTCGAGCAAGCAAATAGGAATCATACATGCGGTAGACCCAACTGGGCCAGAAGGCTCTAGGAACATCACGAAGCTGGCTTATGGAGTACTTTCCACATCCTATTTTATTGCAAGGTTTCACATCTGATAAAACCTTTTTCCCAACTCTCACACTAGTATCAGGATTCTCTTTGCTGTATTCTAATTGCATTGATCTTGTATAGTCCTCTAACGGAGACCTTTCCAGTTGGAATTTGGCATGCCGATCAAGCTTCTCATCATCACTACTTATTGACTCATCATATATATCAGAACTATAAGAAGAAGCAATAGCAGAGTGGTGCAGCCTTCTTTCAGCAGATGAAAGTTCGCCTTCAAAACTTCCCTCAGACATTGCATCATAATCATTTCCTTCCTCGCAAGAGTGGTGATTAGGCTGAGAAACATTTAGAGGCTTCACTTGCAATGAGTTTCTTAATGGAGCTAGTTTACCAACAGCTTCACGTGGTGTTCTTGATGGAAGATCTTCCTCAATGATACGAACTTCTCCACACAGCTGTTTGGAGGTAGCAAGCACAGTCAGAAAGTCAGTAGCAAGAAGACTAACATTAAAGCTTGATTTGATTTCTAATACTACTTACTGCACCCTCCACATCAACCCAACGGCGCTTCAAACGAAAACGTTGCTGGCCACGGGCAACTACATTTACTGAACCATCTTCCACCCGACGGTATTGCCGAATCTTCAAGAAAATAATGAGAACAATGAACAACAGCAAGGGAATCATACAGAGCTCAAAGTTTCATATTATTTTCATAAATCGTAGGAGAGATTGAAGGTATACATGCATCATAGTAGAAAGAAAGTTCTTTTATTCATATATAATCACATTAACATAAGTGAACAATAGTGCTTTTGAAAAGAAAAGGTATTGGAGATTCCTTCAGGTTGACCCCAAGAAGATTAAAGAAAAATGAAAACATGAAGCGACAACATGTTCTACAAGAATCCAGGTATCCAGGAGCAAACCCTTTCACCTGAATAAAGGAACGGCTGTTTAGTTAATTTCCATAGCAGAAGTAAATATTGGGAAAGTTTAATTTAACGCTGCAGTAACTTAATTTTCTGAAGATAGCTCAAAGCTGGTTCATTTTTTGGTCAAAAAAAAAAAGAATGCCCACATGAAGAAAGCTATGCATGACATTAATGAATTCACAATGGGAAAAAGCAATGCCATCCCCAGAGAAACACAAGCATATCCCCAAAAGAAACCAGAATTAGAATCCCTTTTTGTACCTCAGCAGTAGTTCCAGTTGCTGAAAACCTTAACCTTCCATTATTGGAATCCCTGTAAATACGAACCTGGAAACAAGGTAAACACCACACCAACAAGAGGAAATATTACTAAAAAAACTATAAAGAAACAAAAAGAGACGAAAGTGTAGCAAGGACATCGAGGTACACATACAATTCCAATAGTATAAGGTGCATCAACTTGTCTCATTGCTCGTTCAAAACCAGCTAAAAAATTAGGATAAATCACCCTAAGAGGAAGTGTTGCCTCTGGGAATAGAACAACTCCTATAAAAAGACAAAAACAAATAAATAATTTAGCAATGAAACCAAAAGTATAGATTGAATGTAAAAAATTAGACTCGGTGTACACCTGCAGGTGCACATGCATGGAGATGGAACTCAACCAGGATTAGTAGTAATTAATAATTATTATTCGCGGGCCTTTATATTGTAATAGAATCAATTAGTAGGATGTACCATTCGAGACTCTCTATGTACACTTGTATGCTTACACACATTGAGGTGGAACTCAACCAGGTTAACAGATTGTTAGTAGTTTATATAACTTCTTTGCCTAAACTTTTAATGGAAAGAATTAAAAAACTTACTACTATCTCAAACAATCTTATAGATGAGAGTCCTCTGCTCTCCTCATCACTCTATCAATCATTCACATATAAGTGGCACTTAGCACCCTAACCTTTCAATGAGGTAAGGTAGGTAATAGGAATAATGACCAAACATCTCCTAGAGGAGGGAGGATCACATTTTATTTTCTCCAAAAACAAAATAGCTCCATTTATATATATTGACTAGGATAAGTGATGCCTTGCAGAAGGCAAGATATCAGATACTATGTTTCAGAAGAAAATTTTAAGACGGAAAAATAACTAAGAAATCGTGCACCACCAGAATCTTGAATGCTTTGAGCACTAAATGGATGTAGAAGATAAATATCAAATAAATAGGACACTGGCAATCAGAAGTTCATATTCAATTTGGCCAAGTACCTTCCAGATAAAAGAGAGGTAGAGTCAGCATATCACCACCATTCAAGAACGCTAGCCTATTGTGAGTGTCTTCAACATCTGATACGCAGGGATAAACGGTCAGCCTTCCAAATACTCTTTCAAGTAAAATTTCTAACATTAATGAAGTTGCCTACCTCCAAGATATGAATGCAACGCAACTAAGTTGGTGTTGTATGTAAATCCACCAGATGCAGTAGCTTCTGCAGAATTATAGTAACTACGGACCATAAAAAATATCAGGATCCAGCATATTGAACATTCAACAAATACAGCAGGAGTCTAATCACGAATATTACTAAATTTAAGTTTGCCCTGTGTATATTCTAGATAAATTTGCATGCACGGGGTATTGCATACAGTGAAACTGAATTTCACAGGATTAACGCTTCAGGGAATTCAGAACCCTAAATCCAAAATTATCCACAATTAGCATACAGTGATTCACTTAATTATATCATTCTAACCCTAATTCTCGAAACTAAACAAATGCGAGAAAACACATGAAAAATAAAGAAAATAATTGAATAAATTGAACATTGAAATGACACTAACTCATCGTTATCTGACTGCTGTTCCTCATCGTCAACTTCTTCGACATTCAATTCTTCTAACTCGAGCTGCCGAATGTGCTCGATCTGAAACCTTTCACTTTCTGAAATTCCGTCATCCTCCATTGATTTTCCACCCTTATTTCTGCTCTTGTAAGGGATTTCTTTGATATATATATGCAGCGAAAGTGCGGGAAACAGCGGCTGCTGAAGAGTGGAATAGTGGTAATTCTCGCACGAGTAATTAGTACGTGTCCAGTATAGGCCAGCAAAAATGCAAACGTGTCTATTTTGAAACGTCACTTTTATTTCATTATATTGGGAAATTCGAGTTTGGCCGAACCCAAAGTAACTAAAAAGCAAGTGCAGTACACTTGTTTTGGAATTGGATGTAACTCCCAAGAGAGTGACCAATCACAAAACAAGTGGTGGTTGGATGGGTTTGGCCAAGCCAGACTTGGACAAGAATTATAATTTAGTTTTAGGTTAGCGAAAAAATAATTCTAAAATCTTTGACAATTAGCCAATCAGGGTACATGTATTTTGTAATTTTTGTTTGCTAATGGGTTGAGATTGAATTTATGTGTACATCTATTATCAAAAAGTAAATGTATCATTCATATATGTCTTAGCTCACTCAAATAGTCTAAATTAGAGTTATCCACATTTAATTTTCTTTCCTTGTTATGGTGTGCTTCTAGCTTTAGTAATTTACAAGAATAATTACTTATAAAAATTTGAGAATTAAGTGAGAAACAGACATCGTACTTAGATTAAAAAAAATCCTAATGTATATTGAAAAATTCTTGTCCAAGCATGGCTTGGCCAAACCCATCCAAACACCAAGTAAGTGTATTAGACTTGCTTTTTGATTGGTCACTCTCATGGGAGTTGCATCCAATCCCAAAGCAAGTGTATTGCACCTGCCTTGTAGTTACTTTAGGTTCGATCAAACCCGATGTGAGTAAGAATTTCCCGTGTATATTAATTTAATTTCATAATAATTGCTAGCAAATTATAAGTTGTTTTGTCAATTATAATCATCAAGTAATCAATCAATATTCAGCAACAATAATATAATTCACCGTGCTATTAAGGAAGACCAAAAAGGGAAATAATTTCCTCAAGATTTTACAATTCTTATGAAATAAAATTGTTTGCCGATTATTATTCTTTTTTATTTGAAAAAAAATGAAGAAACGACACGACACTATTGAGTGTCTTTGAGATGCACGGATCATAAACCACGCGTCCATTTTTAATGCATGTTGATAAAAAAAATGCACGGAACATAAACCGTCTATTCTTAATGCATGTTGATAAAAAAAAAATGCACCTATCAAATTATCTTATGGACAAATGGTGAGACTTTCATAATTTAATTTCCTTATTCTATATAGTATTTTCATTTATAAATTGTTTGGTTGGCATACAATTGATGGGAAAAAGGGGAAAAAGTGTTTTTAATTTTTAAATGTATTAGTTGTACATGTGTTTGGCGATCAATATGTTTGTTTGATTATGAATATCTTAAATTAAAAAAGATAATATTAGTCTCGATGAAAATTTTATTTTTTCGTAACAATTTATAGTGAAATTAAAGTAGAGTCTCATTTAGAATTGTAACCCTTTTTTTTTTTTTTTAATCATTGTTGGAGATTAGCTTCATATTGTCATTTATAGTTTGTAGTGCTTCAATTTTTAATTTAATATGCATTTGATCTTGCGATTTGAAAAAATAATTTTACCATCGTTGATTTTATCATAACCAAATTTTAAAATAATTAATCATGATAAAAAATTATTATGGAAAAAATTATCTTTGTATAATTGTCTTTACAAAAGCAACATTTTTGTTGTTTTTGAAAAAACATGGTTTATGTTACTAGAATCTTCAAAATAATTATAATAACAAGGGTCAAACACATGAACATTCACAATTGATTAAAGTGATTACTATTGAGAGAGTCAATCCTTATTAAAATCCCAACAATATATAAGTGTTTTTGGCCGCTAGAACAAACTCAACATTCGGGCCCATTTAGCCTCAGCCTCATGATTAAACTGCCAAAATTCACGGCGTTTGGCCACTCAACTCATGATTTCTTTTGCTTATCCTCAATGTTGAAAACCTACAAAAATAGGTATGTTGTTGCTATTCTTCATCGCATGACAATTTATAACAAATGTCTATTATGCCCTAATAACACAAGAATTATGTTTTCTTTTTTGCTTAATTATTGTATGACCAATTACATTTTACACTCCATAACTTTATTTATATAGTTTGACCCTATCGTATTTTTTAGTGAGTAGATATAATCCATAACATACCAATTTTGAAAAATTAGAGATACTATTTAGGAGTTGACTAGGGGTGTAACTCGGACCGAGTAGCTCAGTATTCGATTCAAACTCGGCTCATCATAAATTCGGTCGAACTCGTTCGATCCCCTTGTTGAACCGAGCTTGAACAGATAGCCTGACTCGGTTGACTTTTTTAGCCGAGTTCGATCTTACATGTGTTCGACTCATGTTTGCTCATGAACATGAACGCAGTGGGATTTTGTGTACAGATTAACTTACTTTCTTCACTAGTCTCAATATTTGACTATCCTGAGTTTCAACTTCATTACGCAAAACCTTCTATATTCCTCAAATTCCACCATAAATCTTGCCTATGTTAAAAATTACTTAACTTCTTGTTACAGATATTAGGAGAAAATATTTATTAGGGTTCCTCTTGTAATATTTTTCTTTTGGGTGAAGAACATAGTTGGCAAAGTTATAGAGAAATCATTAAAGTGATACAAGGAATTGATTTGAAATTTAAATATAGTAAGACTCAAGAAATTGGAGTTTAATAACACGTGTTTGATCAAGAGCACATCAATTTAAGAGGACTTTAACTTTTGTCGTCTCAATTCAAATTTTTTACATCAAAAGAATCTTTTGATACTATTTTGAAAAGATGTATCTCAAAGATAGGTGATAATAACTGTAGGCCTCAAAATAGTATTTGAATAAAGTTAAATCAACTCTATCGAGCCCGAGTACTCGTGAACATATTTGTTGGACTCCAAGCTAATCTCAAACAAATAATTAAATAGAAGGCTTGAGCTCGACCGAGCCTAAGCAATTAAACTTATATTACGAGCCGAGTTGGGAGTTAGGACACTAGTTAACTTCATATGTGTTGATAATACACATTCTTAATATAGATATATGAATTATTAAAAAAATAATTGAATTACCTCTGTTTCATTAAAAAAAGTAAGAGAAAATTGATCCAAACGATACGTGGAAAAATAAAATTTTCACTTTCACTTCTCATATCCGTTTTGGGTTAGCCATCAGGGCAGGGTTTATATCCGATCCATATCCGTTTCTGTAGCCATATCCTTTTTCTACGCACTCCTTTCCCCAAAACGAGAATCCGAAAGTCCAAACTCCCAGAGCACAATGGGGCGCTCCATACTCTCTCAGTTCCTAATCATCTCCAACACTTCACCCCGCTGCATCTCTTCGATGTAGGATATCTTTTTATTCTTTTCACCATATATTTGACTTCAATTTCTCGATTATACTGAAAAATCCTACATTTGAAGCAGGCCATTCGGCGTTCGTCTGAGAAAATGCTTGGGTAAAACCGGTGTAATGAACCAGCAGCGGCGCTATCGAATTGGAGAAAACTTCCGTTGCATCTGCAGCGTATCAGTTTCCGAACCTTCGACGTCCGATGCTTCAACTAGCTCCGTGAAGTAATAATATATTGAATTTTTTTCTGTTTTTGTATCTCTTGTGTGTGATGAATTTGATTTTTGGTGTTTGCTCGCTTTATTCTGACATTGTTCATATCAAACAGAATCAAACGGAAGTAAGCAATACTGAACTTTTGGATGTTGATTCATAGTGTATTCATCTTGACTCGATATTATGTACAACAGTACAACACATGATAAATTATGACCCACAATAACAGCAGACAATGATGGCCTATTAGTTACCCAGAATTCTCGACCATTACTAAATGCTAGGGAAATTGTTACAGAAGCAGAGTGAATGTTTTTTTAGCCTTTTCTTTTGCGTGTAAAATGCTAATAATGAACTTTAGTTATTGATCATTGTTGAACGGGTATTTATTTCACAAAATTTCTATTGTTTCTCAAGTACGATCATTTTTTTTTAAATTATATTATTATTATTATTATTATTTCCATGAAGAAGTTAAAACTATTGAGAAGGAATTTGTAGTGAGTTCTTTGGATTTGGATTTTCCTAGTCCACCCACCTTCAATTTGATAGTTGGAGGGACTAGGGAGATTTGTGAAATGTGTCAGAAGAGCATAGTTTTGGATGATTTTGTTCCATTAGCAGAGGATGTTGCTCAAGACTGTTGTCATTTATGAAGAATGCTTTGTACTCACTTTAACGTTACGGGATAACCAGTAGGAGTCTAGTGAAGTGTTTATGTAAAAGTTGATGAACACCAGCATATATATTTTTTCTAGGGGTTGCTGCATTCTGTGATCATGGTGCTTTTGGAATATTGTATCAGTTTGAAATTTGGAGAACAGAGATATATGTTCTGCACAACCTTAGTTGGCAAATGCTTTGACAAGGTATCAGTAGCCTCATGTTGATTGTTAAAAATACTCATGAAGAAGATGGCAAATACTCTGAGAATGTGCTTGGATTGAAGGACTCAGGATCTTCGAATCTTGAATTCATGACAATGAATCCATGCCCTTGTTTGGATATTGTTGAGTTACTAAACTAACTATGAAATCCGTAGTCATCTTATTTTCCTATTTCCAATCTGAATATTCAAATAAACTATTGAGTCGTTTTATTCTCAACTCTACATGGAGTAAAATGCTTTACTCAAATTCGAATCATTTAATTCAAAAAACCATCTAATGTAACACTGAATACCCTGGCAAGAAGTTACTGAGGCATGTACTACCGTCTCCCGTAATCCCATTGTTGCAGCATTGCATATTCTAGTGTGATACCATTCATCAACTCAGAAATTGACTCACTAAAACAGCGTTAGTTAAGTTTTATTTTGGCGGTAACAAATTCTTCACTTTCTTGTGTCAATTTAAGAACATTCATAAGATTAATATACCTGATGCAATGCTTTGATGCCTAGCAAGCATAATGATACATACATTGACCATACATGCATTTTATGTTTGCTAAACAACAACGGGTGTTGCCGTCTTGTGTAGTTATCTCAGCATGGGGAATATGTATTGCCAAGCACCAGCTTTAACTGAATCAGACTATCATGACCTAACACCTTCAGCATAATTTTTCGTAATGGTCTGACCAAAAATCAGTTTCTTCTTTTATAGGAAGAGAATAGTCTCTGGTGTCCAGCCCACAGGATCCATACATCTTGGAAATTATCTCGGTGCCATAAAAAATTGGATTGACTTGCAGGTTTGTTTCCATATACTGTATTTGAGTAATAAGAAAGTTCAAATTTTTGAAGTTTGTGCATCAGAACGCGGGCTTTCGGACAAGTCACTATGGTGAAGAAGAATTTGTTTAGTATCTCATGTTGTAGTCACGAATGGGAAGAGGGGAGGAGAAAACTTTGGCAGATCTCTCTCACCAGGCTCAAACTCTAGCTTCCCTAATAGTCTGATGAGCATTAGTTTTAATATGTGGTGTTGTGATATATTTGATTTCATACATGTTACGGCATGCTATTGTCCTACTACAGTGCCATAATTTGGCAATCATACTTGATTTGGTTGTATGAACATGATATGTGGGTATACCTACTATATGTATTTAACACCCATCCACATTATCAGATTATCACATAGAGTGAACAATCCCTTCATGTATGCTTTAGGTACATATCTATCACATCCATGATCTTAATATAACATCTGTGTTCAACTCTCGTCCTAGTATGCGGATGTTTTCAGGACTGCTGTTTCACCTTCATGTTTGCTTCTTGCAGAATACGTACGAGACACTCTTTTTCATTGTGGACCTTCATGCGGTATGCTCTAATTCCTGACTAGTAAAATTATCTGATTTTTTTTCTTTTCATTATCTTGTTCAACTGTTTGCTGAAATTTGCAAGTTAGCGTTCAGACAGTTCTTGCAAAATAAAGAGCTGGCTTTGCTGTACAATACCTGCCTGGTATTTTGTAGGATGCCTTAATTTCGATATCTGGAGACCCTCCATTACCTGAAAAATAGCTATCTCTAAAGGGGCAGACCAACCTTACCTGTGCAGGGTCTATTAATTCCCGGATTGAAAAACTCTTACGCACGAGCGCGCGCGCGTGCACACACACACACACACACATCTTGACAGATACTTACGTATATGTGTGTATATATATATATTATATGTATCATAATGCATAACTTTTTGTTCTTATGAGTACTACAGGTAGCGATCTTTCTTTTTTTTCTTTTATATAAAAGGTGGTGAGGGAAACCACAGATTATTTAACCCTCAATAAAATAAGAGAAGAAAAATCAAATTTCTCTAGAATTCAGTGCCCAAACAAAGTAAATCAAGGTGCCAAAAGTAGGGTCGCAGCTCTTAGGCAAAGTAACTTTAGTACATTGTATTTGTTACTAAGGGACAAAAAAGCATTTTAGGTCCTTTTACTTTTACTGGTCCACGGGAGTAGGACAGTGTTTGTATCCGCTATTTCGGTCCACTTGACCGCAATTTCAGTCCCAAACTCCCAATTTTGCCGGAATTCATAACAATGTTCAGAAATTGTAAACGTGGCAAGAGTGTTTGCCCCCTACAAAAAAGATGCAAGAACCTTCATCTGTACAAATTGTTTGCATAGTTGGCAATAACTGAACATCGATGTAATTTCCGGCGAAATAGGGACTAAAATTGTGTGAAAGTGGATTAAAATAAAGAGAGAATGGACTGAAATTGCTGCTACTAAAAGATAAAGGATGTATTTTGCTCGTCGGAAAACCAAGTGTCCTAATCCCACGTCCCTAAGAAAGTTAAAGGATGTAAAATGCTTTTTTGCCGTTACTAAGGTTTTTTCACTAAAATATGTAAAATTGAGAGATTAACCAAGTGTTACTAATAAATGTAATACACAGACCTTAATAGATGACGAGGATAAATTACTCAAATGTATTATAGAAATGTTATCAACAGTAACTCATGTATGGATAATATCTTTCTCTGGTTTATCAAATTTAACGAGTCTTTATTTTGGAATTAATTGAGTTGTAGCAAGTATTATAATTTATAATGGGTAGAATAGCTATACATGAACTAGGCATTGACCCTATGGCTGAAATTTCTGGCCCAATTGGTGTCTGTCTAGCTCCCCATGTTAACAATTTGAAGAGTAGCATGATGTGTGCAAGTAACATTGGACAGTTCCACGAAGGTTAAGCTTAAGCTGGATTTAACTTTAATTGATGGTTACAACCTACTCCGTAAAACATTCTTTCAGCTTAATTTGCTTGCTAATCATTACCAACTTAAACTACTATGATTTTGTTTCGCTCAGATAACTTTGCCATATGATACACAAGAACTATCAAAAGCGACAAAAGACACTGCAGCTCTTTATTTGGCATGCGGTGTGGATACATCCAAGGTATACTTTTGCTTGTGCTACTTAAGAACTAATTTTTTTGGTTGGTCATTTGCTATGAGATTTCTATGTATGGCTCTCTGTCTAACTTCCAACTTCAGGCTTCCGTCTTTGTGCAGTCACACGTTCGTGCTCATGTAGAACTGATGTGGTTGCTGAGTTCTGCCACCCCAATTGGTTGGCTCAACAAGATGATTCAATTTAAGGAGAAATCGCGAAAGGCAGTAAGGTTCCTTATCATCTTAAAAACAACTTCTTTCCTCACAGGCCTCCTTTTGGATCTGAGGTCTAGTGAAGAATAGATATTTAAAAGCAGAAGCAAAATTATTGATAAACTAATTATAACATATTTTTCTTCTGGACAAATTATGTATCGATTTTAAAAACAAAGGAGAGTTGGTACTTGTGGAATTTTCACAACTCCATCATTAGTATTTATTGGACGAGCATTTTCTTTCCTGCTATTACAAAAAACCCATATGATTACTATGATTATGCGATAATAGATAGAATTCTTATCCTTTCTCCAGGACATGACACTATTCAATTTTTTTCCAACTCATGGAGTGTAATTTTTCATCTAATTTTTACATTGTTTTTCTGTGTACAGGGGGATGAAAATGTTGGGGTCGCACTCCTAACGTATCCCGTGCTGATGGCTTCTGATATTCTCTTGTATCAGGTGATCCTTTATCTCAGCAGAACTGGAGCCTTAGATGCTCTTTATATAAGCACATACAATAGTTCGTTATTCATTTATGTATAGTGAAATTAAAAGGAAACTAAATCCTTAGCTTTTATATTGTCTGTTCTTTTGAAAGAAATATCCCAAAATTCCTCTCTGGTACGATCATGACTCTATTGCCTGAAAACCTTGATCTAATATACCATAATTTTCCTGTGCAGTCTGATTTTGTCCCTGTTGGTGATGATCAGAAACAACACCTGGAGTTGACTCGAGAATTAGCTGAGCGTATCAACTATCTATATGGAGGAAGGAAGTGGAAGAAACTTGGAGGGTAGGTCAAATAAAGTTCAAAAGCTTTTAGCTGTGGCTTCTTTGTATCTTTGTATATACTGTTAAACTTCTGTTAGATTTTCTCTGTTATTCTATGTGTTCTCTCTCTACTTGGGACTCGGAAACTAAATAACTTGTTTATCTTTTCTGGCCAAAGGCGAGGTGGTGCTATTTTTAAGGTGCGTCTGTTCATTGATTAGTTGATGCAATTCAATTCTAATGTACATGCCAAGTTAGAGGCTGCATGAACTTATGCTTCTGTATTGTTGTGAATGTAGGTCCCTGAACCGCTTATTCCACCTACTGGAGCTCGTGTGATGTCCCTCACTGATGGTCTTTCCAAGGTTCTGAAGTTTTTTGTTTGTTTTATACTAAAGACGAACATGTCATGCTAGAAAAAAATGATGGATAGCTATAACGCTAAAAAAACTAAATCAGAAGATAAAAAGAGATGCCACTTGGTAAGACCTATGCGTGGGTCATCATTTTTGCTTAGAGCCTTCGAGCCACCAGGTCTAGGGACCGAATTGGAAGTTTCTAATTCATGGATCTTCACGTGATGTCAAAAGAGTGGGGAATGGAAAATGATTATGTTCTTTTACAAGTGAAATCATCTGTCTATTATAATTGTTTCATTTTAATGCTGTAGTTTTATGAATATCGACCTCTACAAAATTCTAAATTAACTGTCTGATCTTTGTCTGTAGATGTCAAAATCAGCACCATCTGATCAATCTCGGATCAATCTGCTTGATCCAAAAGATGTGAGTGAATTTTTTTCTGCTTGTATATAGTTCTTTACCACTACATCTGTACACATTGTGCATTTAATGTCCTGAATAAGTGAATTAAACAATGAGTTGAAGCTTCAATACTTTCTACAAGAAGCTGTCACTTATATATGAACGTGTACTCCCAGCTGGATTATATAAAGATTTTAGTTAGGCATAAAGATCAAGAGAGAGTAAAAAAAGTGTGTCTGTATACAGTTCTTACGTCATCTCTATTTACAAGAGAGAACACCAGTTAAGCATTTAAAATTCAACTTTTCAAAGTCCTGAAAATTCATAACTCACAGTCGCAAGTGTGGATTTAACTGGGTTAAGTTATAGCAGAAATAAACAACCCTTTCCATTTCTTAGTATTACCTCTGTGTTTAATCTGTAAAAGGAATTAGATACCAAGTAGCTATTTATGATTGGCTTCTTCTTCATGTTACATTTTTTTTCCCTTTCTTTTATGTAGGTCATAGCCAATAAAATAAGGCGTTGCAAGACTGACTCATTTCCAGGGTTAGAGATCTCTATATTGTTTGTTGTTATAATATTTCATTCTTGAAACTTCTTTAGCATCAAATATATTTCTGTCGTAATTTCTTTTCTCTAGGTAACTCAGATAAATTCTTGAGCTGTAACCATTTTGTCCCTGTCGTTTGTCTGAAATTTATGCAGCTTGGAATTCGATAATCCTGGAAGACCTGAATGTAATAACCTTCTGTCAGTATATCAGCTCCTTACGGGCAAGACAAAACAGGTATCTAATCTTAAACTACACATGGAGGGTTGCAGAGGCTGGTACATATAAAGCATGTGCTTATATCTAATTCTGGAACCCAATGTAATTTTTTGTGTTACACTTATTATAGCAACTTAGAATAGATATCTTATACATGAGTGAATGATGAAACCTTTTTGTATTGAGGAATCAACAAGATGTACTCTGAGCATTGTCAGCTTCCTGGTACAAGATGTTTTAACTTATGAACATAACTTCAGCATGTTGCAATTTTTTTCCTCCTAAATTTAGTCAAACAAAATGTTGTCATTGGATCAACTTCAGAACAAACTTTTGAAGAGGATCATGTTCTTGTCTTGCGAGATGTATTTGCATCTACTCTTTTTCGTGTCATCTTCTGAAAATCTATTGGTGCAGGAAGTTGCGGAGGAATGCCACGATATGAGTTGGGGAACATTCAAGCCCTTGCTTACCGATGCTTTAGTTGATCATCTACATCCAATCCAGGTTACTTCTGCGAATTTAATCTTTAATAAACCACAGTTACAGAAGTTCAAAAACTAAACAAATTGAGTTCTTTCGTTCCATATTTACCTATGTATTTTCCGTTAGTCATGTATGAGTAATGTCGTTTAGCTCTTCTAATAGTGCTTAGCCATTCGGGATTCTGATCTGTTTAGACCTTAGATTTTTACCAAAGCTTTCTGAATTATGAATACTATCATTACATATTATCAGTGCCTTACATATATTGACTTCTTTATACATCTCTTATACTCCGTATGATTTATCACGAACCTTATCTGATTATACAGGGGGAAATGCAGTTTGCAGTATCATTAGTTCTCAAGTATATTTTGAATATAAACCGAGGCAACACAATCTCAAATTGTTATATTTAGCTCTATCACGTCAAAGAGAGTGTACCATGACGCAAAGACTTAATATAACATTTTCCTGTTGGAACAAGAAAAACATCTTTAAAATGGGAAACTCAACGAACAAATGAAGATTCTTTCAGCACAGTCAAGGATTCAAACTAAAAATCTATGTTTAGTTTAAGAGTTAAGACACGTGCACCAAACTCATATGAAAATGTTCTTTTAAGCTTTACACTAATGGAAAAATAAGAGAAGTTAATGGGAATAACTACTTTTCGTTTTCTTTCCAACTTCGTGACTCTGTTAGGGTCTTCATTTTTTTTCCTACTACAGTCCATCTTCTAAATCTTTACTTCAGTTTTGTCATGGTTGCAATGTCGTCTTGTGTTTGATCTCAAATGCAAAGTTCATTCTTCTTTTCTTCATAAATGTTTATGTGCCATCAATGATTAAAGACGGCCACCTTGAGATTTTTTACTTCTCTAAAAATTCAGAAGAAATGTGGCAAAATTTGGTGCATCTTATATGATTCCCAAGAAAATTAGATTAAACCGACTTATATTTTGTCATTTGTTTATTTTTCTTGCTGCTGCTTTTTCTAACCATACTTGAATAGAACTTCATCACTAATTACTGTGTTACCCTGTAGGTTCCTTATATTATGCAGATTTATTTCTGATACCACTTGGACAACTTTTTGATTCCAAATAATTTAGATTAAACTGACTTAATTTCCCTTGCATCCATTTGTTTATTTTTGCTTTATTGCTTAATAAACAATCAGCGGCATTGTCATTAGTTACTGTGCTACTTGTAGGTTCGTTATGCAGAAATTATGTCGGATACCACTTACTTGGACAACATTTTAGCTGAGGGTGCTAGTAAAGCTGCGATCATTGCGGATGATACTCTCAATAATGTTTATCAAGCAATGGGATTTTTGCGGAGATGAGCTAATGAAAATCTTGGGGAGATTGGCTGAAAAGGTCAGTGAGAGAGCTTCTCTTATTTCTAATAGCAGACTGTTCACATTTACTCTCAAATTTTGGCTTATAATGTTGAGATCATTCTTGAGGAGAAGTACAGTAATTTATCATGTGTCACCCTTCCTTTATAATCCTAGTTTTACCCCTCCCAACATGAGGCATTTGCCTAGAATTTTGTCTATTAATTTTGTCATATTGACATAAGAGTTTTTATATTTGTTAGTATTTTGTCTAACAGATCAATTTTTTAATTCATTTTAAGAGACTTAAATTTTGGTTCCCAAGAAAACATATAATCTATTCATGTATTAATATTTTTGAGTGTCCGTCTGGGCGGAGAGGATTTGTTGAAACATGACCATGGCTAGAATAAATAACCATCTGTACTATTTTCTTATTGTTAATATGGAATGGATGTAAAATGGTAATTTGCCAAACTCACTTTTGTTTGGAATTGACGCTGCGCAATAGCAAGGATTATCATATCCTACGTAACGTAGGTGTTCCTTATCAGCCCAGAAGATAAAGATTTATGAAAAGAATGTCCGTCTGTTTCAAGTAGAGAACTCTACTCAAATCATATTCATATACCATTATACCCACAGCTTTTGTTTCTTTCACAAAGTTGATACGTGACCACACATTCGCATAAACCAGGAGTAAGAGACAACGAAAGGCCATTGGTTGTTTTTATGCAAATCTCTCCTCTCCCACAGCTGGGTGGTGAAGGAATAAAGCTTGCAGCTTGTCTCAACTCTGCTTTTGCTTTACAAATTCTGGTGGAATTGCTTATACTGACAGGGAATCACGATAAGAATAAGAATTGCTGTCAGTGTCAGGTCTTTTAATCATTGGTATGATTATTTTTTTCCCCCTACTTTTCTCATATTGTTAATCCATTTCTATACTAATTTCCTCGATTGCTTATTTTAGAAATTTTCGATTTGAATCGGTCAAATTAAAAAAAAAAAATTCAAACAATCAATTACAATATATTGTTTCTTTCGTCATCCAATTGCACCATGCTCTGGTGTGTAACTGACCCATTATGTTTTGATTTATTTATATAATTATATTCACGAATCAAAATTGATTACTACGGAATATTGAAACCTTTATATTATTACAAATCTGCCTATTATATCATACCTAGTAATGTAATGAAATTCATAGGTAAACAATATAATGATTAGATTAGCGAGAAGCTTATGACATTGGAGGTGGAGATGAAAATGGACGAAATCATTGCATTATGTTCAGCATGGGAAAGTTAAAAGGAATAAATATTTTTTAACCATGAACTTCTCAACAATGTTGAGGCTGATGAGAGAAGATCGTTGCGTCCTTGCACTTGAAATTGATCAAATAAATGCACAATTGAGAGTGAAGAGACTCATGAAATAACATAGCAACTATAAATCTGATTACTTTGAAAGGGCAAATTAGGCAATTACTAAAATTTGCTTTGACAACAACAATTGCTGCTCTGACAATATCTCTAGCCTATTCAAATTGGAAACAAATTTTTTGATAAATATTAGTTTCAAATTGTTTCATATGATATTTAGGTTGGGGTGGGGTAATGTTATGGACAAACTTATATACAATTGTTGAGTGCACATATAATTTAAGGCTATACTAGTTACATGTTGAAAATCTAGTCCAACGTTCATCTCGGTCATTTAGCTAGTAAAATTTGTTATAGAAAGGATAGTTAGGATTATCAACTTTATATGCTCGTTCCAACTTCTTTCAATCGGTCGGGATCAAATGATCAAAAGAGGGTCTGTCTTTTGGCTTGGGCAAGGACGAGATAAATCTGAATCTACAGCTCAAGTAGATGTAACAGATCATGAATGACTCATCATTAGGTAGAAAGGGTTGCCTGCATTTAGGCACGAGTGCACAACCGCACTGGACAAGTAAATGCAGCACGGAAATTTGACCTTTTCATCTTATCATATATTATTTGGTTTTAATAGAACTCCTGTCAAATGGTACATAGTTCATAATCATACACCATTAGTAGTATTAAGTGAATGACTGAGCATATATTGAGCAAGTAAGTAGATTTGCATTTGTGATTATTTAAGCTTTAAAAGATATTAGTATATCATAATATTGTTCAAACTTAATTTGTTATATACAGTAAACTGAGATAAACAGCGATTTTGAGCTGAATATATATATATATATTGAGCAAATTAATCTGAAAGTTCAGTATAAGAGAAAGAAAGATTGTGGATTCTTTTGGATGTGTAGCACTGGCAAAAGTTATATGAGCTACAAATGGCGCAAAAGTAGTGAATACAAGTCGGAAAATATTCCGAGGATAAAACTCCTTATTCTTTACTACGAATATGGACCCGGGAATTTAAAAGAATGGATCTTTTGTATCAAGTGCCAATTCCCAAATTAAATTGAGGCCGATGCACCGCGTAGAAAAAGACACGTATGTGGAGGGATGTCGATATATTGGCATCTATGGATATAAGAAGATACGTCATCTAAAAAAGATTTCAAATAAATAAACAATTCTATTATATATAATATATATATACCATTTGGATAAATAATAGTATTGTTTAAAATCATCGCGTATGTTTTTAGTTTGGGACCCTTCCTAGATAAGTACTTAGAAGTACGTAGAAGTTAGAAGTGTCTAGGTTGGCTCTGAACGAGTTCTCAGAATTAGTTTAAATATTATTTTAACTTTATAAGAATTATTTTGCAAGTGGAATTCTTAAAAAAACAGTTTCTCCAAAATCAAATTTTATCATAATCAATTTAGGGTGAGTTTGGCCTAGTGATTCGAAAAGCAATTATAGGATAATTAATTTTACTAAAATTGATTTTGGTAATAATTGATTATGATAATAATTAATTATAGAATAATTGTTTTTATATAATAGCTTTTGTAAAAGTAACACTTTAGTTGCTTTTAAAATAAGTTGATTTTTTGCTTCTAAGGATCCCAAAAGTGATTATGATCTTGGGGGCCAAACACCATGAAAATCACGATTGAACAGAAGTAATTTTTATAATCGGGGCCAAACACTTCAAAAATCACAATAGAGATGTAAAAGTGATTTTAAGAGCTCCAATCGCTGGGCCAAACTCACCGCGTTAATCAATCATTTTGTTATATAGAAGATTATTGAGAATAAAACTATTAAATATATAACTAACTAGTGTACGCTCCGTGCTATGCACGGAATTATATTAAATTCTATTTAGTTAGTTAGGATATATAGAAAAGAAACATAAATAAATGGTAAATTTAGTTATTTATAACACAAAGGATGAAACAGTCAATTTTTTTTTTAAAAAAAAAGTATTACTTCACATAATGAATCCATAAAAGAAATGACAAAAATTGTATCAATCTTACATGTAAGATAATATTTTTTCGAAAAAAAAAAAACATAAGTAAAAGTATATACATGGTTGGGAACAAATATTTCCAAGCACTATTATCAATCCTTTTATTTATGCTGAATAATAAAATCTCAACAATAATTTCTAGCTTGCATAATCTCTATTTTATGTGTATTCTAACTTCACATCTATCAAGCCTCATATGCTATCCTGATCATGGAATCTTTAAAACTTCTGTCTTGGAAATGCGCATCCTATTTTAAAACAATAAGATTACATACAATCATTAAAATTAATACTTGATAACAAAAACCTTGAGAAGTATATAGTTAACATTTTCACCTTGAAAGATTTATAGTAAATCCATGAAAGCTTAGTGACCATGTGCAAAACTCATTTGTCTAGTGTATATTGTGCATTCCTCACAAAGAATCAACGAAACACTATTTCTTTACCCACACACATGAAATTGGTACAACACCTGCATTAGAAACAATAAAAAAGCTAAATATGAGATAAGCATAATGTCAATTATACAGACCTTTCATGAATCCAACAATGAGAAGATCAACAACAAAAGGCAAGAAACACATCAAATTTATCAAAGAAGCTCACAATCCCCTTAAGGTTCCATCATTGAATCAACGGTTACCCTTCTCAATTAGTTTCAATAATATCCTAAACAATCTTATTTTTCCCACTCAACCATACTTCTTACACAAAGACCTTATATAGAAGATTATTGAGAATAAAACTATCAAATATATAACTAATAGTTGGATTTAAATTTTTCATAATTGGGAGTTTAATTCAAGGCTTGTAATTGGTTACGTTTTTAGGGTGAGCCTAAGAGTTTTATTATACTTAACCAACATTGTTTTGAAATAATCATATTCTGGAATCTGCTAGTACTCCAAAGTCGTTTCTCTTATATTTTCTCTCGATTTTTTAACAATTAAATTTTTGACACCACCAAGAGTTCCACATAGATATTATATTAATATCTCGTTTAATTTTATATAAATTAAACTCAATTAACTCTTTTCATCTCTTAATTGATTATCTCATCGATCCTTGAAACTACTTAAAACTATACGTTTATACTAACTAGCTGATGTCACACTTCATATATGTATACATAGCCATGCACATATCTTTGTTCAATCTTTTCTATCATACATATATATATATATATATATTTTTAATTTGAATATCTCTTCTACTGCAAAGTACAGATCAAAATGTGGACCTTTGATTGAATCTTTTCTTCAATATTTATACATCGATCATGCCCTATATTCTCCAAATTCCCTCCTACCTATATATACCATGCTTTCCATAGAACAAATATATATATTGTAATCAAAACTCAACCTTTTTCACTTTATTTCTACTCTTTTTATTAAATTTAAATTGCGCAATGGAAAGAAATCAACTGCAACGGCAAGCTGCGTACACGAGGAAAGCCCTACTTGATCAGGTTAAATTTTTCCCAAACACTTGAATATATATATATTTGTTGTTTTTTAATTTATTGCGCATTTTTCAATATATATTAAGATTTGATTTTTGGATGATTGCCATTTAATAATCTTTTTTAACTAATACATTTTAAAATTTCCAAAAAAAATTAAGCCACCAAAAGTATTCTTCAGTAATCTCGAATCTAGGGCTTCCTCGTTCCAAGATTCACCACTTTGTTTTTTTTATAGATTTCTTTTAAAAATGTGGCTGCATTATTTAGAAAACAGACATTGAGTGGGCCAGTTTTATTAACAAGCTCGATTTTGACTAAGACTGTTTTTCTTTCACAATTATATATATGGTTATATTTCATAATAATTAAAATGTTTTTTTATTTTGATTAATCTATTGAAATTTGTGTTTTAGGGATATCTTGATGAACAATTCATTCAATTAGAAGACTTGCAAGATGAAGCTAACCCTAATTTTGTTGAAGAGGTAGTCAAATTGTTTTACACTGATTCGGCTCGATTACTACGAAAAATAGATTCGGCACTGTAAGTAGCTAACTCAATTACAATTAATTAATGATATATACTAGTATATTACGCAAGAAGTATCAATTCATTAATATTTTTTGTCTCTCTCTTTTTTTTCTTTTTTTTTTTTTTGGTCCGCCCAGGGATGATAGGCCTTTTGACTTTGAAAAACTGGATGATGTTATGCATCAATTCATGGGTAGCAGTTCAAGGTAAATAGTGCACTAGTTTGTGGGAAATGGAATGCACAAAATGGGAATAGTGAAACTTCTGGGCCACATTTGCAATAATTATATGAGGGATTTACGTGGCCAAAATTGGTATTAACCACCATACTGCAGCCGGTTCCCAAGAAATTAAAAAAAAATATTTTGTACAAATTGTTGTGGATGTGTTCTATTTATCATTGATAATATATATGATGTTTTATAAATTTACGAGTAGGGATAATTTAAATCTTAGGTAATTGCAAATCAAACCTGCAATTTGTCACATGGTTCTTACTGCCCCAACTTAGTGGAAAATTATTGTACTAAAATGAAAATCCTTGCAAGAAAAAATGAAACACGAAAGAACAGTAGAGAAAAAGAGAAAAATAACTCAACTTAATTTTCATGTGGAACTTTAAGAAATTGTAGTAAACTAAAAGCAATTTCAATGTGCAAAAATAATAATAGCAATTTACGTATGTATAGATGAAACGGGCACTTGGCTTCCATAAAAGAATTTCAGAAGCCCTTTTTGGAATTTCATAAGGGCAACATTTTTCCTCTCAATTTTTGAAAAGTTTAAGAAGGATATTTTGTAATCCAAACAAATTTCACTCCCACTAATTCATTGTGGAAAGCAATGAGTATTTTGGAGGCAAATTGAAGATATTGCTACAATACTGAACTAGGGCAAATATGTAATTTACCGTGCAGACACAAATTACAATGCTACCAAGAAATTTAATCCATAATGATACGAGTAGTTTATTGCCCTTATTCATAATTATTACTATTAAAGCAACCATTAATTTTTATATTCTCTGTATTTACTTGTTCGTCCCATATTTATGTAGCATCGGGGCCAAAAGAGTAAAAAGGAAATGCACTGAATTTCAAGAATACAGCAAAGATGGGAACTTCGAAGGGTATATTAATTAATTGTTTTAGTGAAAATTAATTTTGTAAAAAACTGAATTTTTCTTTTTCACTTAATTTATCTCTCTCTTAATTTTCTTATTCATATTGCAGGTGCATGAGAACATTCCAAGAGGTTAAACAAGAGCATGCAACCCTTAAAAAGAAGCTTGAAAGTTATTTTCAGGTTTTCCTCCATCTTATTAATTACTTTTTTTTTTTTTTTTTAAATATATGTTCATACCTTAATTAAATTAAATCCGACTTACCCATTTTGAGACGTGGCAGAAAAATTATCTGGATTTTGTTACTTACGCATGGTCGTCTAGACATGCATGTGTGTACACATATATCTTAATTTCAATTATTTAATTAGCATTCTATTTCATTTTTCAGCTAGCCAAAGTTGCTCGATAATTAAGTCCCGAATTTAAATGAGCATGGGACAGGACAATTGCAGGGATCTAGAATGCCAAATAAGTGATTGTGTCACTTTATAGACTCAAATAACATATGGCTCAGTGGAAGCGATTGATCAATTATTAAGTGCTTTTGTAATAATTATATTATTCTATTGCGTATGAATAAATCTGATTTGCTCGAAAAATATAATTTCAAGGAATCAAGGTTACAAGCTCCATTTCACAATAGGGCCTTTTAATTAATTGATCTTAGATGTTTTCATGTGATTTCTATACCGGTAAAACCTAATTATTATTTTCTTTTTGTAGAAGTGAGATTATTAGCTTTAGAGTTTCTTTTTTTTTATAATGTGATGGCCCATTTAACCATTACTCAACTTTTGGAGAAAATGAATATTGGTGATGAAAGCCCATATATCATCCCAAGCTAGGGGAAAAGAAGAAAGTACTAGTAGCTACTCTTGAAAAGAGTAAAAGACAAAGATACTCCTATGCTTTGTTTAACTTTCAAAAAAATTTCTGTGTTATTTTAACTATAAAAAAATTCTCTATGTTTGATTTTAAATACCACACTTGACCCAAGTAGTATATACTTATAATTTTATTTTTGACTTTTGGTGGAATGACAAGATTGCCCCTATGTGTTTGTTTTTTTTAAAATTTATTTATTCTTTTTGAAATAATAAGTATATACTATTTGGGTCGAGTGTGGTATATAAAATCAAACACATGGGGGTTTTGGGGATTTAAAATGACACATAGGGGTTTTTTTGGGATTTAACAAAGCATAGGGGTGTTTTGGTCTTTCGATGTCAAAAGCAAAATGTGAACAAAACTTGCAATATATGTTGGCGTTTGAAACACACTCTCTTTTTGGGGGGTGTATTTGCACTTATTTGAAATCATAGGGGGTTTTTTGGGAGTTAAAATAACACAAGAGTGTTTTTGAGAGTTAGGCAAAGCATAGGGGGTGTTTTTGTCTTTTGCTCGTCTTGAAAACGAAAGAAAAAAACAATAAAATAATAATAATAAATGCACTATAAAACTACAAAATATAATTTAATTATTCATGTTACTATTAAGAACTTAGATAGGATTTTTCTCTCTTTCGATTTGGGGTTGTCTTAATTTCAAAAGAACTTAACTGAAATCATCTTTCTTTTCAACAAAAAATTAACAATCTCTTCATTCTTTCACCCCTTTGTTCAAGGAGATATAGAGACTGAAATTTTACCTTTTTCTTTTTACACTTTTTGCCAATAAAACGTGAGTTATTAACAAAAGAGAATTTTATTTATCTTTATGGGGAAGAAAAGATAATCATTTTACTCTTCCGTTTTCTAGTTTGTGTGGGTGGAAGTCAGATTTTGGAGGAAGTTGGGAATGTTGAAAGGTATGAAACAATGGATTCCACACAAGTAGAAATTATAAACCCATGACCTCTAATTTATTTCTTTATTTATTCGATTGTAAATATAAATTACTTGTAGATCGAGTAAATTTGAAAACATATTCATTATAATAAACATGCTCCTACTTTGTTCCAAATATAACTTTATTAGTGCTTAAGAAATTAAATTTATATCTAACTATTTTTGTTGATTAATAAATAAATTATTGTAGTATTTTTTTTAGATGAATAAATTATTTTAGTCTATGATCAATGAAATATTTTTGAAACACTAAAATAAAAAACTCAAATAATAAAAATTTGGAATTCAAATTGAAATTGAAATGATAGGATTTCGGTCAAATACCGTCCTGCTATAATATATAGTATAGACATAGATTACAAACTCTATCATTGTTTTAAAATTTTAAATAAGTATTTTATTAATTAATAAATATTTTTTGATCTAATTTAAGTAAGCCAACCAATGAAATATATTTGGAGAAAAAACTAAAATTATGAAAATTCAATAGAGACCACGAATTAATGTTACTTTGATGATTTTAATGAAACTTAAAATACAGTTCGATTGACTTAAAGAACATAATGTAATATAATCAAGCCGATCAATAAAATATTTTTGGCAAAATTAAACTTGAAAACTTGTTAAAATTATGAGAATTCAGAATTTGGGTAAAAGAACTGCATAATTTCGGTCAAACATCGTTCTAATACGATATGTGGTATTAAATTTTATTACAATAATAAATAGATAAAAAAAAAAATTGGTTTGTTTGGCATATGTTAAGGACAAATAGCAAATAATTCAGTGACTTTAATTATGCAAGTTAGACTTCTTTAAGATTTTCACGTTAACAAAAGTATATAGAAATAAAATGTATTATAATATTATTCACCCATGAAAATTTAATATGTCAAAACGAAAAACAACTTTTAATTACAGATATTTTTCAAAAAAAAAAAAATTATTGGATCGTTTATAATATAGGATGATTAACAAGTGATTTTATTCTAAGTGACTTTAAATAAATAATGCAAGTTACTCCCTTTTAGTATTTCTTACCATAAAATAATTTTTAAGAACCAATTATAATATTGCTTACCAAAAAAAATGAAAATTTAATGATAATAAGAAAATTAAAAAAATCTAGAAATTAGTTTAAGTCAAAAGTAGTTAGTTTGAGTCAAGCAACTTTGTTAAATTGAGGAAATTTGTGGACCTTAATTTCCTTAATTTCACTGTTCACATTATGTCCTATTCTCAAATATCCTCCTATATATATATAAGGCTTCCCATAGAACAAATCAATTGCAAACATAACTCGATCCATTTTTTCACTTAATTTATTTCTACTCGTTTTTGTGCAATGGAAAGAAATCAACTGCTGCAACAGGTTGCAGACATGAGGAAAGAGTTATTTGATCAGGTTAATTATATTAAATCTCACCCTCAATTAGAGAAAATAAATAAATTAATATTTCCTTGTGACATTTTGTACGTGTAACATTTATTAACACATTTTTATATTTAGTATAAAACCACTAAAGAATCGCTCAATAACCAAGATACATAACAACTGAGTAGTGGTTTTTAAGACTGATGGCCAAGTTGAGCTCCAAATACTCTAAAATTTTGTTTTGGGTTCGAATCCAACTAAAAATAAGATAATTTTAATATAAAAATTGTAATAAGTTAATTATTCTTTATACTTTGTTGGTCAAATAAATGTTGTGACTCACCATTTCACGCTAAAAGGAACAATCGGGTGATTTTCTCCTTCACATTAAACGTCACTCTCCATTTTTTGATTAATTTCGTGGATGAGTGCGACTCTATTATCTATATTCTAGGTTACAAAAAGTTAATCTTAGTAAGAAAATACCCTTTATTGATATGATTTATTTCACTAATCAAGTTATAAGACCTTTTTCTTTTTCATTTTCTCTTTATATGTATGCATAGTTATTACATACTAATAATTAAGAATGAAGTAATCCTGATTAGTCTGTTGATATTGTGTTTTAGGGATATATTGATGAAAAATTCATTCAGTTAGAAGGTTTGAAAGATGATGCTGGCATTGATTTTGTGGAATTTACGGTAAAAAAGATATGTTTCGACGGTAAACACATTAAAGATATAAGTTTGGCAATGTAAGTATAACTTTTTTAGAATACATTTATCATCAATCATTTCAATAGTTGTCCAATTATGAAGAATTGCAAATAATACTGTAAATCACTAATATACACTAGTATTAGATTATAGAAAAACCCACAATACTAGTGGGAGTTGAACCCAAGACCTCTTGGTCCTAGGGCTGGCCTCAACTTTGTTAATGATTATCACTAGCTAGGTTACGACTTCATTGGCGAATTGCAAGTATAGCTCAATCATAAGGATCAAAAATTTATTTTAATGCAGTGTTAAATTAATCAAATTCTAAAGATAATTCGATTTTGCGTTTTTTTCCAGGAATGATGGCCCTGACTTTGGAAAACTCGAAACTCTTGTGCAAGAGTTCATGAATAGGATGACTAGGTAAACAACTAATATTGCACTTAAAATGTGGAAATTGGATTGCATGAGATTGGTAATATTAATGCAACTTTTTGGGCACATTTGCAATTATGTGAAAATTATGCAGAAAAAATTGGTATAAATTACAAATGTGATCGAATTAATTATTTGCAACAGAAAGAAAATATGGGCAAGTCGCGCGACTTCAATGATAGAATTTTAAAAGCCCTTTCTTGGACTTAAATGCAATTTTTTATTAATTTAATTTCTTCGATTTTGTTTCCCTAATTTTCGATGGAGGTATTTTGATAAATTTTGTAATTTGGCTTACGGACGCAAATTAAATGCTATTAAGAAGTTTCATTGTGTCTTTTATGTATAACAAATTAAATTAAGTGTTGTATATTTTCTGAGTTATGCTATGGTATTTACTTGATTGTACTCCGGCCTATATCTACAGCCTCGGGGCCAAAAGGGTGAAAACGGAGTGCACTACGTTTCAAACATACCTCGAGAATCGTGACTTTGAAGGGTATTTGAGTATTTTCTCTTCTTCAATTCTATGGTGAATGTGTTCAATATCAATTTACATTTTTGCACTAATACTGTTGCATGGTATACGTTCATAATGATAAAATTATAATTTTCAAATTTCCAGTTTTATTCCCCATATTCGAATAAACATATCCGTGCCCTTTTCATCATGTTCGACTTTTTCAGTGGATTTTGAAGGACATAATTAGAGTCATTTAATTTGAGACTATAAATTTCTGGTTCTGGCGGATTAAGCTGTTCAATGAAATGTTACAAATTCAAAAATTTTGAGACATGTTTTAGGGTTGTTGGTATTGAAAAATTGGGATGTGCAAAAATCTCTAAAAAATCAGGGTCTTATGAAATATAGTGAAAAACATTTCAGAAAATGACGATATATGATTTTGTTTTTTATTTTTCTGTTTCAAATTAGACTTTTAATTTCTTTAACTATTGCATGCAGGTGCAAGAAAACATTCGAAAAGGTTAAACAAGAGCATGACACCCTGAAAGAAAAGCTCGAAAGTTATTTTGAGGTCTGCCTACGTACGTCTTATTACTTGTGTATATATATCATTAATTGCTTATATTATATATATTTACATGTTTGTGTGCACGTATATTTTATATAATGAATTAATTGTTCATTTTTTTTTTTCAGCTAGCGAAACAAGCTTGTTAACTAAGTCGATGACATAAAAGAGCATGAGACAAAGATATCGATGCCGAATAAGTGAACCTTTTTTTTTTTTTTCGTTCAATGGAATAAGTGAACATTTTGATTTATAGAATCAAATAAACTTTCACAATTACCTGTGTGTTTTGTAATAATACTCATGTTATATATGAGTAGCTTTGATTCGGCTGATCATTGAATATCAAAATTACAAGTATAATAATATTTCTAGACCAATAAACATCTAATCTTTTTTCTTCATATATTTTTGGAAACCTTTGCAAAATTGAAAGAAAGCAATGTAGTATGATTGTCGATGTGTCAGATTTTGATAGAATCAATTTAGATTCGGGTTCACATGTACTTAGTCAAATTGGAATATCTTGAGTTTAAATTAAGTTATTCGTGCGGTTCAAGCTTTTAATATGAATTTGGATACATTGGAATCTTCCACATTAATATCTCCACCATTATTGCCACCTACAACAAGTTTTTTCATGCAAATTATTCAATTCAACTCACATGCTCAAATTTTTGTCAACAAAACATAAATAGAAAAATGATGACGGACCTATTTAACCAAGTGCTTTGACTTATTAATTAGTTTTCATGAGGAAATAATTTGACATCATCACAATTAATGATATGGTGCATTTTCAACCACGAGATTTAGGTAATATCTCCAATTTTATTTAAACGAACAATAGTGTTACTCCGTATAACTTATATAAGAAGGACAAAATAGACAATCCACCCAATACAAATTTATGAGCAATCCATTGGGCATTAGCCGTGCCTCTTTTGAGCACTGATAGTTGTATAGGCCCCAAGCTCTTATATATTCCCAATACAAATTAATGAGAAAATGTTTGATAGATGGATTAGTTTTGGATCTAGATACGAATTTGGATTCTCATAGAAAAGAAGATCCTGTGACATCCCAATTTGGTTCCACATATTAATTGTTTAGCCCAACCCGTTGACAAAAAAAAGTAAAAATAAAAATAAAAAAATAACAAACTTTAAGGTGTTAATGACTCGATTTCAGTTTGGTTTTCATTTTTTCATCAAAACTTTTAAATTGGTTTGGCCTTAGATAATGTAGTGTAAAATAATAGTGAGTTTGAAGTTTGACATATATTTTGGATGTTAAAGATTAAGGGAGAAAAATAGATTGTAGGTGTCAAATCGATTATTTTACGATAAATAAAATTAGACAAAATTACAAAAAACTGTCATATAAGTTAGGGAGCGCAGAAAAAATAGTCCCGGAACAACTCAAGACACACATAAGTCATCTAGCCTTCATCACATTTCAATTTCCGCTCTATAAATTATACGCTTAGCCCTGTAACTTTCAATACATTACCAAATTCGTTAGTGTATGACGAAAATTGAATTGCATTGATAGTTACTAGACTAAATGTGATATCCCTAGGACGAAAACATAGTTGCAATGAAAGTTTAAGGACTTGTGGATGTCTTGAGTTATTACATAGCTGTTTTTTATGAGCTGTTACTGGGGTGTTTCGTAATTTTGCTAAGGAAAGTTTATGTTAAGCCCAATTTCACTACTCTAGATTTCAGAGATTTTAATTGACTACTCTAGATTTGAGAGATTTTGGCTAAATTTGAATAATGTGTCACGACTTATTCGGGCCATATCAGTTTCTTTTGGGTACAATTGAGTGGCATAGTTTGATGCACATTGATTTTATCCCAATCTCAATGAAGCGAAACTAAACCAAAAAATCGATCTATAATTTCCACAAATCTTTACTTGTTTTTGTTTATCATACACCCCTTTCTTGAGGGTGCCAAAAGTACTAATTGCCTATGAACGTGAAATTTTCCACACGCAATAAGTACGAAAGAAACTACATCATAGATTTTAAAGATAAAACACCTGCAAATTCCCATATGAAACTATCAATGCAGGCATGAAAACTAAATGAATCATGTGAATAGGTCAATCATTCTTAATTTACCAACATCAAAGCATTTGACTCAATAATTTTGCATTTTTATCTTATTTATAAATAAATGATAAATTGATAATCTCTGAGCTGAGCTAAACATTTCAACCCCTTGGTAATGGTAATGGTGTTTGAACAGTTTCTTGATCCCAAACAAAGTAAAGAGGTAACATTTGAACAATTTAAGTGCATACTATATTAATTGATCAGACAAGACAGCAAAATCTAACATATTTTACATCAGCATGATGTTACAATGAAGGTGTGAAAATTGGAAAAGGAAAAATCTCACACAATCACACAAGAAAGGGGTATGAGCAAATGAAAGTACCAATAACCGATAATTCCGAATTGCTTTGCCCAGAACCACTTCGATGTACAATGGATTACACCCAATGAATCAAAAACAGGGAAAGAAATCACTCGCACTTCACACAATTCTATATGACGGAATAAAACCCCACAGATGGCACATACCAATATACATTTTCACCAAAGGATGAAGGGACCAATCAGGGCACAATGCCAATATCCTTAAAGTACTCGTGCTCAAGAGCATTTCTGGCTGTAATTCTTTTGCTGGGATCTAAACGGAGCATTTTCTGCAAGAGTGAAATAATTAATCAGTACAACTATCTAAACAGAATGGTTGCACGTAGTAACAATAAATATGTCAAGATCAGATAGTTTTCAGGCCAAAAGGAAGAGGAAAATCAGTTTCCTTCAAAATCATACGATATAATTTGGGGCAGAAGCGGAAGGAGTTCAAATGAGTAACTGAGGCTGATGTTATAATCATATAATGTATAGGGAGAAAATTAACATTTATATTCTTCTAAAAAAACTAGTGATGATAATCTGACAAAGGAATCCTTCAGATGAGATTCTGATAATAGTCCTTTGAAGGGGCAGCTTATGCAAGTTTCTCTAGAGCGAAATAAAGCTACTTTCCTGAATGCAAACGCTGTACAGAAGAGCCATCCATTGGGAATAGGGCTACCAACAAATTTTTATAGCTTAAGGTTTAAATAAGAAACAAGTACTTCATATTTTTTCAGTTACAGCTTCAAACAGAAAATGAACTTACTCCAAGGAGATCAAGGCCAACTGCATCAATATTTGGAACTACAGTTGCCAACTCCTGCAAACAAGAGAACAATGAGAACAAATATATCTCAAGAGTTCCTTTTAGAGAATTAAGAAAAAGAATATCGAAAACTCATCCCGATTCCAATCACCTTTGATGGCCATTTTGGAAATGCTGATTTAAAATCAGGCAGAGACGTCACTCCAGGCCATGTATCTTCATTTGGGGTGCCCATGACTCTTCATAGTCGAAATAGAAAATGAAATAGTAAAATAATGACATTGATCAAACTTAACCAACAAAACTTATTAGCAACTAATGTTAAAATGCTTCGAGGTTGTTCTAAATTGATTTTACACAAATAACTATCTCAACCGGCACTATTCCCCAAAGTTTTTGAAAGAGATGTAAATGTAAGATTATTATGGGGTATAGGTAGTTTAAATGTGGCATACATGTGTGTCACCCTATCGCAATGAGTGATACAAGTGAAGTAGGTCTGTTTTAAAGCTAAGCAAGACAAACCAAATTGAAAAGCACTTTAATGAATAAAAAACACCACCAGGATCCAAGTTAAGAATGTTATTATCATGACAATCTTCACATTAATGGACAACAATATTATCTAAGAAGAAAGAGAGTATTGCAAGATGGGAATCATTGTTAGGTCAGATTATCACCTAAAAATTTTGAAGAGTTCATCTATCTCAGAGTCCCCAGGAAACAATGGTCGCTGGTTAACCATTTCAGCAAATATACAACCAATTGACCACAAATCCACTGGTGTAGAATAATGGCGTGATCCGAGTAGTATTTCTGGTGCCCTGTACCATAGCGTCACAACCTGCGGAAAAAATATTGATAGTTGACTGAAAAGGTATGCAAAATGTATGCACCGGCTGGTTTTGAGAATATTGTGATTTTTATTTGTAACTGTTTTCTAGACCTGTTTGCTTGCGGCTTACAAGTAAAAATAATTACAGAATAACATTTAATCTTGGCAACTAATAAGTATATATTGGGGAAAAAGAAAGCACTTGGTACATTATAGGCTTTTCATGCATAAGAAAATCAGTAAGCATTCCCTCAACTAAAAGCTAGACATGCAGATGAATATAAACTAATTAGATGAATATATACCTCCAAAAAGAAATCTAGTTATTTACCTCATGTGTAAATGTTCTGACGGGAATACCAAATGCTCTGGCTAATCCAAAGTCTGCAAGTTTTAGGACATTGTTACGTCGATCGATCAACAAATTTTGCGGTTTCAAGTCTCGGTGGAGAACGCGGTGAGAATGACAATAGGCAATACCACGCAGTATTTGATATAGAAACATCTGCAGATTTGAAGATTGACTCAGTGACAACATAAAAGTGTCGGACTTCATTTTCTTATAAGCTCTGAGAATGATATCAAAAGTCCTGCATGATTTACTTCTACTCTAGATGCTAACATAAACTTTCATCCAGAATATTTAAGAGATTTTTTTTTTCTAGCAACAGTCTTTGTACAAGATACCACCCAACCCCCTAAATACCCCACATCTTATATAATTATATATATGTTTTTATGTAAGTATATATATTTGAAAGGCATTAAATCCTCTACCCATGACCTCCTAAGACAACAAACTAAATCTTAAAGCATCATGTATCGGACATCCACTTGGCGAAAAGAGGTCACTCACTTTAACCATACGAGGATCCTTGGAGAACTCTGGGCAGGAATCCATGTGTTTCTTCAAATCCAGGTCCAGATATTCAAATACGAGATACAGACGCTTCTCACAGTGCACCACATCCTGCAACCTGTGACAAAATTAATAGAAAAAAGTTCAATGCACGTGGCATGGATATCAGAAGTTACCTGTCTGCAAATTAACCAAGAGTCATCTGAAACAAAATAATCATAGGAACTAAAGTGGTCTCATAAATAAGGAACGAATACCAATTGGCAGCAAAATATACATGTTCCGTCACAAAGCCTGCCTTAACATTCTCCTCTTATCAATCATACCTCGGAGCCATGTTAATTGTGATTACTAATGTACCTTACGATATTCCCATGTTGCATCTCTTTCAAGAGAGAAATCTCTCTGATAGCTGTGCTTGGCACTCCCTCATCTTCCTGCTCCAGCCTGATTTTCTTCAAAGCAATAGTTTCATTTGTTGTGCGATCACGAGCCTTGTACACCACTCCGTACGTTCCCTCACCTATCTTCTCAACTTTTTCATACTGCAATCCAAATTAATAAACATCAGTATTCGTCACAAACGCTTTATATGCACACAAAATTTAGGATAAATAATCTTTACCTGCTCCATCTAGTCAGTGCGATTGAAGCTACCAATGAGTCGCATAAATCAACAACCAAAGGTCGTAAATAAGGTTAGGCCAAAAAAACACAGTGATGTATATATAGTCCTATTAATTTCAAATACACATTGATCAACACACATCGTTCACATCATAACATTTTTCGAAAAAATAATAATAATTAACACACAACTAGTTCGAGGTTTTTCTTATTATAGGTCAATATCAGCTAATGTAACAGAATAACGCTTCAATTTGTTCAGCTAAATCCATAACATAGCAAAATTTCAGATTATAGATACAATGCCAAAATAGATTTCACACTGATTCACTTCTCAAAGCACAAATCTACCAAAAAAAAGTCAACATACATATTCTCTATCATCGAAATTGAAAAAAATCAATAAAATTAAATAAACAGTCAATATAACACGAACTAGTGTCAAAATCAGATGATGAAAAACCAGAACAAAAGAATCAAAACAGAGTAACTGTGCTTGCATTTGAATTGATGTAAACAAAGTCAAATATGTTTGTAGGATGTATAGAAACGGTGGCGTTTCAACGTACCAGAGATCGATGAAATGTGGAGAGGGTGAACAAGTGAGTAAAAAGAGGGAGTGGGCTGTGTTTTCTGCAATTGAGAGGGAGCTTTCTATAGGGTTGGCTTTTCTTTTCTTTTCTTTTCTTTTTCTTTTCTTTTCTTTTCTTATTTTAATTATATTTATTTTTTCTGTTGTTATTTATTTTCAGATTTTGACCGAAATTTAACAAGGTAACTGAAGTCACTTTCTTTCATATATTTATACTTTTATGTTTATGTCCGTCAATATATGTGTTCTAATTATCATGACAGGTAAATATATTTTGTAAAAATATTGTATATGAAATGATGCGTCAAGAATCAATGACAATTTTTGTGATATTTGTAATTTTTAATTTATTTTTCAATGATTGAATAAATAACATTTCTAGTGGAGGGGACTAGTCACTACAACGTAGCGGACTCAGGTTCGAATCCCTGTTGGGAGAGGTTCCCACTGTACGTGCCCGACGCGCCTCGAAATAGATTAAACCCTTAGGAAACCAAAAAAATAAATAAATAAATAACATTTTATTTTTATATGTTCTAATAAAAGTCTCTAACAATCACTCTCTTATTTTTTAGCCTCCAAAATGTATGTAACTAAAAATATTGCCCTTTATAGTTGGCCCACACGAAGTAACTTACACATGTGGTGCTATTTATATAGTCGATTTATCCCCTTGTGTGATTTTTTGTTAATCAGTTTATCGTCTATGTTGCTTTATATGAAGTAGTTTACCCCTATGTGTTCTTTTATGTGGATCAATTAACTCATTTGAGTTATTAAATGTGTGACGTACCCCATGCTATTATGTATGTGCATGGAGGAGTAATTTGTACTTTTTACGCAACTGTTTTTATGTTTATACTCAATTTTGGACGAATAAAGTGCTCCAATGAAATGAGGTAAAATAATCGTTTAAATTTGTAATAAGAATATTATTTCATGTCTATTTTATATGATAGACGGGTAAGTATTATACTTATCACGTGATAAACGAGAATTAATCCCATCGATAACATACAATAACTCATCAACTCTTATAATTTTTCTCTACTCACCAACTCTTATAATTGTAACCACTTACAATTATAAATACTAGTACTAAATCAGAAGAAAAAAAAGATATCCATATTAGTGGAACGAACTAATATGGATATTATCTTATTATCGGATTTAGGGTTCGACGAACTCGAAATCTCATAGTCTTGGGATCTCATCTTTTATAGTTAGACGACAATCTCATCGATGGTAACTATTATAAATAGACATATCGATAGCCACCTATTAGGATTGAATTGCATGTACCCCTCTTCAAATTTGTTTGAAGAACTAAGGGCATCTCTAAGGGCATATCCAGTGTATATCCAGTCCAAGTTCAGCTTCCCATCATTCAGTCCAGCTTCCCCTCAGAATCCAAGTCCAGCTTCTCCTTTCCTTTTCATAAGTTATCTAAAATGTATCAATCTATCAATTCCATTTAATTAAAATTCTCAATTTCCCCCGCTCTCACTTAATAATAATAATAATAATAGCAATAATAATTAAACAATAATAAATAAATAATTAATTAATAACAATAAGATATAATTTAAGATTGACAATAATAATAACAATAACAACCAATATTTTTTTTAAAAAAACACAACAATACAATAATTAAATAGTTGACAACCAATAATTTTTTTAAAAATGACGATCATATGTAATCGTATTTATTTTAGATGCCTAATTATTAGGGTTATATCGTTTTTTATTTAACAAATCATATGTAAGGTTTATTATAAAAAATAAAAAAAGTTCTTTTAAGGTTTCAATTTTATTAATTAAATTAAATTTGAGTTTCTAATAATTAACTAATAAAGGGATTTTAAAATTGGTGCACAATAATACACCAGTTAAATACTTGATTGACATGATTTGGAAATAATAAAAATAATTTTATATTCACATTAAATTTGATTTTATTAAATAAAAGTTACATTTTTATACTAAAATTAACTTTTTAAAAATAGTACACAAATTAAATAAAATTAAGATTAAATAAGAATTACATTTTATTTAATAAGGTATTTTAAAGAAATTTTTTTAAAATTAAAAGAGTTTTTATTTAAAAAAGAAAAAAAAATAAAAATTGGGATGGGCTGGCGAGTGCAATGCACTCTCCAGCCCAGCAGCTCACCGCTTCAAGCGGTGAGAAGGGATTAGAAGGGGAGAATAGCTTTTTCTCCCCTTCATACATTTTTTCTCATTTTTTTCCCCTCCTAGATTCAAAAATCCCCAAATATACCCTCCCCTTTATACACTAGAGATGCCCTAATGACTGGGGTGGAGATGACTTAGAGGATATGTGGGGGAAGGGAAAAAAAATCTATCTCTAATGACTAGGGGGAGGGAGATGGCAAACATGTTAGAGGGACCTTGGAGGGGCCTGGAGGGAGGGGGGGAGGGGGGCTTTCTCCGTCCAAGCCCTCTCCCTCACATGCTATTTTATTTATTTGGTTCTATTTTTTAGCTTTATTTAAAAATAAAAATTTCCTAAAATTTGTATATTATTTAGAGATAATAAATTTTTAATTATAAAATATAACTTTCATTTCTTTTAATTAACACTATTATTTTAAAATTGATTTGTTATAATAATTTTCGGGTTGTATTTATCACCCAAAAATAATTATTTCTAAAATTTTTAAAATAATACGATATAATCATGGAAATTATATATTGAGTCTTATCATCTTGCTGCACAAAACATGTTGAATCATTATTTGTGTAATCCAGACCATTCATCGTATTGAATGCACCATTTAATTTCAAACAATTATATAAACTTGCCATTCACATGAATTGCAACCATATGTAACATAATTCACGTGCGAAGACTTTTAAATGTAGAATTATTGGAATCTTAATGAATTCAGATTATATAATTTCATAATCGAAAATGATACTACGTAGTACGTACTATATTCAAGATCTAAATTTCGAGCTCATGTCTTAAACTTGTGATTGTTTACAATTTTCAAAAATTTCATTTTGAATTCTTTTATATATGTAACTTTTTCTCCATTTTCTTTTATTAAATTACTAAATTATGTATTTACTTACAACCATGAATAATTGAGGGGTAAATTGAAACAAGGGTTTTTTGCACTTTGCACCCCCAAAACATGGGAAATAGGCACTTTGCACCCCCGAAAATTAAATTTGGCACTTTGCACCCTCGAAATATGAAAAATCTAGCATTTTGCACCCTCTTTCATTTTTAGCCAAAATTTCAAGGGCAAAATAGATAATTCAATTGTAAATTGTTGGCACTTTGCACCCCAAAACATGTGAAATTAGCACTTTGCACCCCCGAAATAAAATTAGCACTTAACACCCTCGAATTAAGAATAAATCAGCAACTTGCACCCCCAAAACATAATAAATGGACATTTTGCACCCCGAAACACAAATTTAACACTTAACACTCAAATTTAAAAAAAAAAGAAACTCAAATTCCTCGTTTTTTCTTGCAAAGTTGACCATCGAGAGTGAAAAACATCTAAGGCAAAATAGGTAAGTCATTTTTTTTCTTAAATTTTGCAAAATATAATTATAAATACTAAAATACTCATTTCTCACTCCATCTTTCTTTTCACCAATATACATATCCATAAATTTGAGTTTTTTTTTTAAATTTGAGGGTGTTAAGTGTTAAATTTGTGTTTCGGTGTGCAAAATATCCATTTATTATGTTTTGGGGGTGCAAGTTGTTGATTTATTCTTAATTCGAGGGTGTTAAGTGCTAATTTTATTTCGGGGGTGCAAAGTGCTAATTTCTCATGTTTTGGGGGTGAAAAGTGCAAAAAATTTACAATTAAATTACCTATTTTGTCCTTGAAATTTTGGCTAAAAATGAAAGAGGGTGCAAAGTGCTACATTTTCCATATTTCGAGGGTGCAAAGTGCCAAATTTAATTTTCGAGGGTGCAAAGTGCCTATTTCCTATGTTTCGGGGGTGCAAAGTGCAAAAAACCCTTGAAACAAACACCAGTCATAATATTAGTTATTATAGCAATTGGGAATGTAAGGATAGATTTAATTTAACTACTTTCTAAATAATGAAAACCACTCATTAATTTGTGTCATATACTATATTTAAGGCTCACCTCTCCTAAACTTCCCAACTATTTTCTTTTTGTGCTTCCATTTGTTGTTGTATCGTTTACTTTATTTGTCCATGTTTGATTACTCTCCGTGCAGAATTTAATTGGTGAAAACGAGAATAGAAATGGCGTCGTCGAGTAAAACTCAGAACAAACTAGATGCTCGAAATTGCACCCAAGGTAACTAAGATGAAACAATAATAATTTTAATTTTCTTTATTTGTGTTAACAAATTTTCTGAAAAATTGGCTTTATTTTATTTTATAATTATTTTAAGGTATCTTGTGGATCTAATACGTATTTCATGAATTTTGCAATGCAGCCAGTGTAATTGCAGGATTCAAAGCTGCTTGTGTTACATGTGTGGCCACTGCAATACCAACGGTATTTTAATCCTATATATATTTAATTTATTTTTCATGACAAACATTTCGAATATTTTAATTAAGAGGTTTCGCACTAAAGGATACATAGTATTGTCTGTAGATTTTAATTCTTTAAAAACCTATATTTTTGCTTATTATTGAACATATTGGATTTCAAATTCACATATATATTGCACATTAGAGAGGGAAAAATTGTTTTATATTAGCTAGTAATCAATACACTACGATTTCAGTTGGTTGCAGTCCGTACAATTCCTTGGGCGAAGGCAAGTTTAAATCACACTGGCCAAGCTCTCATCATATCCGGAGGTATGAAGTTTTGTTTGAGAATCCATGTTATTATTATCGATCTATCAATTTTGTATAAAATATACAATACAGTCCCAAGAAAATGTGGATAAGATTTTCTTTTCCTACTGAATGCAATCTCAGTTTACACACATCAGAGAAGAAAATGCTTATTATTACCTATACAAATAAAGTTTGCTTACACAAATAGATTTTTTAAGAGTTAATGGTAATTTACCCCGGCTCTGTGATATTCATAACGTTTAATTTACCCTCCTATGATTTGAAGAAGAACACTTTACACCCTTGTAATCGTATTAAAGTTTCATATCGCCTCCCTGATATTTTTATATGTGGCTCTTTATCTCCCCCTCTATTATGATAATGTGGCAGTTTACATTATGTTATGATAAATGAGGTAATTTATCCTCCCACTCAGATGATATGATAAATGTGACAATTTACCCCCTCCCTCATGTTATGATAAATGTTGTAGATATGTCAATGAAGTAAGAAAATATAAAATACTTTATGTCAAATTAAAGTAAAACATGATTAATTTTTTATTTTAAAAAAGGGATATTTTTAAGAAAAGATTATTCAATATTAGCATAGAATATACTTCTTTAACAAGAAAATTTGTTTATTTGGTTATTAAAAGAGTACTGAAATAAATAAAGAATGCTCTATGAAAAGCTAATATCAGGTATTTTGTAACTTTTTTGATTGATTTTTGTACAGCATCCATAGCTTCCTACTTCATTGCTGCCGACAAAACAATCCTAGAGGGAACAAGGAAAAATGCAAGTGCTCGTTACGATAGAAAACTCTAAATACGGGAAAAACTTGTTTTATGGTATTTGTAAATGTGGATGAATTTCCCCCCAACCCCATTTTTTGTTTTTTTTTTTTTGTTTCCTAGTGAAAACTTGGTAGATATTATGGTTGGATAGATTTGTGATTTAGGGCCACTGTCGTGCGATAGTTTTTGTTCTCCAGCTGGGGTTAATTTATAGAATTTCTCAAATAAATTTCAGAAATAAGCTCATGTCAAACTTCCAGGTTGTCATCGCTTGATCATTTTCCTTTCCGTTTAGTAATTGCTTAGAGACCTTTGCTGACGGCCGGTCGGGTCTGTTTGGGTGGTCTCGCAGATTTCGCGAAACCGAACCAAAACTCTTTATAGTCAAAATCCATTCGAACAAGGTCTCAAAGATTTCATTGAAATCACCCAAACCATTTTTTTAAATTGAGATCCACATAATCGAGCCAAAACCCATCCAAATAGACCATTTATCTCTTGAATTTGGATCTTAGTCTCTCGTAAAAACTGAACTCTCATTTTTTTTATCTTTATTCCTTTTGCACTTTTGTCCAATTGCAGTTTGTGCGACTAAAGTGCAAAACTAGTCAATACTATGAGACCAAAAAATACTAAACAAAGACTATTTTATAAAGCATGTAATAAAAAATCTAAACTTCCAATTATATAAAACTAGAAAAGTAATTTTTACCGTGGCATATATATCAATAATCTACTTTAGTTAGCAACTAATTCCACTAGTCAATCATAATCATGTTGAACACAACAATTATTCAAACATAAAAAAGTATATTTCATGACCTACAACAGCAGTCACTATTGCCCTCCCTCTATTGTATAATTTTATTAATAAAATTGTAAAATCGCACCACGTGTATCTTATAGATAATAGATCAAAATTTTCATTGTTTTCATCGAATATCAATTTTCTTTTTAATGTTCGAATCAACAAAAACAAAATTAAGTTAGTAATTATAGAACTTTATTTATCTTATAACTTTTTTAACATACAACTAAAATTGACTGACAACAAGATTCCCATTCGTGTGGCCCATTAAGAATGTCATTACTAGCCCAAATAATTTTGTCCAATGGCCCAATATTAATTAACCCTATAATCGACGTCCTCTTTCTACCGTTTAGCATAGCACCACCACCGGCATTCCTATCCACTTTTCGAAGCACGAAACGCTGCGTTTCAGGTAAAACCCTAGCTGCTCTCTGTCGTTCTTCATAATTTTTTTCATTCCTCTCATCGTATTATAATAACAGTAATGTATAAGATTTTCCGCTGTACGTTTTGTTTGATTTCATGATAATATTTAGGTTCGAGCTCTTAATTTCGTATCTCTATTCCTATTTTACCTGTATCTAATCAAAAGGCTCTGACTTAGATCATGTGATGTGAAGCTTGGGTTTTATTATGCATTCTTAAAACTGATCATTTGATTTAAAGCTAAATTAAAGAGAGTTGCTTTAACATGTTTGTTTGATTTACACTTTGTTGTTTCCCGAAAGTCTGGCAGAAAGCTTCAAATATCTAACCATAACATACAACGGAAAAAAAAATTAATCCATAATTGCATCTATCATTAGTTTTATTTTTTAATAAAAATATGTTATACCTAACTCTGAACTGTCAATCAGCGTTCAATTTCCACTACCTTTCATCTCTGATTCATGGGGACCCCAGAAACATCCCGAGAACCTTGCCCTGACCGCATCCTCGATGATGTTGGTGGAGCATTTGGAATGGGTGCTGTTGGTGGTTCAGCCTTCCATTTCTTGAAGGGCCTTTATAATTCTCCTAAAGGCGAGCGTCTGATCGGGGGCACTCAAGCTGTTCGCATGAATGCTCCTCGTGTTGGAGGTAGTTTTGCTGTGTGGGGTGGACTCTTTTCCACCTTTGATTGCACAATGGTTTATGTTCGTCAGAAAGAGGATCCTTGGAATTCTATTGTAGCTGGTGCAGCAACTGGAGGATTCCTGCAGATGCGTCAGGGATTAGGTGCTGCTTCACGATCAGCATTATTTGGTGGTGTATTGCTTGCTTTGATTGAAGGAGCTGGGATTATGTTGAATAAAATTATGAGTGCACCTCAGAACTTTCCTCCTATGGAGGAGCCATTGCCCAATGTGGCGGGTGCGCCTGGATATCCGATGGGTCAATTGCCTGGTCAAGCTCCAGTAAATGTCGAGAGTAGTGGTGCTGGATCATCATCATCATCTTCGTCCCCGTCCACTTCCTCTTCATGGCTTGGAGGACTTTTTGGTGGTGGGAAGAACGAGGAGACAAGTACAAGTGATGGAAGCAAGACAAAAGTTTTGGAGAGCTTTGATGCTCCGAGTCCTCCATCATTTGAGTACAAATAAGATCAGCTGATAGTATTTTGGTAAGTGGATTGTACAAATAGTTTTGCCTTTATCATAGTGATCTGTAGATTGGCAGGTTTAGTTTTGGTTTAATTTATCATTTGTTACTCCAAGATCAGAATTTAGATATAATAGGTTCAAGCAAATCATTTGTTCTTTCTCCTTTTCTTTTTCGATGTTCTCCTTTTCTTTTCTTTCTCTGTTCTTTGTTTCAATGATCAAATTACAATCTGAACTATTTCAATCGAGGACCAGCATTGTTATTGTAGATGTGCCTTTCCAATTTATGAATCATCGAGGTTCTACGACTACGTCATATAATATGGATGGTTACACTACTTGATGCTGCGACATGGAAGGTTTTTGGCTGTTTGTTGCTTAAGTCACCCTCTATACTTTCAGTGGAACTGGAAATTTTAGATTTCATAGACTAAGCACGAACTCTATCATGGAAGTTTCTTTTTTAGAGTTTTAGCATCAAGTATGGTGTCCATCTGGTACAATAATTTTTTCCATTTAATTTACCAAATTTTCTACATTTTTTATGTTCATCTCTAGCAATATTGGGTGGTTTGTATTAGTTAGTGGGTTTAAGAGCATATGATATTGTTGGTTCTTACTCAGTTTTTGGGTAATAATATTGTGGTTTTGCCCCACACCCCGGTTGCAATGTTCACTGCTGCTGCTTTATGTAAAGGGGAAATCTTATTACCCTTATTGTGACTCTGTAACTAACACTGGGTGAGTATTGTGAAATAGCTACCGACATGAACTCTCCAATCCTCAATGCCATGATGAATATCAATTTTAAATGTTGTTGCCATATCAAAAACCAAATGATAAGCTCTTGGAATTCGTATTAGTTTTCTTATGATTTTTCCGTCTCGCATTAAGTAATATGTTGAACTTATTTACTTGTTTTTGCTCAAGTATTACGTGATGCCCACGTTAAAATCTTTGAGATGTGTGTTGATCTTTTTGGAATATTGTGTAGGGAGTAGCTACTTGATGGCTTAGCACTTGGCTTCAGTGTGCTTCCAAGCTACCTTGGAGTTTGAAGACCAGAGAAATGGAAATTTCTAATAAATCAGAAGCTTCATCACAGTCCATTGATTTTGATTTACTTGTCTGGTACTCATACCAACATTTTATAATATATGTTTTGATAGTCCTAAGTCTAAAGTTTGCCTTGTAGTAGCTTATATGCTTGTACTGCTTTGCATATTGTATAAATGTATTGCTGGTTCATCATATTCATTCGTCCTCATTGAAGGGAAATGATGTCGCTGGCATGTTAACCATTTTTTCAACAATATAACTAGCCATTTTGTGTAAGTGATTTGTAGCTTTTTTGGGCATTTTTTGGATGAATTTTGCAGAGTGAAACATGATTTTGATGAAAAGATTGGTTCTGGCCAAGTTTCAACTATCTGTTTTGTATTACGCGAAAGGCCAACATAATATCTCACTACCATTTGTTTAAATTACAAAAGAATTTGCAAATGCTTTGGTTTATAATTTCTCATTTTAAAAAGATTGATGCACTTTTACCTTAAAATTTGATTTAAATAATAAGCGTGTCTTCTCAATTAAATGGAGGGTGGGTTTGGGGGAAACTCACTCCTTAGATGATTACAGTACATTTTTGTTTTGTTGGTTAGCTTTCTCAATTTGCACTTTAAGCGGGCCCTAGTGGGAGGCTCACACGACGGGCTATTAGCTCAGTGGTAGAGAGCTCCCTTGATGATTGCGTCGTCGTTCCTGGGGCTGTGAGGGCTCTTAGCCACATGGATAGTTCAATGCTTGGTTAAGGATGACGTCTAGGTTGCACGGATACTTCAAAAAATGGCCCCGTGCAATATCTAGTACTCCGGGATTACGGATACACATCCGATATGTGTGGGATACACGTACGGTATGTCATTTGGAGTATCATAATTAAATTAATTAAAAAAATTATTTGAATACGGGTGTCAACACGTTTTTTGGAGTATCTGGACGTTTTGGATAAACACAGGGTGTTTTTCTTTATTTTTCAAAGTTATGGGTAAGAAATTAATAAATTAAAAGGAAAAAAAAACATCTATTTTGAATGATTCTGGATACGGGTATCAGTAATCGCGATGTTTAGTTGTAAATTTCAAATCAATACGGGTTTTGTCTAACTTTCTCAATTTTTTGATATATAACTTTTATGTGATGTTGTCCAATCTGAAATTAAACTATTAGACAATATGTATTTTGAATATAATATTTTACTTTGGTGGTATAATAGAAGGATCACATTAATTATGTTGTTATGCATAATATAAAATTATGTTATTTTATATGTTATTTTAAAATTATGTTATTTTATATGCGTATTTTGTCGTATTGAATCCTATAAATTTTAAAATTTCGTATTGCCATACTCATGTCGTATTGTATTGTATTGCTGTATCCGTGCAATCTAGGATGGAACATATCCTTTCTTTAATGGCAATAATCATGTAAAATTCGTCTTTTAGGAATGCTCATCTACCAAGAAAAGTGGTAATATCTTTGTATAGATTGTTGAATCATGGTATAATTGTTTCCGAGCAACGACCCTTTTTCCCATTAAGGTGTCAATAAAGATTCTAACCGAACAAGAGGTTAAGTTTGTTTTGATAGTTAAACGAACAAATTTTGAACGTGATTTTTTGGTTTTTCTTATAACATTTTTTTTTGTATTTCAAGGGTTTAATTCTTTTGAGGCGCGTCCGACACGTTAAGTGGAATATCTCCAAACAGGTTTCAAATATGGGTTCGCTACTTTGTGGTTACTAGAATCTTCCACTATATCAATTAATTACACGTTGTTATTGCCTCATAACATTTTGATATGATGGTCAATATGAATTTCAAGTTTTGCTGGAAAAAGAAAACAATGAAGACCTAAATTGTATGACTTGAGTGAAGACATTATAAGGTGCATGACGGCGAAGCTATTGAGACTAATTGTCCCACATTGGTTGAAAACAATAGTTAAGTCCACCTTATAAGGCATTGGACAATCCTCACCTTACAAGCTAGCTTTTGAGGTTGAGTTAGGCCCAAGCCAAGTAAGTGGACTTAGCCCAATCCATGTGGTGAATTCTAATATGGTATCAGAGCCCCGGGTTAAAGTGGGCCGCCTCCTTCCGTGATGGGCTCCTCCTTGTTCGCATGATGGGCTTCATTATCTACCAACACACACTTCATCCAGATAACAAAGGTCTGGGTTGTCATTATTCCTCCAGTTATTCAAGACTTGGAGATTCATTATTCCTCCGGTTAACAAAGGCCCGGAGTGTCATTATTCGTGTGTTGGATCTTCACCCACATATCGCAAATTCACAAGGTTGGGCTTTCATATGTCACGTGTTGGGCTTGTTTCACCCACACATTCTGCCCGCCCACACGTGAAGGGGGAGTATTGAGACTAATTGTCCCACATTGGTTGAAAACAATAGTTAAGTCCACCTTATAAGGCATTGGACAATCCTCACCTTACAAGCTAGCTTTTGAGGTTGAGTTAGGCCCAAGCCAAGTAAGTGGACTTAGCCCAATCCATGTGGTGAATTCTAATAGAAGCTAATTGCCGAAAGCTAGCTAAGATAAAGGCATGGTTGGTGAGGGTTTTTTTATTTTTTTGCTTTTTTTATAAAAGATCATTTGCTTCAATATTATTTTCTAGGCTCCTCAATATAATTCTAGAAATAAGTAAAAGAACAAAATCTCAAATGTTATCTTAAATCTATTAGACTTCAACCTTATAGAAAATCTCATAAATAGTCATCTTGAAATATGAGAGGCCAAATTAATATGCCCTATAAATTCTATTTTATCTTCCGGAAGAAATTACAAATTTTAGATAAGTTAAGGAATAAAAAATGTAAATGAGTTTGGCTCATTGAAATGGATAAGTTCCAAATTTGCCTGTGGTGTTAGGGATATTGCTCTGTCTAAACCAACAGGTTTTAATAATAAAATAAAATGAAAGTGAAAAAGAACATACTATATACTAAATCAACGTTGTATTCCTCAATTTCCTCATGGTAGTTTAGTTTAGTCCTTGTATTGTGCGAGTCAAAAGCATTTGGCTTGCTCTTAGATTCAACATATGCATCAGATCAGTCATGCCACACTAATCGGACAAACATAATACTATAATAAAGTACCTAAGATGTTCTTTATTACACTGAAAAATAAAAAAACAAAACATTAATCTTAATTTGCAAAGATCAAGAACTTATTATTGATCAATTGGTTAAAACCCTTTACCATCTTCCCACCATTTTAATTACAATCTTCCAAAATAAGTAGTTGAGGCACATTTATTTGTCTTGCCACTCTCAATGAATTTAATTTCTCTGTATTTTACACTTGCCTTGATAAACTCAGATAAAAGGTCAGCATTTCATATACATATTACTATTAGCACAATTTTTATTTATTACAAGTATCCCTTTGCTTTATTTACTACACTTTATGCTTGTTTACTAAAATTGACCATTTTCTTTTTCCTGGGAAGATTGTAAATACAGAGTTGATTAGGAGAAGAGTAGATAAAAATGGTGAGATTTGTGGATCAGAATAATGAACTTGGGGCTGTTGAATCTGGTTTGGGAATTCAGAAAGCTGCAGGAAATGAAGAGGTAGATGATGATGGCAAGCCCAAAAGAACAGGTATTTTATTTAATCAGCATGCATATATTCATTCCTATATATGTTTTTGTTGTATTAACTTAAGTAATAATGACACAATTTCATTTTGGTCTTTTGAATTTTGAGCATTTCTAATGCTAGTACTCTTTTCGAGTAGTTCTTTTCCCTACTTATGATGTTATTGTGCTATTTAAAAAGAGTTTTACTTAAATTGGCATTTAAAGTCCATTGCTTTTGAGTTTTTGGAGCCACTAAAAAATCCTCATAAAATATCAGTGGGGTTAAAATCTACCCTACTAGTTTATATATCACTACTATATATTGTTGTTTCTATTGTTATGCCTCTGTATCCCAAAAAGAATTCTAAACCGAATAAATGAAAGGGTAGGCTACCAGTTCGAGTTAACGAATTAAAAGGTGGGTCGAGTCCGAATCCACTTTTTGGATTGGATCCAAAAAAGAAGAACAGGGGGAAAATGAAAATTGAATAGGTCGACCCGTTTTGTAATGGGTGGGTGGTTAACCCATCAAAGCCGGGTTCGTGAGCCTTGTCGGAGTTTGCATATAGAATTTAGAAAAGGAAAGAAAAAGGAAATTGAAGTTAATAACTGCTTGTCAATCATACTCCTTTATGTGAAATAATTTAAATCTCCTGAAAGGAGATTAGAAAGAAGAAACTAAAATTTGAATTGATTTGCCTAAGATTCTTGAAATTTAGAAGTGCAAAAGTCTGTATAAAAACTTTTTTTTGTTTGGTTCGGGTCTGTATAAAAACATTATGTACTCTTTCTTTCTTTCTTTCTTTTCTAAATAAATAATGTGCTCCTTTAACATTTGTCATTTGTTGATCAATTCCAAGAACATTTATTACCATGACCTCATTACTATGTCTTTTAGTACTTCACCACAACTACACGGAGTCAACATATGTTCCTTTTTTCCACATTTTTTGGAGTCACCAAATTAACATGTCTTCTGTTTATGTCTTTTAAATAGGGACCATTTGGACAGCAACTGCACACATTATTACAGCAGTCATAGGTTCTGGTGTCCTGTCCCTCGCGTGGGGAGTGGCTCAGCTCGGATGGATAGCCGGAGTTATCACGCTTCTAATGTTTTCCGGCATCACACTATACACTTCAAGCCTCCTAGCTGACTGTTATCGATCTCCAGATACTGGAAAACGCAATTATTCATACAAAGAAGTTGTCAAAAACAACTTAGGTATAATTTATGGCTTTATTAAGGTTTCTTAATTTGATTTGTTACTGACCTTTTCGATTTAATCAGGCGACAGGATGTATATTGCTTGTGCTTTGGTTCAATATGCCAACTTAAGTGGAACTATAGTTGGATATACGATCACAGCCTCGATAAGCATGGCGTATGTTGTTTACAAAATTTGAACTTATGTGTGATAAATAGTCAAGTATTGATTTCAAAAGCTAATATTTGCATTTTTCAGTGCCATTGAGAAATCAGATTGCTTTCACGAAAGAGGGCATGAAGCTGAATGCAGTGTCTCTCATAATCCATATATGATTGGATTGGGAATTCTTGAACTCTTATTGTCACAAATTCCAAATTTCCACAACCTCTCGATTCTCTCCATTATCGCAGCTGTTATGTCTTTTGGGTATGCGTCTATAGGCGTTGGACTTGCCTTGGCAAAAGTTATTTCAGGTGACCTTTTATGTTCTAATACTAATTTTTAATTGGATATTTTTTCCAATAGTTATCGTTATTTTAATTCCTTGAACAGGGGACGGGAAAAGAACAACTCTTGCAGGCGTGGAGATTGCTATAGGTTTATCAGCAGCCGATAAGACATGGAGGATGTTCCGTGCGTTTGGATGCATTGCGTTTGCTTACACTTATTCTCAAATCCTTGTAGAAATTCAGGTTAATTAATAAACAGTAATCATTCATGGATTAATTAAACTACGAAAATTTGTGTAGTAATAATTAGTAACCAAACGCGCGTGCCTTACTTGCTTTTAGGATACTCTAAAATCATCACCTCCCGAGAACCAAGTGATGAAAAGGGCCAACATTGTTGGAATCTCAACCACGACAATTTTCTATATGATGTGTGGATGTTTCGGTTATGCTGCGTTTGGAAACAATGCACCGGGAAATCTACTAACCGGGTTTGGATTTTACGAGCCATATTGGTTGGTTGATGCAGGCAACATCGCGATTGTGGTGCACCTAATTGGAGCTTATCAGGTAATCAATCATTTTCTCATGACAAAAAAATAGTAATTGATTCTGTTAATGCATGTGACATGTGTATATTGTTTCACTCACAGGTATTTGCACAGCCTGTATTTGGTCTGGTTGAACAATGGGCAGCGAAGAAATGGCCGAAGTCGAAGGTTGTAACTGAGGAATACAAGATTAGAATCTGTAGAAGCAAAAGATGGATGATTAGAATTAATTTTCTGCGATTGATATGGAGAAGTTTCTTCGTGTGCGTTGCTACACTTCTCGCAATGGTGTTGCCTTTCTTTAATGATGTCCTTGCATTCCTTGGAGCTATTGGATATTGGCCTTTGACAGTGTATTTTCCGATACAAATGCATATATCCAAATATAAAATCGGATGGTGGACTGGGAGGTGGCTCGGTTTACAGTTCATAAATATGTTATGCTTGCTTGTTTCCATTGCTGCGATTTGTGGCTCGATTCAAGGGCTCGGTAAATCTCTCAAAACCTACCAGCCTTTCCAAGTTAAGGACTGACAGTGACAGACAAAATAGAGCTAGCAATTCTTTTTTCTGTTGTGTTTGTTTTTTTGGAAAGATAGGAAGACAATTGTTTAGTTGATCATATGTCTTGGAAGAACATGATAAAATCATATGTTAGCATTCCACCTTATTAGTATTATTAAAGTTAGTATTCTATTGCACACTTTGATGTATGTAAATTACTCTTAAAAGATCGAACTTGGATTTCTGTTTACAACTTCCGAGCTTCACCATCAAAATCGAAAGACTTATTTAATATTTTTTCTGGAAACAACAAATTTATTTCCTAATCTGCATAATAATTCAACATTTATCTTTAGGATCAACCAACAACAAGCCTAAAGATATTGAGGTTTAATACTACATAGTTTGAAATATTCAGGACATTAAAATATGAATTTCATTGACTAATTGCTGAAAAGGACACAATTCTATGATCAATGTATTAGTATATGACTATGAATCCCATATGATATTCATATCTGCAAAAGAAATGGCATCCCTTTTCTCCTTGTTGATTCTTGCTCTCTGTCATCATGTAAATTCACAGGATTTATCTTCTGATGATCAGACGATTCTGTTGAATTTGAAACATCATTGGGGTGATCCTCCATCACTTGATTCGTGGAACTCATTATCATCACCGTGCAATTGGCCAGAAATCGAGTGCACTTTTGGTGCAGTAACCAGCCTACGTTTAGCAGGAAAAAACATAAATGGAACCATCCCAACAACCATATGTCACCTCAAAAACCTCGTTTCAATCAACCTGGCTTACAATAACATATCAGGTTACATTCCTTCTAGTTTATATAACTGTTCAAATTTAGAAATATTGGATTTGTCCCGGAATGTAATATCCGGAGTAATCCCAGGTGAGTTGTTTCTTATGAAAAGGCTTCGTCAATTATCTCTTTACGGAAACAGATTGGTTGGTGAGATACCAAAAAAAATAGAATCTAAAACAGATTAATCTCTCTGATAATCAGTTCAATGGTACAATCCCTGATGAGATAAGGAATTTAAATTTATCAGTGATGGATCTATCAGTGAATTCGTTCAGTGGTTCAATCCCAGACGGGGTTTTCCGTATTCATCGGTTATACTACTTGTCTTTAGCTTATAACAATTTGTCTGGAGAATTGCCAGAAAACATGAGTTTGTTCAGTTTACAAAGTCTAAACCTTACACACAACCGTTTATACGGAACTATACCAAAAGGTTATCACAAATTGCTATGGCTAAGTTCATTGGATTTGTCATATAACCAACTCTCTGGAGACATCACAGATAACATGTTTCGTATGAGATCAAAAGGGACTGTAGTTAGGCTTTGTTTCAACAAATTCTCGGGCAAGATTCCTTATGAGTTATTGGATCAATCCTATACTGAGCATTGCATTGATGTTTCAAATCTTTGTTCTGATAATAGGACCGAGGGGCTTCCTGGTTGTCCTTCTAGGTTGTGTAATTCTAATTACAGAATCCAAAGTTTTTTAAAATGCCGAGTGAAGCATGATAAGAAGCATTTACTCATTATCATATCTGTGACAATTGGTTGTGGAATCATGGGATCTATAATAATATTTTATTACTTGGCAAGAAAATGCTTGAAAATGATGCATGAAAGAATCAAAATTCTGCCTTCTAATTTGAACAACCAAGAAAAAGAATGGGAAATGATTTCATTTCAAAAGTTGGATTTCAATGAAACTGACATATTATCTAGTTTAACAAATGATAATCTGATTGGAAATGGGGGGTCAGGATCGGTTTATCGAGTTATCATCAATCGAAGTACCGGCCATATGGTAGCTGTGAAAAGTATACGGAATGAGAGAAAATCGGACGAAAGGCTTGAGAAGGAGTTCTTGGCTGAGATTCAGACACTGGGGATTATCCGACATTACAATATAGTAAAGCTTTTATGTTGTATCTCAGGCAATAATATGAAGCTTCTTGTGTACCAGTTCTTTGAAAACAAGAGCCTTGATCAATGGCTGCATTGTAATAAAACAAGGGAATCATCCCCTGTTTCTATTAGCTCAATCACAAAGCTGGATTGGCCAATGAGGCTGCATATTGCCATTGGAGCAGCACAAGGACTTTGCTATTTGCACCATGATTGTTCTCCACCAATAATTCACCGCGATATTAAATCAAGCAATATACCATTAGACTCGGAATTCAACGCAAAGATCGCAGATTTTGGCTTGGCGAAGATGCTAACTATGCGTGGAGATCCTGAAACAGCGTCTGCCGTTGCTGGAACTTTTGGCTACATTGCCCCTGGTATGTTTTTCTTTTGTATCTTCAAACTTCTTGAAAGGTCAAAAGACTAGAAACTCAGCACTTTTTATTCTCGCGCTTCATAAAATTATATTTTTGAATTCAATCTTATCGCCCCATTTCCATCTAATGTGTCAAAATCAAGAGTCATGTGGGGGACTAAAAGTGCAAAAAATGAACGGAAAATAAAGAGGGGGGGGGGGGGGGGGGGGGTAGGACCAGAATGCAAATCCTCCTAAAAAATTGCACAAAGAATGCTATTTTGTAAGTGTTTCCAATTCCGTGGGACTAAAAATACAATTTTGCCATTTCTTTAAATGATCGTTAAATACATTTATCTAAGACGTGGTAGCCCTAAAATTTCAGAATACGCGTTCAGAATACGCGTATACATCAAAAGTGAATGTAAAAACCGATGTCTATAGCTTTGGGGTAGTGTTACTTGAGTTAACAACAGGAAGAAAAGCTATCAGCGGAGACGATCATATGAACTTAGCCGAGCGGGTTCAAATGCATTACGGGGAACCAAGTTACCTAGTTGAGTCAATATTGGATGATGAGATTAAGGAATCAAGTTATTTGGATCAAATTGTTGCTGTTTTTAGACTTGGAGTTATGTGCACCACAACATCACCTTCAAATAGGCCATCAATGAGAGATTGTGTGAATATTCTTCAGAATTGTACTAAAAAAAACTCTTCATCTCGTTCAATGATTTATTAGTATTCTGATTATTATTTTATGTTATGAATTCCATGTTCTGTAAAAGGTTTATGAAGAATAAATGGAAAGCTGAATATCACCATACGGTGCATTATCAACATTAAATATTATAGTTTTAACTCGTTTGGACCAAAAGCAACCTACAATTACGACCACTAAATCTTTTATGTGATATGAGCATATTTAAACTTTACTTGTACTTTTTCATAGATGTGGTATAATGAAGTTGACTTGAAGTCCACTTCTTGTCCTAGATCAATCGTGATTGTCTGTATTTGACCCAAATTGTTTGAAGATTTGAACCATTTTGAAGGTGTTTAATTAGGCCTTTCATCATTTGTAATTATTTGAAAAAATTCAACATTTTTATTAGCTAGAGAACTTAGACCATACTTTGAGAAAAGTAAAAGTTCTTTCTCATAGTAGGGTTGTTAATATACCAATTGAGTCTAAGTTGTTTGCTCAAATTAAATATGAGTATAAAATAGTACTAATTTATCTAAAGTCTTGAGTTTTGTTAACCACGTGCATTTTTATTTTGAAAAGCTTTAAGTTATTATTGAATTTCTTACTTTCGAAGATGGAATTTTGTTTTAACATCTCCCATTTTTTATTACACATATTTTGCTAGTACTCTCTAAAACATATATGATAGGTATCATTTTTCGTACATAGTATATCATAATAAAATTATTTCAATCTTTCTATTAATTAGTTCTCTTTTTCCTAATGAAACATGTGAAGATACGAGTGCATATAAATTTGTTTTGGTTTGATTTCTATGAGTTTTTGTTTTAAAATATCTATTCACTTAATTTCATTGAAATTTTTGAAATGTGATTTTGATTGAGTCTAAGGTTTGAAATTTTGAGTATGATTTGAATTGAAACGTTATTTTTGAGAGAGAAATATGTATTAGATATATAATGAAATTGACTTTTATAAAATTTGAGATGAGAAAAAGGAGGTGGTATGATCTCCGCATGTGTCAAACCAATTATTTAATTTTATAAAGTTTAAGATGAGAAAAAAATAGTTTGTAAATTTTTATATGATTCATTCGAGTTTAAGTTGATTTCACTTAAAACTCTTCCAAACACGAATTTGATTGATTATGAATTAATTTTGTTGTATGATGAAACCAAGTCAAAAACATATTCATAAGGTTTTCATGTGAAATACTTGTAATTTCGATTTATGAAATAAAAAGGAAAAGGAAAGTTAAACATAAATAGATGATTCCAAAATTGTCCAACTAAATGAGTTGGATTAAAAATGTTGTAATTAAAGAGAGAGTCGTATTGGAGTTGGGAATAACTCACTGACATTGACTACAGAGTAAAAATCCAACAGACAATATATATCTTGATGATACGATTACTCAATTTGACTAATAACTAAATGGTGGGTCGGGATCCAATTCCAACCAATAAATGAATGCTTGTGAAAAATCTAATTATAATGAGAAGCTTCCTCTGCGCTGCCACTTGCCCGGCTCACCAATGTGAAAATAGCCAACAACTTTGACTAACTATTCAGGAAAGTTCAATACGATGAACTTATTAGTATATGAAAATTCGACCATTCGTGAGGGTGAGTTTGGTCTAGCGATACGAGAAGTAATTATAGGAGAATTAATTTTAGTATAATTGATTTTGGTAATAATTGAATATAATAAAAATTAATTATAGAATAATTGCTTTTGCAAAAGTAACACTTTAGTAGCTTCTAAAATATGTTGATTTTTTTGCTTCTCGAGATCCCGAAAGTGATTATGATCTTGAGGGCCAAACACTTCAAAAATCACAATAGAGATCTATAAGTGATTTTAAGAGCTCCAACCGCTGGGCCAAACTCACCCTGTATCTGAAATAGCATTTGCCATTTATTCGGGTTCACCAGAAAAATCGATTTGACACCAAATTTAAATTAAAATATTTAATATTTTTGCATTCATCTTTTTAATAAACTTATTTTAGGGTTCAATAAGTAGAAGTGTCCTAGACATATTGAATTATATTGAAATTGTTTGATTTGACACGTATTATCTATCTTTTCTTATTAAACTCCAATTCAAATCATATCTTCATAGTTAAATCTATTAATTATTAGTATTTACCATTAAATGAAATAAAATAGTACTTCACTGAATTGAGAGAAACTATTACATTGTAAATAATAGAGTCATACACTAAAATTCTTTTTTCTTTATACTCCACATCTTTTTGATATTTACGGGACAAGTGGTTAATGTGGGAAATATTTTGTAGCTTTTTGTTAACGTAATGTAACTAATAAAATTTGTTTGTGTTCATTCGTATTGAGAAAATATAAATGGGATATTTTGTATTTGCCCAATACCTCTCAAGTACTCAACGTGATTGTAAGCACAATAAACAAAAGCATATAACACATTTCAATATAATTATCAATAAAAAAATATGTTGTCGTCATATATATTTACTAACGAAAAGTTATTCCGTCACTCTATTTACCTATGTGGCATTCACATAAAGAATATCCAATAGAAAAAAATCGTTGTTACGCTTGAATATCAACGAAAATCGAAGCTTCACCAACAAAATTTTCCGTTACTGAAATTCCTTTCCTTGTAGTGTGTTATGACCTAATTTTGTGATTGGTAATTTAGATGAAAGTCTTTATATATTAGTGAGTTAAAGGTTAGGTACTTAGATTCACTCTTATCAATTCTCCAATCTTAAATTTTGAAGTACATCTATTCCAGCACATGACATAGAGAAGGAGAAGAATCTTCTTGTTGATTTCTCTAAGATAATAAATAATAATAACCTATTATAGTACATAATCAATTAATTTTTTAATGTTTTATTATATTATTGACGTTATATTTTTCTCACTTAAATAGCACGATAATAATAAAATAAAATGAATACTTACAATTGATGAAGTGGTCGAGTGTGTGGAGTTTTACGAGTTGTATTAGACTGCAAATAAAGAGACATTGACGAAGACTTTCTTCATGTTACCCTTTTTCCTACTGGAGGGGCAATATTTATTTTGGCTTTGAAATTATTGTAAAGTGAAACATAAGGTCCAAAAGTAACACGTGTAAACTATTTTGTTCTAGAAATTTGGCCCACCAAGTGAAATTTGTTATTGTTGGAATAACACATTCAAGGACAAGCTAAGAATAAGATAGAAGAAGTTTGGGACGTTGGGTACTTTGCCACACAAATTACGAGAGTACTTAATTGGACGGTTAAATAACCCAAATATTTTTCTACCCCTTTAATTTGACACGAAATTTTTATAAAAAGTTATTGGATTTTTTTTTCAATATATTTTACCCTAACACAACAGTTATAGAATTGCCCCATTACTTTATACATAGGATCCCAAAAAGTTACGCTTTAGGAAAGAAATCTTTTCTTTAAAATGTTCCATGAAATAAAATTATATAATATAACTTTTTGAGTGAAATAGAAAATTATATTCTCAATTCAAAAGAGGTCATGAGTTCAACTCTCAGTATTTATTCGAGTTTATTACTAGTATTTGATAGTTGTCGATCTATTATTTGTAATTCTTTATATTTGAACAGTTATTGAAACGATTTATGATGTAATTAGTGATTAATGTATTCTTAAAAAAATAACTCGCTGGAAAGTACGTAATAAAATATAGGATTATTTACACTCAGACCCCCTTGAGGTAAACCATAATTACAAAATACCCTCCCTAGTACCAAAAATTACAAGGACACCCTGACAAGATTTATTTTGTAAATTTTTTAAAAGTTATAGTGTGTCACTGTAAAGATTGTTGAAGTTGTAAGGTGTATTTTGATATATAATCTAAATTATAGGGAGTCTTCTTGTAATTTTTAAAATATCTGGGAGTAAGATAATTAAATCTCAAGAGGTACGAATGTAAATCACCCTAAAGTACATGAGTGATCCACGAGATAATTGTATCGAATTGTAGTAACCATATAAACATATTCAAATTTTGTTGTAAAGATTTAAAACTCACATTAATATTTTATTTGTCAAATAAGCACAATCCATTAAGTGTAATACACTTCAAGAGTGAAGTTTAGTTGGTTTCGAATTAAGTGAATAGAATATTACATAGAAGTATATTTTCCGTGCATAAAATGATCAAATATTATACTTTATTTCTTTGTCATTTTCATTTTACCATGTCACCGGCTAAATCTAACAACGGGATGCCATTACATTATTTACCGACTAACACTTTTCAGAACAAACATGTACTACGCCTAAAACACTTATTTGATCAACTCTTATTTGAATATAATTCGCACGCCCATATATAAAAAGAGCAAACCCATTATACTTGTACATAACAACGAACAAGTTTTTTTATCTACTTGCATACATTGATACAATTGGAACAAGAATGCCAATTGGCATCCTTAGCTCATGAACTGATTACGTATTATTTTCTTTGCCACAAGAAAGAAAACAATGTGTGGATCTTTTAAGTTAAAATACACCATAGGTTCATATTAATTCATCAGCTAGGACCTAGGAGACTATTTATTTATTTTTATATTTTTGGTACAAAAGAGACCACTATTATAATTTATACTCCCTTCATTTTTTATTTGTCACTTTGGTAAAAAAAAAATTGTTTACTTTTATTTGTCGTTTTGGGATTTCAATGTAAAATTAATGTTCTTTTACCAATTTTACCCTTCTTACTAATATTTGTTATCAATGCTAATTAATGTTAAGATTATTTAATTAAAAGGATATTATGAAATTTTTATTTCAAAAAAGTGACTATTTATTATATTTTTTAATTCATGTTGAATCCCCTTATATGACAAATAAAAAAAAGGAGGAGAGCAGTATATTGAACATCATCGACCAATGTGCTTTTTTTTAAGGAATAATTTAGAAGATAGTGTAGTCTCACTTGACTTCTAGATATAGACAAAGCATTGTATTCAGTGTATTTTACTCTTTCTCAAATGCAATGCAAGAAGTATGGTAATGGACCCACGTGAATTTTGGTCAAAATAAAACAAAACTCCATGTTGACTTTGCTTTCCCACCTCTTTATCTGTGATTGCAATTATTTACATTATTGTATTAACTAATTTATATTGATGAAGTAGAAACATATTCTTATGATATAAGATAACGTGCAAGTGTGCAAGTATTGCTAGTGAAAATATAATTTGGAGATCAATTTTGCAAGAACAGTTAAAATTTTATTAATTTTCAGAGAATAAATGATATGATAATCAGTGGCGTAGCCATAATTTTTTTTCATCGGGGTCCTTATAAGATATCCACATTAGAAAACTCGGACGGGTAATATTTAACCAAATCAACGAGTCTTTCTTTAGTTGAAAGAATAAAATGAATTTTCTAGATTCGAGCAAGCAATACATATAAGCAACGTTGAGTTCACCTCAGGTAAACGGCTATTCATTTCCTGAAGTTGCATATCAACCACTTGATTAAAAATCTCTACACGAAAATGATGTACATTATGTCTTCCTCAAGAATCAATTATAAACTAAAATTTCACTAAAAAATAACATTGTATTTTTAAGAAAATACTAACTCAATATATAATTATCGAATCAAAGTAAAGTTAATCTTTTATTCATAACTCTAATTTAGACCATATATATTATTAAATAATTCACTAGTATAAATATACATAATTAAGACCTTATGTCTTCCTCAAGAATCAATGGTTTCTCCTCTTAATATGAAAAACTCGATTCCAAATCTTTTTTTTTTTTTTTTTTGTACTTAGTATTTTTGTTTTGCACATTTTGTTTAAAATATGTTCTTTTGTGAGAATAGAGAAAAAGATGAAAGAAAGATTGATATGAAATTAGAGAGACTCTTGATATTTAAAAAGTATCATTCACTGAAAAATATTATTAGTGTTAAAGTATGACTCACATTACAAAATAAAAAAGAATATATTAGAATTTGAGTTAATGTCTTCATTATAACTCTTAAATTTATCAAATTTTAATAAACATGGACCCCTTTTATTTAGAAATTCAATTTTAATTGGGGGTCCACTAAAAAAACTTATAACTTATTCTAAAGTTTAATATAAATATATTAATATACCATATAAGATACATATATATACTTGACTTGGAGCAAAATTTCAGGGGGGTCCATGCACCCCCTGCCTATAATGTGGCTCCGCCACTGATGATAATTATAGGTATTGAGAATAAATTATCTCACATGAATTGAATAATTTAAATAAGTTTACTTTATAAGATTTTGGATAATTAATCCTCAATTCATAAGTTGACTTTTGAGATAAATTAGGTTTAATCCATGCAAATAAAATTTACCCAATTCAATTCATGTGAAAAAATTTAATAATTGAAATCTTAGTTTAATTTCAAGCAATTCAATCTTTATTATATGATCGACATATTATTTTGCAATAAACTACCAATATTTAATCTTTTGATGTCATAAACTATAAGCCCTTAAATTTAGAAATCATGGATGGTAATATCCCCATTTAGCCGTTAAGAGTACTCATGTCATCCACTACCCCACTAGGAATTTAAAAATATTTTATAATTATCACATTTGTATTATAACAAATTAGTAATATACAAAATTATCAAAAGAAAAATCTAATAACTTATAAACATCTATTTGTGTTTCATTAGCTACATGTAATAAAAAAATTAATATATTTATTAAATTAAATTATTCATATTTATGATGTGTTAAAACTTTTAAATATTAATATATTTGATGCTATATAATATTATTAAATTTATCACTAAATAAAATAGTTAAAGTATTTATTATGATTTTTTAAAATTTAATAAAGTTGATCGATTAATTAGATCCCCTAATATCCATCCACCACCCACCCACCTACCTCACTATCTCATTTTTTGAAAAGAAGAATGAATATGTTATGTAGGGAAAATTCATGTAGAGACCTCTTTTCATAGACCTTGTGGTTGTAAATGAACCACATCATATATTTTGATAAATGTGGTTCATTTACAACCACAAAGTCTATTAAATCAGGTCTATGCAAGAATATCCCGTTACGTAGTAGTAGTAGTACTGGAACTAGGAGTATTATTATTTATAAACCCCATATGTCCAAACTCCAAAGTTGACCACATTTGGAAACAACTAACCTAATAACACTCAACTCCCTCCAAAAAACACGACCACCCGCCACCACAAAATGACCAAAATACCCTCCCCTCACGCCAAAGCCCCACTCCATATCCTTCTCCTCCTCTTCCTCTCCTCCATACCCCTTTTCGTAAATTCACAATTCTCCGCCACCGAAAGAACCACCCTACTAAACCTTAAACAAGAATGGGGCGACCCTCCAATCCTCCAATCATGGAACGACACCTCATCTCCCTGCGACTGGCCGGAAATCCAATGCTCCGGCGACGGCTCCGTCACCGGAATTACCCTCACAAACTACAACCTCAACGGAATCATCCCAAATTCCATATCTACCCTCCAGAACCTAACAGTTCTCAATATCGCCTTCAATTTTTTCACAGGAAATTTCCCCACCGCCATTCTGAACTGCTCTAAGCTTCAAACTTTAGACCTATCGCAAAACCTATTCGTAGGGAATATTCCGGCGAGTATTGACCGGCTCAATTCGCTACAATATCTCGACCTTGGCGCTAATAATTTCACCGGTGATATTCCTCCGGAAATTGGAAATTTGACTCAACTGCAAACCCTGCACCTTTACATGAATTTGTTCAATGGAAGATATCCGAACGAAATTTCGAATTTATTGAATCTTGAAGTTCTGGGTTTGGCGTTCAACGACTTTTTGCCGGCGGCTATACCGCCGGAATTTGGAAATTTGAGGAAAATTAAGTATATTTGGATGCCACACGCTAAGGTGGTCGGAAAAATGCCTGAGGGATTCACCAATTTGTCTAGTCTCGAGCACTTGGATTTATCTGCAAACGATATGGAAGGGGAAATTCCAAGTGGGTTGTTCTTGTTGAAGAATTTGAGTAAGGTGTATTTGTACAAAAACCGATTCTCAGGTTCAATTCCTCCGGTGATCGAGTCACTAAATATGGTCGAAGTTGATCTTGCCATGAATAACTTGACTGGAAGAATTCCAGAAGATTTTGGAAAGTTAGAAAAATTGGAGCTTTTGAATCTGTTTAGTAATAACTTATATGGAGAAGTTCCACCAAGCGTAGGCCTAATTCAAAGTCTAAAGAATTTCCGAGTTTTCAAGAATGATTTGAGTGGAATATTACCACCCCAGATGGGCAATCACTCAAACCTCGAAGCTTTTGAAGTTTCCGATAATCGTTTCACCGGAAACTTGCCGGAGAATCTATGTACCGGAGGGACTTTGTTTGGTGTTGTTGCTTTCAACAACAATTTAACAGGGGAGGTTCCAAAATCACTCGGAAATTGTCAGACTTTACGCACTCTGCAGCTCTATGGAAATAATTTTTCAGGAGAGGTTCCATTAGGCTTGTGGTCTTTACAAAACATGACCAGTTTAATGTTGAATGATAACTCATTTTCGGGTAAGCTACCAAGCACGGTGGCTTGGAATTTGACGCGGTTGGAGATCAGTAACAACAAGTTTTCCGGTGAAATTCCGTCTGGTATTTCATCTTGGGAAAGATTAGTTGTCTTTCAGGCCAGTAACAATAAGTTTTCTGGGCGAATTCCAGTGGAATTGACCAGCCTTCATCAGCTTATCACTTTAAAACTTGATGGGAATTCACTTTCTGGTGAACTTCCATCGCAAATTCAATCTTGGAAATCTCTAACTAATTTGAATCTTGCCAGGAATGAACTATCTGGTTCAATTCCATCGGTCTTTGGTGATTTGCCTGATCTTCTTGATCTTGATCTATCACACAATCAGTTTTCAGGTGAAATCCCACCTCAATTAGGCCATTTGAAGCTCACTTCACTCGATTTATCTTCGAATCATCTCGCTGGCAAGATTCCAGCTGAGTTTGATAACATGGCTTATGGAAACAGTTTCTTTAACAATTCCAATCTCTGTGCTAACAATTTAAACTCCAATCTCCCACATTGTTATGCCAAATTTCGAGAAATGAAAAAACTTTCACCGAGAATTCTTGCTGTGGTTCTAGTCCTTGCAGTGACTCTTTTCTTGATCACCATTTTAATGACTCTGTTCTTGGTCAGAGACTACAGAAGAAAGAAGCTTAGTCGGGATCTTGCATCGTGGAAATTGACCTCGTTTCAGAGGTTGGATTTCACTGAGGTGAATATACTTTCAAGTTTAGCAGAAAGTAACATGATTGGGAGTGGTGGTTCAGGAAAAGTGTACAAAATCGCGGTTGACCGTGAAGGTCAATATGTCGCGGTTAAGAGGATTTGTAGTGATAAAAAGTTGGATCATTTGCTGGAGAAAGAATTTCTGGCTGAGGTTCAAATACTTGGTTCCGTTCGCCATTCCAATATAGTGAAGCTTTTGTGTTGCATTTCAAGTGATGATTCGAAGCTTCTTGTATATGAGTACATGGAGAATCATAGCCTTGATAGATGGCTACATGGAAAGAAGAGAAAAGCTTTGTGCCCTAATAATTCGGTTCATAACATTGTCTTGGACTGGCCAGCAAGATTGAAAATCGCCATTGGAGCTGCACACGGCTTATGTTACATGCACCACGACTGCACTCCACCGATTATTCACCGTGATGTAAAATCGAGCAACATTCTGCTGGATTCTGAATTCAAGGCCAAAATAGCTGATTTTGGCCTAGCCAAGATCTTGATAAAGAAAGACCAACCTTACACCATGTCTGCTGTTGCTGGCTCATTCGGCTATATCGCCCCAGGTAATAATGTCATATGTGTGTACTGATTAGGGACCGTAGTGCAAAAAACTAATGCCTAACAATACATAATTAATCTTGTTTCAGAATATGCTTATACAACAAAGGTGAACGAGAAAATCGATGTTTATAGCTTTGGGGTTGTGCTGTTAGAACTGGTGACCGGAAGAGAAGCCAATTGCGGGGACGAGCATACAAGCCTCGCGGAATGGGCATGGAAGCACTACGGAGAAGAAAAGCCAATTGCTGACGCTTTAGATGAGGAGATCAAAGAAGATAGTAATTTGGAAGAAATGAGCACTGTATTCAAACTGGGGCTTATATGCACCAGTTCATTGCCTGCAAGTAGGCCTTCCATGAAAGAGGCTTTGCAAATACTTCACCGTTTCAGATCCCTCGAGGCGAAAAGGGCGGAAAAAGATTACGATGTTACCCCCCTCCTTGGAGATGGTAAGTATGTATCAAGTTATAGGTGTAATTCTAAGAAGCTGATGGATGAAAGTGATAATAGTTTGGTCAGTCTTGTGTAATGTATCATAGAAAATAGATAGAGAGTAACAGAAGAAGATAATGTTGTGATTTTTGTTTTAATATTATTAACTAGCTAGCCTAGGATTGAGATGTATGTTTAGAGCTACAGGAAGGAAATGCTATAATTTGTAAAATTAGTCATGAAATAAAGTTTATTAAGAGGTTTGAAATGTTGCACGAGTGCTTTTGTACTTTGTATTATAAAAAAGTTAATTAACTTATGTTTAAATGTAGTTTCTTATCTGTATAAATAAATAAACTTAATTAAATAAATAATCCTCACAGTTAAAAGGAAAAGGCTGGCAGAATTTACAGTCATAGCAAGTACATTTATATTATATGGCATACATGTGGCCTTTCCTCACATTTATAAATAAGGATTCTCAAACTGGTACATATATCATATATGTGCGGCTCGTTAGGCAAACTGAGATAATATAAATTAATGGTAAATTTTCATAATGAGTAAGTTATTCTTCATTAAAATTTATATAAAGGTACTCAGAAAGTACAAGTTTATATTTATAGTATTAGTTTTTTTGTACAGAATAATTACCTTGGCCCAATGATTTGGGCAATTAATGTAGGTAGAACACTGAAGTCAGGAGTTCGATACCCATGATCAGCATTTTTTTTTCTGCTTCGCAATTTCATTTATTTAATAATAATATCAATTTCTTGACAATGTAACTACTTTGTCCTAATGGTTTAAGCAAGAGGGTAATTATGAGAAAAATATTATATTTAGGAGGAAATAGAGTATTCAGTTGAGACAACTTATAAAGGAAAGAAGAGCAAAAAAATTATAAATTATTGGTGCAACTGATGTCTAAAATTTTCATAGCCGTTGGAGCCGGCTATTAAGACCGCCCATTTTGTGTTTCGTGCATGCGCTTCTAACAACATCGCGAACGCAAGGAAGATAGGATCATCATTGTGTTGGTAGAAGAATAAATTCAAGTTTAGGAGAAATCTCAGTGTTTTCTTGTAAGTAAAATTATTGAAGACTACAGCCTTCTAATGAATGGGTAAGAAATGACAATTGCCCGTGTAAACAAGGAATAAAATTACAATGGAATAATATTTTTAAAGAAATTAGAAAAATGCACGTATTTTGCATATGACTAACTAATTTCATATATTGTTAATTGCATCATACAATAAAATAATTTTTAATTATGTTATGAATGTTGTTTTTTTCTTTAATTTTCTTCTATAATAGTATTGAAATCCAAATTTGTATAATATTTTATTTATAAGTTAAATAAAGTTTTAAGAATTCATAATTAAACTTTAAAAATATAGTTGAGCAACTAATTAAACTAGAAAAACGAAAGAGATTAACATGGGAAATCCTTTCTAAACATCATCACCATCGAACATGTTTATTTTTATTTCTGGACTAGGGTTCCCCAGGTTGTAGGCTATGCTATGTTGTCGAACATGAAAACAATGATGTTTTTATACTGCCTTCGCTTTAATATTTGATAGGGATGACAAATACCAGCCTTTACATTACTTGAAGTTGCACGAATATATATCTTATACAGTTATATGCAAAAATTATAATTATAATGGATTGTAAAAAATAATTTAAAAAATTACAGGTAATATAACCATTGTATAATAACACATAATCAATGATGATGTGATCAATATAATAACTTAAATCATGATTAAAAAAACTAAATTAATTACGGGTGCGCGCACGAAGATCACATATCACTTGAAGTCGATAATTCTCATGGTACATGGAGGCAGCTATGTATTATAACAGCATCGCAAATGCAAGGAAGATATAAATCTTCATGTTATGGTAGAAAATTTTAGGAGATACTGCATTATACATAATTTTGTCACCTTAACAGTATAATGCAGGAGGAGCGAGTAAGATTCTAAATATTGGTATCATCTCATCTGGTGACTTTAAACAGTTAATTTCACTGGCTTCTCTAGCTTTGCATTGTGTGACTCGAATTTCAACGGGAGCGAGTAAAATTCGAAATCAGGATCTTCAAGATGGTATTAGCATTGTTTTGGCTGTCGCAAAACGTGTAGCAGCAGGGCAGGGCAGGGCAAACATTTGATGTAATAGACTTTCAAAGATAAAAGATAATTATTGAGAACTACGTACGTACTTTTGTTGTGATAAAAGATAAGTGCAAAAATTATAACAGAATTTGTTTCTTTATTACATCAAAGTTGTTAACAATTTACATTTGCTAGAATAATTTTGATTCAAATGAGCTAGCTAAACCTCAAGAGTTGAGTCTTGAGTCAAATAAATTTGGGAAAAGGTGCAAAACTTCCCTTCTCTTTTCTTAATTGCATCTCAAAAACTATATATTCTTCAATGAGATCAAATTAATAATCAAAATGCATACCGATAGATTGCATCAGCAACTCCATCTTCATCGTTGCTGATACCGATTACATTAGCTACAGCTTTAGCCTTCTCTGATCCATTACTTAGCGCAACACCTAAAGAAGCCAACTCGAGCATCTCAACATCATTTTCTCCGTCACCAATAGCCATGATCTAGGCCAACATAAAAATATGTTCAAGTATGAGTGAACTGCGAACAATTTCTATAATATTGATTTAGAGATTGAAATATGAGCAGGGACAAACCTCGTTTGGAGTAACACCTAGATGATCTAGAAGAATTTTTACGCCACTTCCTTTAGAGGTCCCAGGTGGAACAATTTCAAGCATATCCGGTTGTGCTTGGACAACAGATGCACGATCATTTGTTACTACTTCCCAGTAGGGACGTAGAGTAGTGGACACTCCCTCAGTAGTGTCTAAGAAGATCACCTTCTGTGATGGCAACAGAACACCAACATAAAATATGAGTGCCAAGCAACAATCATAAACTACCTATATTGTATTATATGCTTTACATAATATGCTAAAAATTACGAATATTTCTTAGTTTTGAAACCTGTATTTCTACGCCCGCGAGGAGCTGATCAACCGAAGGTATAATCTCTGCCTGTCCAAATATTTACTGTCAGAAACATATTCAAGAAATTGGACCCAAGCCCATTTCTAGATACAGTATGATAATCGGTGAAAACAGACACCTTTGGCTCTTGATATATGGTGTGAAGTGAGTCGACGAGAGGGTGTTCAAACAATGTTAAGCAACGATCCTCACTGAAGGCAATAATTGGAACATTATTCTCGAGAGAGTACTGAAGTGCCTGCAATATAGAGAACATAATACTGAAAGCTCTCTGGTAGAAAGAAGGCATAATTGAAGTTTCTTTTTTAAAACAATATCGTCAATTGTTTAAGTTGCTACCATTGGAGCAGGTGAAATCAACAAAAAAGACCGGACTAGAAAACAACAAATTATTGGCAATATACAGATATGGGAAGAATCATGGCCCTTCTGTTATCATTGTCTACAAAACTTCTATAATACCTAGCCTAAGTTAGTGGATCGAAAGGTTTTGGTAGGAGGCGTAACCAGCAGGATAACAGCAAAGCTAAGTCTTTAAAATTTCACTGAGCAGTAACACTTAAAATTTTAGATAACACCCAGGAGAAAAGGTTAGTTCTTTTGAAGGATTCAGCCGTAAATGTACTATTTTCAATAAAAATCATTGAAAATATCTAAGTAATAGAATTCTACACCAGCGGGAAAAAACATACCCACCTCTCTGCAGATACTTGGATCCAAATTCCTTCTAAATATTTCTTGACCTTGTCTTCCATATACAAGCAACCCCTGGAATCAATAATTGAATAGAGAGAAGACAATGAGACACTATACACTTGAAAAAAATTAATTTTAAAAGTTGAAATTTCCATCCTCAAGAAGAGTGATTACTAACACCGTAATCCTGTTATTGGATAAACTTATATTATGGATCTTCTGATCAACTTCATGCACCCTCCTACCATTTTTTGCCACTTAAGTGACACCTGGTCTATGCAAGAAGATTTCTAAGCTTTTATACGTCCAAGAATAGGTCATAAGAGTAAAAAAACGGCTTTTGAATAAATTAACCATTCATAAAATGTACGGGTTTTCTAACGTCTAACTACATCCTGAGTTCCTGACAAAACAATTCATCTGTCCTATTTTTCTCTTCCAATTATGGCATAATAACAAAATTGGGCAATATAAATAAGAATATTGCACACTGCTAAATTGGAAGTGGAAGTATATCTGATGTGCTGAAAAAAGGATTATAGTTGTGGAAAGCTAGACCTGTACAAATACTCCAGGAGTAAACTCTGAAACAATGCCATCTTTGCCAGCCAAATTTACCATCTTCAGAATACTCACTGCAGCTGGACGCGTCTGTTTCCCCAGATCGAAGGAAATGCATCAGTATCAAGCAAGCAGCAGCCCAGAAAAGGAAAATCTAAATTAAGTCCATTTAGATGTCACAACAATGGTCCCCATCTTACCTTTCCAGTGGCTATCACCACTTTTACACCCCTTGATGTGGCTTCTTTCAGAGCTTCAGCATTTGATAAAGATATTTGACTTTTGCTGTTGAGCAGTGTACCTATATTAACATTGACAATGCATCAGTGAGAACATTGAATTTAGGCACATGTGTCTATGTAAAGTACTTAAATAAGGAGAAATGAAAAACAAATCCGTACTATAACTCACTCATTATTTTATCTTACCATCCATGTCGCAGAAGATGTAGGCAAATTTTGGTTTGTAAAAACGGAGACTGCCTTCTCTCTTCCTGTCTTTTGACAATTCAGAAATGTAATATACTCTGGGATGTTAGTACTTAGTATTTGAAATATAGCCTAGCAATAAATGGATAGCATGAGTGTCCGTAAGACTATAAGAAGTCTTGAATCTAAGAATAAATTTCGTATATTACCATCTGAATCATCAACACGTTGAATCCCATTAGCCACAACGTCATATGCACAGTGAATTAGTCCTTTCCCCTTCCAACCTAGGCCCTCCAATAGAAGTTCCTCCTCCTTCTCCATTTCTTCTTCTGCCTCATCGCTTAACTCGTGATCAAATCCCAAAAGATGTAGCAGCCCATGAACCTAGAGGCATAGAAAGCCATTATGATTCAAGGTTTTACATACCAACACCCAAATATTGAAGTGTACGAGTTCTCTTTAACTGTCATATAACTCAATTTTCTGGGTGTCAACCTACTTTTAAAAAATGGTTAACTTATTCGAGTATTTTTAGATTGCACATATTCGAGTCTTTTTAAAGGATTTCCGGAATCACATAATTCAAATATGTTAAAGAATAATATGACTGCCCCGGTGTTTAATTTCTTACAGAGGATCTACACGTTCCTTGTTCAGTAAATTACATGTCATCAGCTTCCTTTCAATCAAATGTATTCTTGTTAACATAAAACAATATGCAACTTATCTTTGACAAGATTTTAAGAAATAATGTCTAGAAACTGCTTAATTACATAATTAAATCAATGAAAATCAACATGAATCCGCAAGCCTGAGAAAAATGAAGAGCTTACGTGATACATCATAGGTACTCATCCAGTGCCCCAAGACCCCCGCAACTAATCAGAATTGCTATGCCACTAAAGGTAGCAACAGGTAAGGGTCAATAGCTTCTTTTTTCCATTGGGTCCGAGTACGAATCTGGTCAGGGCTCTTGTTGTGCGTGAGTGTGAGTGCTACCGTGTGTGTTCGTGTGAATTACTGTTTGCATGTCTTTAGTGTTTGTTTTTCTACAGCAATTTTAATTAAGTGCTTGGTATTTTCTATTCCCTAACCCGTTTCAGATCCATTCTGACACAAACATGAGTAACAATTTTAGCTAGAGGTGGCTCATGGCGAGTTCGTGAGATTCCGCAGGCAGTAGCCACCCTCAAGTTGCAACTTAATCTATCCTCTTCAGATTTACAGGACTTCAAGAGAAGTAAATGTTCAATCATAAAAAAAAATAAAAAGAAGAAAACCACCTGGAGATCATGAAATGCTAATGCATGGTAAACAGATTGGCCTATTTCTTTAGTCTTTGATAAAGTAGGCAATATTCAAGTACACAAAACTGGGTAAGAATGTTTAACCAACCACGAGGATGCGTATTTCATCGATAAGAGAGTGCCCTCTCTCTTCTGCTTGTCGAGCAGCTGTCTCAACAGAAATTACAATGTCCCCCAACATGAGCTGCAAAAAGAGTTATGCTTGTCAGGTTTGTCACCCAAGTGTATTGTACATAAAAATGACTGAATGAGTTACTGACTATGGGAAGCTTGAGTTCAGGAATATGTTGGGACATTGAGAGAACATCAGTAGCATGATCTTCATCTCTCCATTCTTTATTAAGTTTTCTGATGAACACATCATTGCAAAGAAGCAATGATAACTCTACACTCTCAAAACAGCCGACATCATTGATCGCAGTATCTCTTGTTTTATGTTCTGAATTGTTTAAACCCTCAAAGGCTAACTTCATTGCCATTGGAACATTAAGACGCAGCATTTCTGCAATATCCTGTAATAAGTAAAGCAATAAGCAAAATTCAACAGAACCCTTTACTTGCAGGAAATCATAACCTTTACTTTTTCAGGGCATATATGATGCAAATAGTCTCAGCTCCAATAGAAAAATGATTTGGAAGGACCACTCATCTTAGAATTTGGCAATTGAATAGATAGTTTGGTTGTGCAGCTTTGCATCACAAATGCAATCAGTATGTAATAGAGAATAGAGAAGCTTGCGGATATTGAATAGAATATTGATGCACATAAGAGGAAGGGCCATTTCAGCTCCTTCTGTCCCATGATTTGGCCAACTGGAAAAGAAATCATTATTGTCTCGCTCTACTCAAAGCGAAAGTACTGTTCCATTGGAAGCCAACTCCGCATAGATAAATTTACAGATCCACATTAGGTTAGTTTGGACCTAACATTTGAACTCAGACAAATTGCTCTTCAACAGACTATTATCCACTTATTGACAGTTCTTACTCTAGTCACTTGTCCCATTGATCTTCATCTCTCAACACAATTTTCTCATATAAAATTATGTAGGGAAAATCTCTCTCCTAGAAATGCATACAATGTGGGTACAAATTGACACATAATAAAGCACTACACACACAATGACCTATACACGCAAAAGTAACAGACTGCAAAGAATCCAATCAGAGTTGGGACTATGTAAATGTAGCTTGTAATGATAATTGATAAATTATTGCTTTGGAAAGTTTTTCATATCATAAATCACGAAAATTTCAAACACTTCTGTTTGCTAACTTGAACAATTATTACTAAAATTACATCGATATACCATAATTTCAGGATCTTCAGGCAATTGTTCTTCGACGCAAATCTGCACACTCAGCTCCAGCTCCTTTTCTTTACTCTTCTTCGCCAATTTTCTGTTCCGAACCTTCCGGTACTCTCTCCGTGCGGCCGCAACAACTCCATTTCTTCCTCCGTATCCACGAGCAACTCTAGAATCGTTGTTGCAGTTAAACCTAGTCGCGCCGAGAAGTGAGGCATTCTCCGAATACGACGTTTTAACCTGAAAGCATTGAGGAGGATGCGAAGACGGAAAATTCGAATGGAGACCTATGGCGGAGGGGAGTGCGCGTAAAATAACACGCGTCGCCATGGAGGAGTGTGGAGGGAGAGGGAGAGTGCGGAGGAGTGGGGAAAGGCGAGAGAGCATTCAGTCGGCGAATTTGTTCAATTTATATAATGATTGAGATAATTTTTATGGAAAATATTTGAATATAGATAATATTTCGGCTATGTCAGTGGTTGATAAAATGCGACGGCGACAGTGCCGGCGGGCTAAACTATAAGGTTGGAGATACTGACAGGGCGAGTTTTTGTTTCTGCCAAAGCTATTGGACTGTTTTACCCTCGACTAAATATAAATTTCATTTTGACCCCCTTTTTCTTTTTACCATTATTTTGACAATTATAGGTCTTGTTTGTCTAGTACTTCTGATATTAGTGTCTGAAAAAATTGGGATTTCAGAAACTATTTTGTTTTTTGTAATTCTTTTTTTTTTTTTTTTTTTTTTTGAAGTTTTGGAAATGGCTTTACAAATAAAATTTTAGAGATTATGGAAGGAAGAAACTTATGTAAGAGTCTAAGAGATAAGTTACATAAAATCATATTTATTATGTGAGATAAATTATGCAATAAGTATGTTAATTTATGTTAAATTAAAATAAATCTTGTTCAGGTCTATTTAGAGATAAGAGAATAATTTTTAAAATTAGATTCAATTATAATAATTAAGAGACTATAAATAAATTCCTCAAAAGAAAAAAATGCTATAATCTTCTTCATTCACGGTCGCATGTTATATTTTGTTCCTCCGACAATTTTTTGCTATCATTTTTATTATTATTTTTTTTTAAATTGGTATTTAAATTAAAAAAGTTGAATCCAATATTAAGACGTATCTCAGCGTCTCACAACCATTTATACATATCCTATGTAATAATTATGGTGAACTATACATTTGTTCACGAGCGAAATTGCATTGTTTGTTTGTTTTTTTTTTTTTTTTTTTTTTGATGAATTACCACTTCATAAATAAAACAACAAAAAACAAATTACAAAATATCATATCCACCGGGTACCCATGGCCATGGTAAAAAAAAATATAAAGAGGCAGCATTCAAAAAGAATTAAAAAGGTTTGCCCATTTAGCCAGGTCATGAGCAGGCCAATAAAAGTTTACACGAAATTGCACTAGATACATAACCAATTTCACATTATAAATATTCTGAATGTATTTTAAATTAGACTTCCCAGCTATAGTTGGGAGACAAATGTATTTTAGTTAGACTTCTTTTGATGAAGGTTTGTTGGTAGTCAATCATATGGACTTCACCGGAGATAGGACAAAATGAAAACTCGAGTCCAAGATGGATTGAAGGCTTTTTTTGTTTCTTCTCTATTAAAGTATAATTCATTTCACTTAGCACGTTGGTACCATTTTTTACTTCCTCATCCAAGTCAAGAGTAACATAAAAGAATATCTACACAAAACTAAAAGGCTCACCTTAAATTTAATTCAAGAAAGAAAAAAAAAGCAAAAATATTAAACGGAAGACAAATATGATTTCTTGTCCAAGATGAGGAAGCTACCCCAAAATATAAATTCATCAAAATTCGGATATCAAGCCATTATAAGTAGTTTCAGATAAGTGAAAATATAATGAGCTTCCCCGGGCCCTATATCATCAATCATCACTTTTAACCTGATTTGTAATGTGTGTTCTTCCTTGCACACTCCAAGATGGTTTTATCAGCGGTGATGAAGTATGATGCTATGGATGCTGCAACAACAAATAAAAAATTATTTCATTCACATACCATTCTATGAAACTAAATTTGAAGAAATATATTCCAACATACCACCGGATATGATAAGTGCCTGAGCAGTATAGTTGAGATTCGCCTTTGCCCAAGGAATCTTTCTCACGGCCACCAACTGAAAAATATTGACAGAGAAATTTATTAGGCTAAAAAGTTCAATAATGTTAGTTGGTAACAATACTGATGCTGCTACGACTCTAGGTCATATGCATCGACTACGGATGCCTTTTGTTTCAATTGATCATCATAAGGTTGGATAACTGAATACTTTTCAGGATCAAGTAAAATAAAATTTCAGATACTCCAGATTCCAGAACAAAAACAGGACAAGAAAAGAAAAGAGTCCTAAATATGACATTATGTTATGGTCAAGTTCATCCAAGAAAACTCACAACCAAATACGTTCAGCAATATTGAATAGAAACAAATTAAGATTGCAAGCTCAAATAAGGGGACACTATTCACTATGTGGCATTCCATTTGGTTCTTAATTGAAAAAGTTCAAAAGTAAAGAAATTTACCATCCAATAAATAAAATCAGCACATCCGACAGTAGTATACGAAATCAAGAGAGAGTACAAATTAAAAATTAACTCACAGTAGGCACAGCACTGGCAACACAAGCAACAACAGCAGCTTTGGTTCCTGCACGAACCCCTTCTGCAAAACAAGAATAATAAACCCAAACAGAGCTAGCTTGGTATCAACATAGACGATAATTTTCATTTGCCAATACATTAGTAACCAAACTCTGATCTCAATTATGCCCCAAAAAGAAATTATGCTTCATGTATGATTTATTTTAAAACAAATAAGAAATTTTTTACTAGTTTCTAACAGAATCTAAAATGAGAAAAATCTAAATAGATCAAAAAATGCAAAGTATTACTAAAAAGGGGAAAATAAATAAAAAAATATTCCAATCTTTCTGATCTAATCCATCAAAAAGCATACAACACATGAATTTCTAAAATGGAAGAAAAAAAAAAATACCTTGAGTGCACTGCCTTGTGCGGAGAACTTTCTCATCTTCAAATGGAGATGGAATCAGGAAAGACTTCTTTCGGTTTGCTAATAAGTCACTCGTTTCTGATGAAATCCCCATTTCTTAAATTGAAATTTTTTCTTCTTCTGGCGTTTGGAAATGGAAATGATTGAGTCGGAGAATTGAAATTGAGGAAAACTGAAAATACAGAAGGGACACTGCAGAGACGCAGTAGACAAAGCATATGTGTGGGGCCTGATGCCCAAAAGAAAATACACACGACTTTGCCTTTTCATGTGGATTGGGGATAGCAAGTCACACACGATTTTAAGGCCTCCATTTACATTGAATTGAATTATATATTCCATCACATACATAGGCCTCTAGTTTATGGGCCGTAAATAATGGCATATGATTCTCTTGATGTATAAATCTATTTTACCATTTTATCAACTGGTCGCAAATTTCTTTTTTTTTAGGAGTCACATATTTATTATTTCTTTTAATAAAACGAGCCACAATTTAATTCACCAATAGTATATTAGATACATTTGTTTATTTCGAGTCATGGCTATGTAGCCTATGTTTGGATGTAATTAAGTCATAGTCTATTTTCGGGAAGCATATGAAGTTACAGACTTCTTATAATTTGAAAATGTTTAGATGGTCAGGTGTTTTTCTTTTGTTGTTAACAATCGTTTTGATAGAGGTTTAAAGTTTTAATATTGAAACTTGATAATAAAATAAACTTATTTGAGTAAATTTCAAAATAAAAAAATCTTCAGATAGGTATGTAAACTAAACCCCTAACTTTACATCTTTTTCGTTTTAAAAATGATATAGATAAGGATCTATAATACAAGTTCTATTATTAGGTGCTAAATTTACAAACATTGAGAAGAGAAATGATGTATTGTGGTAGTTATTTTGATAGGCATGAATTCGATTGCATGAAGAAAAAAAAATGATTATATAAATAAAAATTGATAAAATGACACAAAAGAAACTCATTTTATATAGATATGTAAATTACTTTATGGGAATGTATAGATGGTATATTACATCCCTAAATTTACAAATAGCCTTTGGAGTCGATCTTAGTGAAAACACAAACACGAGCCCACATCAACTCTCAAAAAGATCTCATCATGCTGGAACATTCAACTACTCAGGACTCGGAAGATAAATATGGTGCCAACTTTGCATACAGATTTGGAATAAAAAAAATAAAGGGAAAAGACTCGTTTACATAGGATTTCTTGCCATACGGGTGAAAGATTATGTAGTATGGAACGCAACACCTACCATGACTACATCCCCTGTTCAATCAGATAATCACCAAGCCTTTCTACGACCATATTACACTGACCAGGAGTCATAGGCTCATCGTATATCCCAATGAGCAATGCCAGGTTCGTCTTCTTAACAGTTACACCACCAGGACCCTAAAGGGAAAACACCCAAAAAAAACAAAAAAAAAAAGCAAAGCAAATTAAGCAGGAACTAGAGAAGCTACTCTGTAGCAATTAATGACGCTCAACTTTTTTTTTTTTTATATCTGCCATCATCATTCGTGAGATGAAATTGTGATTCTGAAAGACTTAAATTCATTGCATAGAATGTCTTATCGCATAAACGTGTTTGTAAAATTACACAGCCGTGGTGTATTACTGCAAAGCAGTCACATCTACCTATATAAGCAGCAGCACTAATGAGATGATAGTTATAGAAAATGACCTACCAGGTTATTAAGAAACGAATGTTCAATGACTAAAGAATAGAATATCACCAAAACTTTAGTTCATTTGAAAAAATACACAAGAGATCATCTAACCAAGTAACCGACTACACTACATATTTCTCAAAGAAACTTAAATAGATTAATATTAGCGAATGGCATGTTATTTGTGGTTAAATTACTAGGAAAAACTTCTTATGTATAATTACAACCATTAACAACAAAATTTACTATACAGAACTGTTGGGTATAAACTTTATTTAGAATGATTCAGAAATTATAAAACACACCAACTCTAGAGGTTTAAGGACACAGCTTTTCAATTAGAAAGATCAAGCTAAAGAATAGAATCATAGATACCGTTCAAACAATAATAATAAAGATAAAACATGTGAAGGCAAATTCGGAAATTATATTTCCAACCAAACCATAACTTTAGGTTGTAGATCCGGTCCCTGTAGAGAGGCTTGTGGAAGAAGTTAAAGTTGAAAAAACAGGAAGAAGAAAGAAAATACTAGAAGAATGGTACTATGTAATGTAGCAAATAAATTGTTCTCTACTCTACCAACTACCATGTTATTACTAGAAACAATAGCTTCCAGTTCAAATAATATCATGAATAAAAAATTACCTTCTTTCCTCTTATTACAGCTCCCGGTTCCCCTTGAATTACCATATACTTTGAGCCACCAAGATGTAAGCCTGTGGGAGCAAGTTTTCCTGGTTCCTCAAAATCATCCATTATTGCTGCAATTTCTTCTGGTTTAAACTAAAATCAAAATGAATCGTTAATTGATTACACGACCTAACTCAAATCAAATCAAATCAAATGTTATAATTAGACCATATATCGTATACTATACACAATAAAAATGAAATTTATCTCTCTTATAATTTATTGATTAGGGTTTAGGGCTGAATTTGAACATCTAAATTCTAACTTTCAAAAGAAAAAAACCTGTGGGAAGTTGGAAGTTTGAGCCCAAACAACACCATCTTGTCCGATAATAGCAGCAGAAGTGAGATGATTCCCCTCGATATCACACATCATGTGATCGTCAACATAACTTTGCCACGACATTTTTTATTAACTAACTCAGATTTTCTGCAACAGAAAAAGGAAGAGTTCTTCTGCTTATTTATTTATTTTTCTGACTTTCTTCTGATCTTTCAATTTCTTCTGACTTTATTTATATTGAAATTTCGAAAATGAGCGTGGAGTTTAAGCCAAGTTTATATTTATACCACTGGCGCCACAGACTGTTCCACTTATGGTTGTCGGAACCGTTCAATATATATTCTCCAATTTTTTTAAATTACTTTAATGATACTTCGTCCTAATAGTTTTTCCATTACATTAGAACCGAAATTTTGAAAAAAAGTAAAAAATTACTAATTTTTTCTCTTCAGAAATCTGAATAAATGGCTATTTTTCACGTAGGATCGTATCTTCAATATAAATTTTTCCATTTTTTAGAAATAAATTTTGATTTATATATGATGTTAAATTCCAAGCTTACATTTTATTAAATTTATGTACAGCAATATATATTCACGTATATATATCGTATCCCAAACAGATGAAACATTGATGATAATTTTCCAATTTCCCCAGTACATTTAATTGAAATTATTATTCACTAGATAACACGGAGTAAGATATATTAAGGCATCTATGTATAAGTACATTACATTCATAAATGCAAAATAAATTACTTAAGTATTTCAAGTTAATCACAAATACTAAAGTATATTTTTCTTATAAAACAATAATTCAATTTCAAACCATCTTAAAAAGATTCCCAAATTTATGATCTTGGAAAGTCATTTATATGTTTTAGTGAAGACATGCCGAAAGATGAAGAATTCATTGGTACAATGAATCTAAAAGATAATGCATGACAATGCTTATATGGGTACTTTGGCCAAAGAGTACATATTCCCCCTTGGAGCTTAAGCTATTTAGGAAGACCATAACCATATCCTGTGCTTTTCAACAATAGACAAATAGACAAATGCAACTCTTTTAGATCCGATAAATCACTCTCATGTGTAAACACACAAATTTAAGTTGCACTTTTCTTCATGGAAATATATTTCTATCTTACTCCATACAAATATACAAATATGTACGCTAAGTCTACAATCTCAACCCAGAATATCATAGCTAAAATTAAAATACTTCAAACTGTAGAAAACGAGACATTTAGGTGGAATTTGCATCTTTAACTAGATGAGTCCAAAAGAAAAAGAAAAAGAAACTCGCCACACTCAAAATCTCGCTACTCTAGCATTGTGACGAGCTTTAAACGTATGAACGCATCACTCCCTGCCTTTGACATATGCACAAGGACCGAGTAATGAAAGCAACAAGAAAACGGGATCCAACTTTTCCACAACTGCGAACTTCAAATTGAATAAGAAACAGAGGAACAATGACATAAGCCACAGAGGGATGGACAAGAAGCTGAACCTGCCTACAAAATATTCGGAAGTTGAGAATCCAATCTCTGCTGCAACTCTTGGATCTTCATTGAGAGCTCAGATTTCTGCTCCTTGTAGTTTTGAAGCAAGTAGTCTTTTCCCTCGATCAACTCTTTCAACTCACTAATTTGCCTCCTCGACATTTCAGTCTTTTCTCCATCACCTCTCCCTATACATGAAGAGTCCAAATTACTTCCAGCTTCAGGATACCCATTAGAATGACCATTAAGTCCCTCCATCGGCCAAACAGGAACTGAAGGGATCATCTCACCAGAGTAAATATGTCCAACTCCAACACAATGGTCTGCAATTGCCTTCCTTAATCTCTGAATTTCCCTTTCTGAATCAAACAAATCCCTGTTCGAGGCATCTAGCAGAGATTGCAGATGGGAGGAATGTGAGAGTTGGGCGCTAAGAGAGCTCTGAAGCTCTGCAATTTGATCATGCATTTCCATTATCATATCATCTCTTCTCTTCACCTGTTGTCTCAGCTTTTGTATGACTTCCCGTTTGTTGAAAATGTCGGAACCAGACTCTGAAACACATGGTGACTCTGAGCTGTTTGAGTGGTTGAAAGGCTTCTGGGGAATCTCAAGGCGGTCAGGAGAAGATGACCACATAACACCATTTTCTTTGTTGAGCTCGGGGGGTGGAACAGTCACAAGAGCAAGATTTTCAGGTTCTATCATCATTTGTCCATTGCAGTGTGGTTTGATTTCAACAACGTTCCTGGATCCTGTTTGATGAGTACAATTATTAGAAAAGTTAATATAATGACCAAAAATAATTCCATTTGAATGTTGTATGCGAGTTTTGAAATAGGCAAAGACCAACTTATGTCACTCACAAAGTCATGGGTGAAACTTCATTGTATTCATCTTGTAAAATACAATTAGTAAATGCACTTTTTATAGAATTGGAAACACACCACATTAAATTCTTAAATTGCTATGGAATGCTGCTCAAGCAATCACTTCTTTGATATTTGTCACGCTCAACCAAATAGTTGAGTAATCAAATATATGTTTGAAAAGGTAGTTCAAGTGTCACAAACTGGAACTTTGAAGGACAACATTGACAAGTTTGTCTGCAGCTACGCAAACATAGAGGAAAGAAGAACTGGACTACAAGAAATATAAACTAAGGACTCCCCACGCAAAAACCTAAATTTACATTTGTGTGTGTGCACATAAATTCTTGTAAATCAGATTTAAACATGATATCCAATATTATGGATGAAAAAATTCGGCCAATGGTAATTCTTATTTAAACAAGCAATAGTATGTAAGAAGCTGTCTTTCATGCAATTGGAACTTGTTAATGTCTCACACCCAGCTGGTCAGCTCCTTCCTTGTACTCATACTTTAGCATGCAGACTTATGACAAAACTAGTAGGCACAAGTAATCTTTCCATATAAGAAAGTATGGGTACACAGCATTTAAAAATATTGCAAAAACAAATAACACATTAATAACCCTAAAGAACACAGTTGGGTTTGTCGTGCTTGCTCAGACGAAGTAAAATCTCCCAGTTCTGATTTCACTCCGTCATTTGAATTTGTCAAAACAAATGTTACAGCTACACCCGCAAATGAAAATGAAACGAAATAATGACGAAAAGCAGGATCACGAAAAGAAATCGGTAATTAGATAAGAAAAAGTAGAAATATTACAATTGAAACTAAAACTTGGAAAGAGAAATGGGAGATGTTGGACATAAGGTACATGATTAGGACTAAGAAGTTATACCTGTGTAATGTTTGCAGCAACTATCTTCTTCTTGGGAAAAGCAAAAGGCATTTGAATGCAAATGGCAGCTCCCAGATTTCTTCCATTCATCAGACTTCCCATTCACTGCATTAGAAGAAACTCTTAAATAGAACAAATAAATATCACAAGCTAATTTATATCAACTTGCATTTCATACCCTCTAAACTTTGGCTACAATTGTCTGTTTGTTTTGTATCAAGGACCTGCTTAAGTTTATAACCCAGGCGAATCGATAATGTACTCAGCAAAGCACCTCCTGCAATTAAGATCCAGTTTTGTCCCTCCCCCTGAAGATTTCTAGACCTCCTATGTGCCTCACTGGCTCTTGGCTTCATTGTGAAAGGTGTGGAGAGAGATTAAAAGTGTCTGCTGCATCCACATAAGGCCTATTTGAAAAACATAGCATAAATATAATGCACGCCAGAAGTTACTGTAAAATGTGTTATATCTAAATAGAGTTACGAATTTGGAAGCAGAGATTCAAACTCATGATCTAAAGGAAAGGTTAAAATCACTGATAGTCAACGCCAACCTTTTTGCACACCCGTTAACCCCTAACATTAACTTGTTTCAGGTTGCCTTGGGCAACTAATGGGGGGAAATTGTAGAGTGGACTCAACTCAAGAACTCATTTATACATAATTCTCATGTAGATTGTCACTGTTAAAAAATTCTTACTAGCTTAACTGTAATATGGTTCGGCAGAACACACCAAAGGGTTACAGCATGTAAGGGACTAATATCTAGCTACCATCCTCACAAGGAAAATAAAAAGGTAAACTAGGAATAACTTTCGTAGCAGGATGATTATCTGAAAAATCAAATGATAAGGAAAGACTTATCAAAAGGTGAAACTAGGAGATCTATGATAATAATGTCAAAAGAGTCTGGACATTTTGGCATACTACGAAAAATATCATTCCAAACAGTGCCATAAGTTTATGTGATATACATGTAAATTATTGAGTCTTCTTCTTCTATCCTTAGCCATCTCACGGGCTATCAGACACTTCTCCCAATAAGGAACATATAAGCAAAATAAAAATTAAAGATATTACAAACAAATTTAAGTGCAAAAGAAAGACCAAGTGAATGACGTCTTAAGGCATAGATCGAGGGCTGAAACCTAGAGTTCTGTTAATTATCTATCTATACTTCTCCCAATAAGGAACATATAAGCAAAATAAAAATTAAAGATATTACAAACAAATTTATGTGCAAAAGAAAGACCAAGTGAATGACATCTTAAGGCATAGATCGAGGGCTGAAACCTAAAGTTCTGTTAACTATCTATCTATGCAATTGCGTTTAAATGTAAAATATAACATTTACCATATCAAGCCACTTTAACTCCACTCCTACCTCCCCCCCCCCCCCCCCCCCCTTCCTCCTACCCCCACACCCGAACCATCTTAAAAGTTTTGACGATCACACTGAGCCAATTTAAGTAAAGAGTATCAAATAATCTTAACGAAAATACCAAATAGTAATTTTCCGAATTGTTAAAACCTACTTGACCAGAAAAGAAAAGAAAAATAGCAAGTGATCATACAAAAGCTTCATATTCCAAATTTTGCCTACAGTAGCTCCGTAAATGCGATAATATATCTCCTGCATCCTTTTATTCGGCCCTCTTACCCCCATATACATGTACACGATTTAATTGCAACAATAAATTCCAAATTCAAGTCAATGCAGTAAAAACCAGGCGAATAATCATCAAATATGCAAATGAAATTCCTAATAGACATAGCACATAGCACACTCAACATTATAATAGATACAGCTGAAATTTCACCTAGGGTTTGAAACCGAGAATGACGACTGTCATTTCAGTCAGCTGTGAGAATAAATGTTTTAATAGCATTAGGGTTTAGTGGATGTCTATAAAGGAAGAGGAGAAATGATGTTGGACGGTAGGATAAATTGGTGGGAGAATGCTGACCACGGCGTCGCAGGCGGTGGCGCCGCTGGCATCAGCGACAATAAACAGGTGGCGGGTAGGAGGAAATGAGATGAATTGGGCACGTGGGGATTAGGGCTTTTGAAATTCTCGTGAATAATGACGAGAAACAGAAAAGGAAATCCATATGTTCTAAGTTTTATTTAATTAATTGTCGAATTGTACATTTTCATAAAAATGTTATGATTTAATTATGTAGAGCCTCAATTATGGAAAAATAATTTTGTGAATCGTACATATGAGTGATATGACTAATGTAAAATGCTCTATTCTTACACATTACTCTTATCAAATTAAGAATGCCCTGAGTATCACAATATTGTCTTTTGCATGAAATAACCCCTCATTATGTCATTGGTTTACAAATTATTACAACATTTAGGACAAACCATATTATTGTTTTTTAGTTCAAACCATATTATTGATAAATTATGGAATATCTCTTAAATATAAATATATTTATTAGAAAAGAATAAAGTGAAAGTGAAAGTGGAAGTAACAAAATATGAGCTTTAAAAAAGGTTACATGGCGTTTAAGGAAAATTCTTGTCCAAGTCTGGTTTGGCCAAATTCATCCAACCACCAAGCGAGTGTATTGCACTTGCTTTGTGATTGGTCACTTTCCTAGGAGTTACATCCAATTCCAAAGCAAATGTATTATACTTGCCATGTAATTACTTTGAGTTCGGCCAAACCCGGTCTGGGTAAGAATTTCCCGTCAAAGTGTACACAATCTCATTTAATTTATATAAAAAAAAATATCTATACAAAGAAAAAGTAAAAAAAAAAAAAATGGGTGTATGTAATCTGATTGTGAGAAAAACTTTAATATCTCGTAAATTTCATTGTCGAAAACAAATGCTCAGGTGGACAATAACAATCAGGCAAAATTACAGAAAACGTAACAAACTAATAAGTGATTTTGGGTTTTCATCCCAATTATATCACTTCAACGAATTTTATTCCGTAATTTAATATTTTTTTTGGAATATCGTCCCACCATTAATTATGAGAAGAAAATTGTGCATGTATTTTTTAAATTGTCACATGGCTGCTTACATGAGGACATGGCAAATTTCAGCATGAACAATTATACAATATTGCAGATTTCGTCCCAAACTAATTACAAGATTAAACCGTCATTTACATTAAATTAAAATTTAATATTTGGACTAAATTCATGCAATATGGTAAATTACAGGACGAAATTATGCGAGTTGATATGGTTTGGGACGAAAAATCAAGATTAGTAATTAGTTTGGGACAATATTCCGAAAAAATATTAAATTACGGGATGAAATTTGATGAGGTGATATATTTCCAAACGAGAACTCAAAATCGCTAATTAATTTGGAACGTTTTCTACAATTTTATCTAACAATCAAAAGGTTTAATAAGAACTTATTGTACTTTACAAATTCTAAGTGTGGCCATTAAATTATTTAGTATAGTATGTATTGAAGTAATTTAGATGAAGAACATGAATACTATTTTGACAATGGGATTCATGGTTCAATAACGATAACTCTTACACTATATAGTGAGACTATCACATTATTTATTAAATTCGAGAAGAAAATTACGATGATTGACAATCATATTGTTAATTTTAACATATTTAATAAGCTTTTGAACTAAAACTTAATAAAAACAAAATACTAAAGATTTGTTTTTTTTCCGAGCATTGATAACCATATTGTTTCTACTAAAGTAAAAACTATAAATTTGTTAATTAAGAAGGGCTTTCTAACACGATTTTTAATAAGAAAGAAAATCCTCAAAAACTACTAGCTACGACGAGGTGCTATGTAAAAGTGATTAGAAGACTCATGTTCGAACTCTTGTTGCGAAATGTTTTCACTTTATGAATTCGACGCGTCTTTAAAGGAATTAAATCCTTGAAAAAAAAATTACAAAAAAAAAACTCTCAAACAATCTGGCAAAAAATAATGTTGATTTAATTTGTTAAATCATTTAAATAAATTTTTTTTTCCTTTTAATAAGACTCGCTCACAATGGAGCTGCCGAAGAAACCTTCAAAATGGAAGAAATTAAATAAAAGAAAAGGGAATAACGCTGTACAAATCAATAGTCAGATCCACCTAGTCACACAAAGTGGAAACATATATAAATTAAATAAAAATAAAAATTAAGGTGGTTGAATCAAGCGATAGTGTTTTGCGATATTTATATGCGAAACTCAAGTTCGAACCCTATTAAAAACAACACACATTATGAAGAACCCATATCATATGTGATCTACGGTAATTTACCGAATTTATTTCAATGATTCATGAGTAAAAAACTAGTATCAATTAAAGATATGATATGTCAATCGAACGTTGGGATTGACCGATATTGAGATATTTAATACAAGTACAGTTTGATATAGTTGCTATACTTGAAGTCTCCTAATAACTACACTAAACACAGCAATTTTTATAAAGGAAATTCACTTTTAGATTAAAAATGAAAAGAATATAAAACTCCATCCATTTTCCTTTTCGTTTTCTTATTATGTTGTTATCTATAAACGCTATAAACAACATAGATGAAATCATTTTACCTCATTTTCTATATCCGAGGGTGATCAGAATTTTAAATTAAGGATATGCATAAATTAATAATTGTAAAATAGTAATACTATATTCTTACAATTATCTAAGTACTACTCAGGATATTTTAGCTTTAGGTGTAGTTTTTTTTGAACATTTCTGATGATTTTGTTGGAACTCACAGTATAAGTGAAGATTACTTTTGATCTTTAACTATAATTTAGTCTCCTAAAAACTAGAATAAACTTTTAGGAAAAGTAAACTCAAAATGTAATGTATTTTTTTGGAAGTTTCAAAATCAACTATCTATTTCACTTCACTAAAATCAATTCTTGTATTTTTCTCTAACATTTTTATCAAATTTTCCCTTAAGATTTGACTTTTCCCAAATACTTGTCTTTTACCTATAGAAATAATGTGATATCAATAATTTCGACCTTTCATGTAAAAGTGTAAATTTAAATAATTTGACTTTTATATTTTTATTACTTACTACATCTACAATTATTATTGATACTAACAGGAGTATAAAGTAGGAGTATTATCTTAAGTTGCAAATAAACTGGAAAAAAACTATAAAAGTCCTTAAACAGAGTGAAGTGGCGCCACTTGTCTCTGATTAAGTCAAAATCATAGAAACCAGACAATTAACCCTAAAATCATGGCTTATTCCACAAGAAGCTCGGAATCATTTCCATTTTTCCATCAACCATTAGTTTTTTATAAATTATTTACAACATTTTCAACACTATGTGTTTTATTTATACATAGATTATTATTTTCTGTTTTCTGATTTTTTCGACATCTTTTGATTAGAAGCTGCAGTAAATTTGTAAGATGAGCATGGCTTCGCAACCAAGCAATCTGATGAAGGTTTTCAAAGGAGATTTTGGATATGTTCTCCAAGATGTACCTCATTTCACCGATTACATTCCTGATCTTCCCGTGCGTTACTGTTACTTATAATGTGTGTCGTACAAGTGATTTGTGTGAATATTGTGTAGTATCTTGTATTAAATGTGTTTTGATCAATTTTAGTATGACGATTTGGGTTCTGGAATTTTTTGTGTTGTAATGTTTTTTTTTATGGTGAATACTTGAGGACTGTGGAACAAATATTCTAACTCAAGGCCCCAATTTGGCCAGATCAATCAATCATTAAATTTGCATATGCATAATTCTACAAGCCTTGATCGAGGAAATTGTGTTTCTAATAGTGATACTACAAAAACTTAGTGTTCTATTCAAAGTGGCTTTATGAAATTGTTTATATGCAGCAGCTGTGTGTGATAGTAACCTGCGATAACGAAAGTGAATCTTGTTATTTTAGAACGTATTTCCGATTTGTGAACTCCATGTAGTCTCTGTTGCATTTTCGCAATGTAAGGTAGATTAAATTGTGAAGAATTGCTTGGTTGTTTTTGTTATATGGTTCGATAATGTTAGTATGTCTTTTTGAGGATTTAGTGCACTAGTCATAAATGCAAGATCCGAGAAATAACTTGACCTATAAATCAACTTAATTGAAGTAATTTTTACGGAGAAGTGATTATTCATGTTGGTGCTTGATTTTTTTGCAGACTTATCCCAATCCGCTACGTTCCAATCCTGCATATTCAGTTGTTAAGTGAGTTGAACTTACTTTTTTCTTCGTTCGTGATGCATGACTCTTTCACCATCTTACTTATTATTTCTTGATGATGATTAAACATTGTAATTTTTTTTTTATAATTTCAGGCAGTACTTTGTTGACATGGATGATAGTGTCCCTCAAAAGGTGAGACTACTATTTGTTCAATCAGGGATCTTCACTTTTGAGTCAGAAAGCCTGATTCTTTTTGTTTTTTTGGGAGAGGCTTTAGACTGCACTCCAGACAATACACATCTATGCATTGTTAACTAGGAGTCTTTATCAATGATCACATGCAAGCATGCATGAACTGCTTAAGATCAACAATGACATTGTGAAGATGATCGATGCAATAACTTGCCAAAAAGTAAAATAAAACATTTAAAGGTTTCAGCTTGATGGTGTTTCTTACATGTTACTCTAATGGAGTAAAAATTGCTAAATTATCTAAGTTTGGATTCTTATTCTTTTAGAATGTATATTTTATTTTTTTGGATTTTGTGTGCTGCTACTTACTAGTCATTTCTACTCTTTACCTTTAGACAATGTAGTATCACCATTTCCACACTAGCTTGACTTAACTCAGGCCTGTTAAGATTCAAACAAACAACTTTTTGTGCCCTTTTGATATCTCTACAGATCGTTGTTCACAAGGACACTCCGAGAGCGGTACATTTTCGCCGAGCTGGACCTCGTGAAAAGGTAAGTGATTTTTTCTTTCTTGTGTTCAACTCTTAGAAAATCAGCAAATTTCCAGTTGGTGAAACTTACATCGATGTTGTGTAGGTCTATTTTGCTTCAGATGAGGTGCGTGCTTGTATTGTGACATGTGGAGGTTTGTGTCCTGGGCTAAACACGGTCATCAGGGAAATTGTACATAGCCTGGATTATATGTATGGGGTGAACAAAGTCCTTGGCATTGATGTAAGTTGGCCTTATTTGTAGTAAGGAGAATTTTAGCATTCATCACTTATTTATATCGTGATTTGGCCAAAAACTGTCTTTAAAGATATTTGATTGAAAATGCTATGAAATTTCTTTTAGAGTAATATATCACACCTACATCTTTCCTTTTCTGTTAATGGATATTTAATTTGGTAATTTACATGCAATTGCATGCTGAGACCTCTACTGCTGCTATTAGACATTTTGGTCTAAGAAAGTGTCAGCTCTCCATATCTTCTTCAACGCAGTTACTGAGAAAAGGCCAGTGCCAGTGCAATTATCTCCTTAGTGTCTTCAAATGATTTCTTCTCTTCTCTCAGGGAGGCTATAGGGGTTTTTATTCAAAGAATACCATTAATTTGACGCCAAAGGTTGTGAATGACATACATAAGCGTGGTGGGACCATTTTGGGAACTTCTCGAGGTGGTCATGATACCATGAAAATTGTTGACAGCATACAGGACCGAGGAGTCAATCAGGTAAGTGTGAGGGGTTATAATTTGTATTGCAAGAATCATGTGCACCACTGATTCTGAAGGGTACTTTCTCTTTAGCATTCACTGCTACTGCTTTTGAATGTAATAAACAGCAGTTGGCTCTGATGAACAGTATTACTGGCTCAGGTTTATATAATTGGAGGCGATGGCACTCTGAAAGGAGCATCTGTTATATATGAGGTACTTCTTCAGGGAATACAGCTGCCTTGTGGAGGAACTGTTAGAAAAGTTGTTTCAAATTCATGATTTTGTATATTCTCGTATATTAAGCCTTGCACCGAGTCTTTCACACGATGTTGCCAGCATCCTCAACCATTTGTTTTGAACTGTCTTTTTAAATCACATTTCCTTTTAACCAATTTGCAATTATCTCTTAAACTTGTCACTCGTGCTGTTTTTTATTAAGTAAAGGTTCTCTGTATAACTATCACAGTGGCATTTTCTTGCGAAAGTAGTAACATATGGTCTTCTGATCTACGATAATATAAGCAGTAAGTACAACTTTAGATGAGATATCCTCATCGCCTTATATTTGTTCTGCAGGAAATCCGAAAGCGAGGTTTAAAGGTTACTGTTGCCGGGATCCCTAAGACAATTGACAATGATATTCCGGTATATGTCATCCCTTCACTTATTAGGGGATGGATTTTTTCTTTCAATGGTTACTGACATGGATGTCTTTGGTATAAGCTCATGTGATTAAATTGAACAAAGAAGACCAATTAGCTCTTCATATCAATGGCTTTTGTTCACAACTCAACTTTTTGTGCCAACATGAATCATATTCTTAGTCCTTTCCACAACAACTTGTATTTCAAATATAGTAAACTCGACCTGACTGTTCTGGTGATGACGCTCATCTTCTATGAGTGCACATCAACCTCAATTCCATCTTATAAGATTTTTGGGCAAATGTTTTATTACTGTTTTCAGCCCATGTGAATTTATTTTTGTTTAATTTCTGATAAGCTTTACTGCACTGCTTTAATTATCAGGTTATTGACCGGTCATTTGGTTTTGACACTGCTGTAGAGGAAGCCCAACGTGCCATTAATGCTGCACATGTTGAAGCTGAGAGTGCGGAGAATGGAGTTGGTGTAGTAAAACTTATGGGTCGCTACAGTGGTAAGATTAATTTCACTCTCAGTTCAATAAGTAGTCAGCAGTAAATCTGAACTATTTGTGCAAAGGATTTTTCACGGTGTGGCTCAAGGAATGTTTGATTAAATTTTAATCAAAGTGCACTTAATATCGCAAACCATCTAGTCATGCAAGTATATAGAGTATTAAAGCTATAAGCTTAATAACTAAGCTAATTGTTTTTTAGCAATAGTCCAGTATTCAGATTTTGCAAATCAGTTTCTCTCATGCTGGGTTTATCCATATGTTTTCTAAAGCCTTGTTGGAACTAATGGTGCAGGATTTATCGCAATGTATGCTACTCTGGCTAGCCGAGATGTGGACTGCTGTTTGATTCCAGAATCTCCATTTTATCTTGAAGGAAAAGGTGGACTATTTGAATATATCGAAAAAAGGCTAAAAGAAAATGGACACATGGTCATTGTTATAGCTGAAGGAGCAGCACAGGATCTTCTTGCTGCCAAAAATGAGCAAGATGCTTCAGGGAACAAGCTACTCCAAGATGTTGGGTTGTGGATTTCTCAAAAAATAAGGGTATGGTCATCATAAAGATAGTCTCAGATGCTCAATTATATGTTTTCACATTTATATATTTATTCTATTGATGATAAAAACTAGAGGAATAAATCTGTTGGGTGATTTGTGTTTTTTTCAACAAAAACAATGCTTATAGTCAAATAACAGCCATCACACTTACCCATTAACATCAATGGAATATTGATGGATATGGGTTGACCCAAAATCACGTCAACCAAGGTAATTAAAAAAAGAATTGTAACCTGCATGGTTTAACCTTGGCGAAGACTTTTTGGAGTGAATATAAAGGATAAGGCTTTGTTAAACTTGCTTTATATTATTCTTTTTGGTCTGAGCTAAATACAGTTTTCCAACGTCACTTGTTAACATGACTGAAACGACAATGCCTGAATTGTTGAGCATGGACTTCGTCTTCAAGGAGGTTACTGAATGCAGCATTATGTTGACGGGATTCTTTGTTAAGTCATTTTTGTGTTTTTGCAGGCACACTTTTCAATGCCACAGAGAGTTCCTATTACTCTAAAATACATAGGTGAGTTCACTAGGGATAAAACTGTTTATCCTCTTTTCTTTGTTGCTAACAGGGAAACTAACTCATATTTGGGCAGATCCAACTTACATGATCCGTGCTATTCCTAGCAACGCATCTGACAATGTGTATTGCACACTTCTTGCTCAAAGTGCTGTTCATGGAGCTATGTCAGGGTTTACAGGGTTCACAAGTGGTCTAGTTAATGGCCGTTATACATACATTCCTTTCAATGTAAGTTTTATTTATGATATTTAGATTTGGAATTGCTGAGTTCCCATGCTTTTGCTATCCGAGTTAGGTTCTTCTTTTAATGCTAATGATCCAATCAAATTACTAAAGTGTCGAACCTACTTCTCAACTAGTAAAGGCGCACGTGCATCTTGGCAATGACCTAGAGTTAGAACCACTTCTAATAAACCTCCTCCGTAAGAACAGTTGATTGAACTTAAATTATTTTAATATAATGTATTGCCCTGTTGGATTACTACTTAAGGGCCTAAGTATGCCGTGCACCTAATTAAATTTTGGGTGGGGGTGCTTGTGATTTTAGTTGTGACTGTTCCACAAATATTGGCAATCAAAACCCAAGAGAACCAACACTATAATATTTTGTAATTGAAGTGTTGAAAATGGGATAGAGTTATCAAGTAATCAAATATGAACAGTCACATTATTCATTTAAATGAGACAGGTCCATTTGACATGTTCAAACTTTTACTGAATGATAATAGTTTATTACTGTGGGAAGAACATCATTGTTAGCATAAAGTTTCATATGCTAATACAACATCGCACCCCAACTCGTACGTATGAAAATTCCTAGAGAAATTGAAGAATTTTTTTAAAATACCTAAAATCCGAAGTACACATTCCAAACGATCCACGAGATGCACTTCACTATGAATCTTTTATGTCTCTTTATATAAAGTGCTGTGTTTGAGGTTTTAATGTTTTTAGGTGACTAGACACTATAGGAACATGACCAAAAATGATGTTTTTTTGCAGCGAATTACTGAAACTCAAAACAAGGTTGTGATAACCGACAGGATGTGGGCAAGGCTTCTATCTTCAACTAATCAACCTAGCTTTCTAAGCCCTAAAGATGTTGATGAAGCCAAAAGTGAATCACAGGGTTCATCCCAATTGCTGGATGATAGTGAATATGGCAACTCAGGTAATACAGACAAAACCAGCACGAAAGAAACAAAAAATGGCATGAAAGAAACAAAAAATAGCACTTGATACTGAGCATGAACATGTTGTTTGCAAAGAAAAATAATATATCTCAAATGTGAGATATGTACAATAAATAATATTGGATTATGGGGTCATGTAGGAACGTGTTTCAAGGTTACCGATCTGTTAAGATGCCTCAGCTGCGGGCAGTGACAATTTAATGAAGTTCTTTTCTTTTTTTCTCTTTCCTGAATTAGAGATGTACAACGAAAAGTGTTAGTTCTATATGTATTTTTGGAAATGGTAGTTGTATGAAAGTCTGGACTAAGTCTGAAGTCTTGAATACTTCGCGGATCTACTTATTTCGTACATAAGCAGTTCATTGAATCCAAAAATTTTATTGAATAAATGAATCATTTTTTTTTTTTGAGGATTTGGCTTTACCCATTATACTTAATTCACTTTCATCATGCTTTAATCATATTCCAGTACAATTATTTGAACGTTTTCATGTAAGAAAAAGAGAGGTGCATAAAGCTCATTATTATTATTATTTTTAATGAGAACGATTAGAACTGGCCGGACTTGGTGCCGACTAAAATAAATTCTGGTAGAACACAATCTGCTTGGCGGCAGAGGTGGATCCAAAAAATTTATGGGGCTAAAGTGAGTACAAAAATAGCAAAGGATATACTATAAGTTTTTGTAAGTTATAAAGTAATGTAACACCATAATTTTTCAACGAAAAATGCTAATAATATACTAATAATTTTTTTAAAAAACACTATGTTCAAAATGTAATCTAATACATTATCAAACAAGCGTGTCGCTAATATATGTGTAAATGTAAAATTATATTTTGATATTTCTCTAATTATAGTATAGTTTTGATCCCACAAAACATAAGTATATCTACAAAGCGTTCATATATTAAATAATTTGGCCAAAGTAAAAGATAAAAGATATCATTATGAATTTCCTTAAAACATTAACCTTTGGTTTAGTAGTATTTCGAACCCCAGACATCATTGAGAAAGTCAATCTTGTTTACCAACTAGGCACTTGCTCTTTTTCAATTATATAAATTAATAGTCTTACACTAAACAAAATAAAATTTAAGTAGCCCTACAAACCTCACTAACCCTTGCCAGTGTCCGCCCCTGCTGGGCGGTTGGAAGGAGGAGAGGATGGGACATTTCTTTTAATTTACGTTCTTGTGAAATAAAATTTTCAGGGGCAAATGAGTCAATTATTAACTATTTGCTCTGGTATTACGTAAAGTAAATTGCTCTTACTATTTCCAGTGTTTTAAAAATTTAACCGTTTTAACCACTGGTTCAACCGATGTAACATCATTACAAAATAATAAATTTAAGTTTTAATATATGTATTCAACCATTTAAAAAAAATCAATTCTTATCCAAATTTTTTCAATTCATAAACTAAATTCCATCTCACATATCATAATTAGCAGACACCAAATCATCAGAGTAACTAAAAACAAACACAACTAATTATGCAATTCTAAATCAAACATAACATGTTCAAATAAGATAACATAAACCTAAATTAAAATGAACACCAAATATCCAAATTTACAACAATGATAACATAATATCAAAATCAATAACTTTTTTTACTAAATCACCTATGGAAGAGAGGAAATATTTGATGAATTTTGTCACCTAAATTATTTTATAAAAAAAAAATGCAAATACATGAAATTTGGGGAAGAAGAAATGAGTAAAAAATTCATAGTCTTTTTTCTTTGTTATAAGTGAACCCGTGTGGTTCAATCGGTTCATTGGTTCATCGATTTTACCGATTTTTTTTTAATTCGAACTGGACAAGAAGGTTTTGATTTTGAAGGGTTGACTGAATCTAATAAATAGCCGATTATCGGTTAAACCGATTGAACCAACCGGTCCGATCCAATTTTTAAAACACTGATTATATCAACAACCATTAACCATATATGAAATATGAGATTAGATGGGAACTAGATTGAGTATAACTTAATGTGTGAGGTTAACAAACCTCATATGATAGGCAACTTCCAACCTCAAAATATAAAAATGACAAAATGCACGCTATACTTTTACTTGGATTCGGGTTGGTGGGGTTAATTTGGCAAATTGATTACTTTCACCCTCAAAATATAAAAATGACATATACATCCTCGAATTATGTTTATTTTGACAAAATGCACGCTACACTTTTACATGGATTCGGGATTGGTGGGGTTAATTTGGCTAATTGATTCTTCATCAATTCATATCAAAGTGAGCATTGATAATTTTTATTATCTATCAAAGAAACTCACATAATAACCCGTGAATATCGGGTCGGCTAGATTAAATAGGCAGACCAAGTAGTATTGTATATCATATCCCATCAAATATGTAAATGGGCCAGACTGATTTAATTTATCCAGCTCAATCAGGCGTGCTATAACACACCAAACAATTAGGGTTTGTTTGTTTGTGTTATTTGATTGCTTTTTAGAGATTTAAATATATTTTTTAGGTGTCCTTAACTTTTTACTATATGTTTTTTAAAAAAAAATTATCTACAGATAAAATTGATAGAATGGTTATTTTTATTAAAATTCGAGGCTTTTCCTTAAAAAAAAAAAGACAAATCTGATAAAAGATGCTTTATTTTGTGAAAATTGTTATGTAACTAAGAGTGAAGTAAGATGTATGATAATTGAAAACATGTATGATAAGTTTTTCCCCAGAAAAAGACTTATTTATCTGACTTTTACAAAATAATATATTACTTTTTGATAAATCAAACAAATAGACCCTCCTCCATATTTTATTTGAAAAATTAATTTCAATAATACTTTAACAAAAATATATTCCAAAAAACATTCTCAATGTACTATTACTTGCCAACATTTTATAATAATACAAATATAGGAGTAAATTTCAACTTACCACAAATAATTAAAAAATATCAAAAGTAATCAACTTCTTAAAATATTATTCGAAAAACAATACAAACATATTCTAACATTTCAACCACTATTATTGACTACTCCTTCGAAAATAAATTAATAAAAAGCTATACTAATATATTATTCGTTTTTATGATATTCTAGATTTGCTTTTCTTTAAGAACCAAAATAACGTGCCCAGGCAAGTACGAATATTGGAAAGCCACAGACCCCTTATTGAAATCTCGAATTCATCTCAAAAAGAAAAAAGGGAGAAATAAAAACTAGTGTGTGAAATGTGAATTACGGGTGAAAATTCAGAGAAAAGAAAATCGTAAATTACTTCTCCAATAAAGAGAGTGTATATTAGATATATAGAAATTTTTAGCCCCAAAACCAAAACCAAAACCCTGCCTAAATCTCATAGTAATGGTAAGCATGCAATGTTTAATTACAGCATAATGCTTTACTCCATTCCGGAAAATAAAATTCAATTTCAACTATAGAGTCGAAAAATTGTATAATATCCGTCGTTTCTCGTATGTTGCAGTTTTCAATTGCAGCTATTAATGATACAGAGTCGAAGAATCCATGGGAACCATTAGCCCCGACGAAAGAAGCGCAGGCATGTGTTTTTCAGTTTATGATTAATTTAGTATATTTCATCTTCTTGTTAATTATTTTATTGTTGGAACTATTGCTTAGCACGCCGTCTCTGTTTATTGTGCCAATAATTTTGCTATGAACAAATTTTACAGTCTTTTAAGAATTTGAAACATATACCTCTGTGAACCGGTATAGTTTACTGTTTGGACGATATAAGCTGACAGGAGTTAAAATGAAGGCAATTCATTAGAGGATTTCATATGAATTGGGTTTAGACGAACGCTCACTATTCAAGTTTGGTTTGACTTTCGTATCAAGCTTCAAATATCATAACTTGATTTAATAAATAGTAAATCATTTGTAAATGATCTTCAGTTGAGCCGAACAATGAGCTTCATTTGAAGGTTACCGGGTTAATCTTGAATAAGCTTTAATTGAGCCGAAGTGAATAGAGTTTGAGTCGCTTGATGTTTTTCTATTTGTTCTGTGCTTTTTCCCCCATGGATTCACACTTCACTTGTAGTTGGCCATTGAACATATTCAGGTGTCGGGGTTCTCCTTCTCTATCTCAGGAAAATTAGTTTTCAAGGAAGAACCACATAAATCAATACTTTCCTTAAACAGAAATAAAACCAATTTATGATACTTATGCCTTCAACGAATACTTCAATATGATAATTGTGCCCTATTAACTTGGTTATTAGTACAATTTATTTTTGTTGTCGTATCTTTAAATATTGTTGTGCAGCTCTAAACGGTTTTGTTGCTACACTTATTCTCACTTTACTGAACATTGAATGTTGTCAAAAATCTACTTCTTTATAATTTTACTTTGTTTTCTACAGGAATTTCATTTGTCACAATTATATCATGATGGTCTTTTGAAATTACAAGCCAAGGACTATGAAAAGGCTCGTGAACTTCTAGAGTCTGTCTTAAAAGATCCAATGGTATCAAATGCTCAGGTTATACATGCTTTAGAAAATTTTAACTTTTCTATTTTGTATATGTCACTTCGTATAATTTCTGCTTTTGATATGATTTGTCTTACATTTTTTTTTTTGGTTTTTAGGTGGATAATAGTGCAAGCGATGGTCACCTTTTACAACTCAGGTTTTGATCAACACCATAGAGATCTGTTTCTTTTGAATTATGCTTGTAAGAGATGCCTTATATCAGTATGTGGTGTATATCACATAGTAAAATCAGGGATATCCCTGGTCGTCTCAGATTTAAGATGCCACTCTTGCGTGTCCCTTTTTTTAATGACAAGTTTTTTTGTTATTGCGTTAACTATAACTTTTGTTTTAAATTTTGGTCAAGTTTAGCTTTGTCTGGTGAAACTTGACTCCTGGGTATTTGAAAACAAGGATAGTTAAACATAGTTTATTGCAAATACAGTCCTTAACTAAACTTTTTTAGTTTTCTGCAGATTTTTAGCACTAAAAAATCTTGCCACAGTTTCTCTTCAACAAGGCCCTTCCTATTATGAGAGTGCATTGCAGTGCTATCTTCAGGCTGTAGAGATTGATGACAAGGATTCTGTTATCTGGAACCAGTTAGGAACACTATCATGCTCCATGGGGTCCTTATGCATCTCGCGTTGGGCTTTTGAACAAGGGCTAGTTTGCAGCCCTAATAACTGTAAGCATATTCTTGTTTGTCTTTCCCATTCTAGTCCAACCTTTTATTTTAGTGATATTTATTGAGACTAAATGTCCCACATTGGTTGAAAACAATAGTTAAGTCCACCTTATAAGGTCTTGGGCAATTCTCACCTTACAAGCTAGCTTTTAAGGTTGAGTTAGGCACAAGCCAAGTAAGTGGACTTAGCCCAATCCATGCGGTGAATTATAATAATATTTGACTGGTTCTTTTGTTTTCTGAGTTTACCCTAGTAATTCAAATGTTTACTATCTGATGATTTTAGTTTACTAAAAATCCATGTTCATACAATACTAATAATTGCAGAAAATTGATTTGTTTTGCTTGTAACAAAACTGCAGGGAATTGCATGGAGAAACTCTTGGAAGTTTTAATTGCAATTGGTGATGAGGTGGCCTGTCTTTCAGTTGCAGAACTAATTTTAAGGCATTGGCCATCTCATTCCCGTGCTTTACATGTCAGAAATACCATCAAGGAGTCTGAGCCAATCCCGTTTACTCCTAGAGGTATAGACAAACTAGAACCTACACATGTACGTCTGAAATTTCTAGAGAAGAGAAAAGCAACTGATGAGGACTTAGAAAATACCATGACATCTAAAAAGTTGAAGCAAAACAATGAAGTTCAACTTATGGAAGCCTCCTGGATAGCTCTTACTGGTGAACTACTGGAGATCTTACTCCCATTGTCTAGATCTGGCTATGAATCAGAAACTGAGAGGTACATATCGAGGGATGTCAGACTTACCATACGGTTACCTCCATCTTCAGCAACATTAACGTGTTTTGTTGAAAAAAAAGGAATTACATGCAAGCCAGCTGGTGCAGGAATACCTTCTGGTAATTGTAACTATGTAAATGATAAGGAAGATAACATATTTGAAGAACAACCTCAAGAGAGAAGAAGCAGTCGTCTTGAAAGGCTAAGGAGTCGTAAACCAGGTAAAGATGAACCAGAATTTTCCTCCAACAAGGATCTTGCTGAAGTTGTGAAGCAATTTCTGGTACCTTATTTGGAGGGCGGAACTGGAACTATTCACTGCAAGCAGGATTCTAATTTTTCTTTACACTGTGCTGAGGTGGTGGCCAATTCACTGGACACAGAATCTACTGATGTCACTGAATTTGTCCAGAATACTTCGAATAACTTTGGTGTTTACCATATGGGTCACTTGCTTTTAGAGAAACTTGCTAATAGTAGCATTATATATCAGGATAACATTGCAAAGATTTTGGATTTGGAGAAGATGACAAGAAACTGGGGACAGGAAAGAACTCCTGAATGTAGTCTTTTTATCTCTGAGCTATATTATGACATTGGATCACGGTCTTCCGAGATATTGACAATGCGTCAATTTGTGTCAGAAGCATCCTACCATCTTTGTAAAGTTATAGAATCGGTGGCTCTGGAATATCCTTTTCATATTTCTGGAATGGATGGAAAAGGAGATTGCCCTATGACAGAGGTTTCTGAACTTAACCATCGATCTCTGATAGAAAACCCTTCTCTGTTATCAAATAACCATCGCTTCTGGATACGCTTTTTCTGGTTAAGTGCACGCTTGTCCCTGTTGGAATGTGATAAAGAAAAAGCTCAAAAGGAGTTTTCTGTTGTATTGGCCCTATTCACGGACAAGGATAAGATGAACACTCCTCTTGGTTCTATTTTCTTGCCACACTGCAAAGGCATTAAACAGCTGACAGTTGATCAGGTTCTTCATGAAATTAATATGATTGAGGTTGATTACTTGTTGAAAAATTCTGTTGGTGAGATGTTTGAGAAAATAATGCATGCAGAGTGTGCTAGAATGCTTGCTCCTCTTCTATTGTCGGCAAATGATGTCCATTTCGATGTCTTAAATGTCTGGGATCATGAAGGTAAAAGATTTAACTCGGTTGAGCTATCTGCATTAGATGTTATGATGAAATCATGTGAACTGGCAGATCATATGGATGTTGATGTATATCTAAAGTGCCATAGAAGAAAACTCCAAATACTTTTAGCTGGAGCTGGTCTGGAGGGCAATTCTCCTGATAATGCATTTTCTTTTATTGAAAGTCAATCTAAAGAAACTCTATTGAAGCACTGGAATCAGTTAGTTGCTGAAGAGGTGAACGCTATATCTAAATCTGCATCACATGTCAAGAGCATCATCAATCCCAGCGAGAAATTTGTAAGTCTACATTTTCAAACGCGGTACCGCAGTATTGGTAGATACCTGAAATCCGTACTAAATGAAACCATTTGAAATTGCATTAACTACCTGGGGGTAGTTACAGCAAGGTCTGAAACTGAAAGTTTGCTTTCAATAATTTATAGAGTAGTAATTTCCAGCTGGAAGCATATAGCCGAGTTTTATTATTATATAATGGCTTGTAGGGCCTGTGTTCAGCGTTAGTGACATATGATTAGATTGACATACTATACTTTTCTTAGTGTTAATGACAATTTTCTTGCAGAACAACATTCCTATGGCTGTTATTGGTGATATTCAATCTTTGTTGCTGACGCTTATGTGCAATATTGCTAATTCATACTTCGCTAGGAAATCCTCTGGGATCGGTGTCACAGAGTCAATTGAGCAAACTGAACGATGCTATTTTGTGGATGCTGCTATTGCATTTTGCAAACTGCAGCACTTGAACTTTAATGTTACAATCAAATCTCAAGTGAGTGTCCCCCGAATCTCATAAATTAGATAACTTTGTGTTACTTAATGTTGCTTCCCTTTTTATTTTTCTCGAGTTTATATTAATTTTCTCTGCCATTTTCAATCAGACCGAGTTGGTCGTGGCAATTCATAACTTGCTTGCAGAGTTTGGGATCTGCTGTGCACGAGGGAATGGTGAAGAAGAAGAAGGGACATTCTTGAAACTTGCAATTAAGCACCTTTTGTCCTTAGACATGAGGCTTAAATCTAGCACTCACTCCCTAAATAAAGGAGAGGAAACAAAATTTGATAAACAGATCTCCAGTGATGATCACTTTAAAATGCCTGAAAAGTCCCAAATTATCTGTCCCTCAGGATCTCCAAAAGATTCAACTTTCCGAATGCCTGATATGAAAGTGAGCGAAACTGATAAAGATGAAGCCAACACTGTAAACAGAGATGTTGTTGTAGGCTTATGTTCAGAAAGTGTTTCCGCACATCTAGATACAGGGAAAGTAGGGATACAATGTGACAATTATGGCCCTGATAACATGTGCAACAATAAGGAAATGGAGAACGATCAATTTATCGGATGCAGGAATGAGCTAACTGAGGATGAAAGAGACGAACTTGAGCTTAGTATTGATAATGCTTTGGATCAATGCTTTTACTGTTTGTATGGATTAAATCTGAGGTCGGATTCATCTTGTGAAGAGGATCTGGTCGTGCATAAAAATACATGCCAGGGAGATTATCAGACCAAGGAGCAGTGTGTTGATGTTTTCCAATATGTGCTTTCGTATGCGAAAGCTTCATCTGTGAGTTGGATTTTACATACATATATATAAGAAAATAAAAAAAATATATATGTCATCATACTTTCTCCACTGCTTTTCAGTAGTCTTCCTCTATGTGGTTTTTAAGAATATACAAAATTATGCTTGCAATTCTGAATGTTGGGTTCAACATTTATCTGAATTTCAGAGAACTGGGCTTATTAAACTTCGGAAAGTTCTAAGAGCCATACGCAAGCATTTTCCACAACCTCCCAACAATGTTATGGCTGGAAATGCAATTGATAAGTTCTTAGATAATCCAGAATTATGTGAAGATAAACTGTCAGAGGAGGCTGGATCTAATGGCTTTCTGGATTTCGTAATGAGAGCTATATTTTCAGAAACTGACAGCGTTAAACAACCAAAAACAGCATCAGTGGAAAGGTAATTATGAGCTTAGGTTACCTATTCAGTTTAATTCTTAATTATGCTGATCGATGTGGAACTCAATCAATTTCATGATGCATTTCCTTTCGTTGCAGCTCTGACCCTTACCTCGAAATTTATAGCAACTTGTATTATCTTCTCGCACAGTCTGAGGAAATCAGTGCAACTGATAAATGGGCAGGTTTTGCTCTAACTAGAGAAGGGGAAGAATTCATAGAGCATAATGCAAATCTTTTCAAATATGATTTACTGTACAATCCTATGCGCTTTGAAAGTTGGCAGAGGCTTGCAAATATTTATGATGAGGTAAGATCTTGTTATTTTTCCTTTATCTGTGAATTTACTAGGCAAGCTGGAGGGAGGCAATCATACGAGATCTATTTTTCTGCTTTCCAGGAGGTTGACTTGCTGCTGAATGATGGCAGTAAGCAAATAAATGTTTTGGGATGGAGGAAAAATGCTACTCTACCAGAGAGAGTTGAGGCAAGTCGAAGAAGAAGCAGGCGATGTTTATTGATGACTTCGGCTTTGGCAAAGACAGCAGTTCAACAGGTTCCATAACCTTCTCTCTTAATCTATCAGAAAATGAGATTATTTTTGCAGATTGCATTTATGTACTCATGCAAATGAGGACTAGGCTAAGATTGATTGTCTTGGAAACTGTCGTTGAATCAAATGTGGTTGTCCTAAAATTATATTAGAAAGGCTTGTTTCTATAATGAGATGGTTAAAACATTATCTACCTCCAGATTGGGGTCTTCTTTTGGTAAAATCTGCTCTGCATAAATGACACTGTGGAATTGCTTTTATCTAGTTTAAGATCTATGCTTGTAATTATTATGTTTCATCTTTACATGTTGCTTATTGTAATTCACCTTCTGATTGGCTTCAGGGTGAGATACAAGAGTTATTAGCCTTAGTGTACTATGATGGTATTCAGAATGTGGTACCATTTTATGATCAAAGATCTATTCTACCCTTGAAAGATGCAGCCTGGAAGACATTTTGCCAGAAGTCAATGAGTCATTTCAAGAAAGCTTCGACACAGAAGTATCTTTCCTTTTCTCACTTGACATCGTAATTATTTTCTTTGCATAATGTGATCAGGACCTATCGAAGTTTAAAATTTGTGTTGACAGGGAAGATTGGTCTCATGCATTTTATGTGGGGAAACTCTGTGAGAAACTTGGGCACTCTCATGATATGTCATTCTCATATTACGCCCAGGCTATTGCATTAAATCCATCAGCTGTAGATCCATTCTACAGGATGCATGCATCACGGTTGAAGTTGCTCTGCAAATGCGGGAAACAAGATGAAGAAGCTCTAAAGGTTATATTAGGGAGTATGTCTTTTCAAGACTGCTTGCCCTTACTTATCCTATTTTCAACATAAAATTATGTTGTGCTTGAGCTTGCTATTGATTAATAACCAAGCATATATGTGATTGGTAACTGCTAAGATGATGTTTTATATCAGTGTTGTCTTGTGTTCCAGGTTATCGCGGCACATTCATTCGATCAATCAGCCAAAGAATCCGTAATGAATCTTTTTAGTGGATTTGACCGCGAAAGTTCAGAGTCATCTATGCATGTCGAGGATGGAATATCCGATAGCAATTCTGAACTGGTAGACCACCATAACTTTAAGAAGGTGTGGAATCTGCTTTACAATGATTGCCTTTCTGCCCTTGAAACTTGCGTGGAAGGAGACCTTAAGCATTTCCATAAAGCCAGATATATGCTCGCTCAAGGATTTTACAGAAGAGGTGGAATTGCGGATCTAGAAAAAGCAAAGGAGGAACTTTCTTTCTGCTTTAAGTCATCTCGTTCTTCATTTACAATAAATATGTGGGAGATTGACAGTATGGTCAAGAAAGGAAGGTAGATAAGAAACATACATCCACTTTAATATTAGTCTTTGGAGATTTTATTCAGAATCCGAGGTTCAGACCTCTAACCTGATTAATTTTGTCATAAAGACTGATTATAAAGATAAGGTGTAAAACTAATACTACATAATAACTGAAATGGAGCAATATTTTACAACTCTTGACAAGCTTTGTAAGTTAATCGGCGAGACCAAGGTTAATTAATTATTTCCATCTTAGCAAATCTTCCTTGAACATAATCATGTACTGATTTTGAGTATTGTTATAAACTTTCTAACATTGTATGGTATGTTATTAGTCTAATATTTGTTTCTGTCTTTCCGATACAGGCGTAAAACCCCAGGCCTTTCTGGGAACAGGAGAGCTCTTGAAGTTAACTTAGCAGAAAGTTCTCGGAAATTTATAACTTGCATTAGGAAGTACATGTTGTTCTATTTGAAGTTGTTGGAGGAGACTAGAGATATCTCTACCCTCGAGCGGGCTTATATCTCTCTACGGGCAGATAAAAGGGTATTGATGCAATAATATCAATGATTTTTGTTTATATCTTGCATTGTCAAAATAGTTTGCAGGCATGCTCATCTCTTTTATTTGGGAATAAGTGAATTTTGTCTTGCACATGCTTCTTGCAATAGCAGTAGTATTCCACCACCTGAAATTCAGAGAACATATTTATTAACTTAAAGTTTTGCAAGACTACAAAGATACGTGTCAAAAGTAATTTCCTAGGAGGTGTTAGGTGTTTTTTAAAAACTGTTATGTTTCTACACCTCTGAAGGTAACATGGTTTAACCTTCGTAATGGACGAAGTAACCTTTTAACACCATTCACTGTCTGTCATATTTTCTCTTCCACTCTTGGCTAGAGCTCTGCTTCTTTTGGAGGGAGGTACGTGTAGCTTGGATGGTTGGGAATGAAAGAAAACTTAGCAAATTTCTTTCCCTGGCCACCATGAGTATAATAGAGCTTAAAAAGACGAGGTAAGGGGGTTAAGATTCTGCTTTGATTACACACCCCCCCCTCCCCCCACCCCCCGCGGAAGTACAAGAAATTATTCGTGAATCCAGAATATCGGAGATTTTGAGTTGATATCCTTGGGTCTTCAAAGCTTGAGATACTTCCATCAAATAGGTTATCTCTTGGAGAATACAAATTGACTTTTGACGTGCAGTATAAGCATTTCTTTGACTGAGATTTTCAGTCTTAACTGCAATTCTAATTAATGTCTAATTTGCTCGTGAATGCAGTTTGCCTTGTGCCTTGAAGATCTAGTCCCTGTGGCTCTTGGGAGGTACATAAAGGCCTTGATTATGTCAATAGTTGAAGCTGGTACCGTGCCTGATGATGCTTCTGTTGAGCCTCTGCTGGAGAAACTATTCAATTTGTTCTTGGAGCAGGTCAATTTGTGGTCAGATATTTGCAGCTTGCCTGAGCTAAATAGCCAAGAATTGACAGAGAGTATTCTGTATGGGTAAGTGCGCTCAAGAACTTACTTCATTCAAGTTTTTTTTTTTTTTTTTCCAAATCATAAAACGATTTTACTCGCTTTTGCATGTTTGAACATGGTTGCAGATATCTCTATCAATACATACAGCTTTTGGAGAGAAATGTCAAGGCAGAAACACTTGAAGGAATCAATGAGAAGATCCGAAAGCGTTTAAAGAACCCAAAACTGTCAAACAGTAACTGTGCTAAAGTATATAGGCACGTTTCTGCTGCCTGGTGTAGGTCTCTTGTTATTAGCATGGCTTCAATTACACCCTTGCATTCAAGACACTCTACTGCAATTCCCGGTACAAATTCATCGGGTGATGGACTGGAGAATGAACAGCAGCTGCTCTGTGTTGATCTGCAACCAGAAGAATTGTGGAGTTCAGCATTTGAGGATCCAAATCATCTAAAGACTCTTAAAACCAAATGGAACCGTTCATTGTCTAAGATAAAAAATGTGATAGTCAAAAGAGTTCCAGATGAAGAATTGGAAACTGCAGCAACAATACTTAGATCTTCGTATAATTTCTACAAAGACACCTCATGTGCTTTGCTTCCGTCGGGTATAAATCTTTATACGGTGCCAGCTCAGCTGGCTACAGAAACATATATTCAGCCAGGCATTGATGGGTTTGACCTAATTGATATGAATACTTCAAGGAAGCTCCTTTTATGGGCATACTCACTTTTGCATGGCCATTGCACAAATGTGTCACATGTTATTAAGTACTGTGAGGAGAATGCTAAGGTATGTTGTTGACATGTAGATATACTTGGGTATATATGCAACAGTTCTTTCAATTATCAGGTTAGTTAAATGAAAATTGCTAATTAAACATAGTATCATAATATACCCTAATAGATAATTGATATAGAAACATAGGCTTGAGTACGATTCGTGCCATTTAATCCCTCAAGTGGAAAATGACATAGTGAGTGCCATTTCTGATTAATCCTGATTGTGCTTTGCAGTCGAGGATCAAAAAAGGAACAGGAGCTTCATCCACTCCTTCAAATGCCAACGCACACACTTCAGGTCCTTTCTCAATCTTGCTTGTGGTGCTGGGAAATAGAATCCCCCCCCCCCCCCTAACTTTATTATATAGTCATCTCTCTTATCATCCGATTTGGATACAGGTGGAGGAGGTAAAGATGCAATTGGTAACAAGAACAGTGAACTTGAAGTTCACTCAGAGACCACTCCACTGCCGCCTGAAACTGATGGCAATCGTAAATTGCCAGAGCCTGAGAATACAAATAAGGAACTGCCAGAGAACTTAAACACGGATACAGAAGGAAAGCACCCACCGGCTTCTTCACCCGTTTGTGGAATGAAAGGTGCATCATCCATTGAGAAAGAAAAGAGTCTATTAGATACACCACATCTAATTCAGTGCACTAATCCTGTTGTTGAAAAGACCAGTTTGGATTTGCAAAATGATGATATTTAGTTCTATTAGTGTGGAAGAAAGCTATGTAAAAGCTGTACATATAAGTGACATATAACACATGCGATTTGCAAACAGACAAACGCCTAATAGAAGGTAAAATTGCATGTTTAGTCCACCACCCTAAATAGTTATTTATCATATTTGGTCCTTCATAGTGAATTTTAGGCTCAATACATTTAGTTTTCTGCTTGGGTCGAAGTTTTTGGTACTTAATCTCTAATTTTTTTTTCTTTTTTTATAAGGCTCGAAGTTTATTAATTTCTCAAAAAATAAGAAAAAGAATTGAAAGTTACGACAATAAAACCAAATATCTAGTTTAGAAGATAAACCACTCAATTTATTGGGTCTGAATGACAAATGATAAATAATTGCTTTTATGAAGTGGAAAAATAGAGGATTAATATCTAAATTGTAAAGAATTATGCTTACTGAGTAATATTCTTAAATTTCACAATGAAGATAGTTTTCCCAAATGCAATACTAATAAATCATCTTTTATAATATACTGTGAATACTGAATTTTCAAATACTACTTATTTTCTAATATGATGCACTATTATTTTTATTGGTATTTGTTTTAGAATTATGTGTAGAGAATTTTTATTGGTATTTGTTTTCCAAGCAGAGTTACTTGCCCTTAGGGAGGGGCTTAAGTGGGCTTGGGAAAGAAGGTTGAGAAAACTGGTGGTTGAAATTGACTCACAACCGATATGCCATTTGGTTAATAAAGGGTACACATCAGAACATCCCTTGGAACCAATCCTGGAGGACTGTAGGAGCTTTCTTAAGAAACCATGGACTGTTCGGCTTATACACATAAGAAGATCGGCAAATTCTGTCGCAGATGCTCTTGCTAGGCTTGGTCATCAAGCAGGAAGGGAATTACTGAAGTGGGACGATCCCCCTGACCACGTTCGCCACTTGTTGCTCGAAGACTTAGCTTAATTTTCTTGTTCTTGCTGACCAAAAAAAAAAAAAAAACTTCGTACAGCAGGTCCCAAACAATGATGGGGTGTAGGCTTATATTCACAAAAAATAAGAAAAAGTACAATGTTATTGCTAACTATTAAGTATTAAATGTAGTCACGATGTCCAAATTCATGCCCACTGAGTACATAAAAATTCTATAAATATGTAAAAAAAAAAAAAACGCACAACAAAATTGGAAGCAAACCCGTTCAGTTTCACGAGAAGCGCACTTGTGAATATTAAGCGATATTACGCTGCAAAATAGAGCCTCTCTCAAACCCATCCTCATAGAGAAATTATATAGTGCAATAGTGCAATCGTTGCACTATATCATCAAGTACATGTGGTACGTCATACCAATATACTTAGGACATGTCTCATACTTTGGCAATATGAACATATTTTTCTAAATCCTATTTTTTGAAAACATGGACCAGAATATATGGTAATCTGGATTATCACTTCACATATTTCAAGTGTATTGGTAGGCTACACCATATATACTCGATGATGTAATATAACGGTTACACTAAATAACCTCTCCAGAAATCTAGGTCTGACACGCTTTCTATTTTGAATTGGGATTAGTGAATATTGAACTTAGATAATTTCTAATTGTTGAACTTAGATATAAAGTGTATAAATAAAGAATGAGAATGATTGGAATGTACCTTTGTTTTACATGCTACTCAGCTGCTACCCTTAATCAAGGATACCATTTACTCTTCAAACGTAAATGATCTTAAAAGAAATTCAGCCCAAAAAATAAAAAATATATATATAAAAATGTACACAAGAAGACGTTCATTAGACCTGAAACTTGAATTCTGTTAGATTTCCTCAAGAAGATGTACACTAGAGCTGAGACTTGAATTCAAGTTAAAATTATGAGACATGCATTATACGATGACAAACATGTAACACTTAAAGGGCAGATTAGTATACGTGAAACATGGGAATATCCCATCTGATATTTGCATGGCAAAGAAATTTAACTGTATCACAAAATGCTACAAATATGTGCGCCACTCTATCTAATTCCTTAACCCTTTCTTGTTGTTCAAATGCTTTCTACTCCTGTGTCGACAACTCTATTGCCTAGAGAATAACTACTACTAAAACTATAGTCTATAAATAAACATACTGAATATTGAAACCCATGAAATCAAAAATTGATGGGTACTAGAGTGGAAATATTACGACTGCCAGAACAAGTTAAAGTCACTACTATACAGCGTACGATCCTGAATTTCTAGATTTGCTACATGCCAGTTCACAAGCTGCGATTGGATACATTTACACAGAGAAAGTGCAAAAGGAAAAATCCACCACCCCTTTTCATCCCTGCATCCGTGGAAAATGTAAGGTGCACATGTGAACAACCGAATGAACAAATGGAATTAGATAAAAGTTTAGAGTTCTTGAAATTTAACTTACATATTCCAAGGATGAAAGTATGGAAATCTCTTGATTGATTGCGTTCCATAATGAATGTAGCCACAAACAAATGCAACAACCTGGGTAAGCCAAAAAAAAAAAAAGTATAAATAAGAAAGCTGGGATCGTTTAATTGTAGCCTAGAAGTTCACAGAATTACAGAAAGCATCAAATAATCCTTGGGAAGTCTAAAAGAAAGTCGAGACAATGCAGTGTAATTGAAAAGTAACACAACCTTCATAAAACAGGCAAATGGAGTAATAGTAATGTCTAATTGAGTACAAGCAAGTTTCTTTATCTAATTCATAAATTAGCCAAAACCCAAAAAATAACTTATTCCTCAAGAATTTAACTTATCTAAAGGATGGTTAGAGCTACTTACAACACTTATCAATGATGTAAGGTTCCACAAAGCATATACACGTGCAAGACCTGCTGATCGCCTAGGGCCATGACTGAACAAAGCATTGATTCCGGCAGGAAAAGGCAGTAAAATACCCAGGGGTAAAATAAACAAAACAAAAAAGACATTTGCTAGGGAAAGTGAATACAACTGGAGCAATGTGAGCAATACTAAACTAAAATCTCCTAGAAGCAGGATAGAGATGACCAACCCAACAAGATCCTGTAGCACAAATATTATGAGGGTATATTAGACAATACACATAATACCAGCTGCAAGACTTCTTTTTATCTTTTTTTAGAGGAGGGCTGGGGAGAGAGAGAAAATAGAAGATACCTGGTGGCCAACAGGTTTTGTGTTGTGAATCAGAAAAGCGAGGATAAAAAATAGATCTCTTTTCTCCTCAAGCACCTTCAAACTGCTACTATCTAGAATACCACCAGAAATATTCCGCCTGGAGCTACATTCAGCGCTGCTTTGTGTTTGACCCAAGTGAGTCTTATATGAAGTTTCATCCTTACGATAGATACAGATGGCAGTGCTACATAACAAAAGGTACAAAAGAACAAGATTAAATAAAAACGATGTGCTTCATCTCATTTGATCCTTCAGATATGATATTTCATGAATTGAATATGTAAATGGCCATACCACAGAACTGCAATGACAAACTCCATTTCCTAATCTAAATAGTTTCGACTGTTTCCAGTCACAGATAGGCAACTTCACTTAGGGGATAGGACATGAAGAGCATAGTTGTCCGAGGCGTAAGGAGAAAAGACAAGGCTTCGCATGGCTACGAGGCGCAAAGCGAGGGCTTTTTTGACATAAAGAGTTTGTGTACAGATCTCTTAGTAATAATATATAGTTAGATAAAATGTGTGTATTAATAGATTTACGTACATATATTAATATACATATCTCCCTCCGCCTTTAATTTTTGCTCTTATTTCCTTTTTGGAATGTCCCAATACAACACTCTCTTTCCTTAAATGAAATTATTTTTCTCAAAATTACCCTCTCACTTAAAGTAATGAATTGACACCACTAACGCTCTACCACTACTTTTATGGACATAAAAGTAAAAATACCTAAAACTCTCACTTTTTTAACTCTTACCTAAAACTCTAAGCCAAAACCTAAGAAAGCAAAAAAAAGAGGACAGAGGGAATAATATATTTAAGTAAATAGAACTAGTTAAATAAAAAAGGTAGCATTTATTAATGTATTTAAGTAAAGAAATAAGTAGTTAAAATGTTATATTAATCGCATCCAATAATTTATATAAGTAAATAACATATAGTAAAATGAAACAAGTACATTAATGTATTTAAGTAAATACTAATATTGAGTTGGATACGATGCATACATTTATGCATTTAAATAAATAAAACTTCTTAACTATCTATGTAAATATATAATCGTATTAAATAGTGTCAAACAATCAAAAATATCAAGTAAAAATTCAAAATATGCATAATTATTTAAAACACAAAACATAAAAAGAAAGAGGCAACCATTTTATAATGTATGTGTATAAGGACCTGTTTGGAAGAGTATGGTCCGGTCTCGCGTTACTGAGCCAGGAAACTCATCACAACCCTATTCACAAACCCATAACCAAACTCTTGAAACCTATAAATCTACTTTTTTCCCCCAAACTCTATAAAAAAAGACATTTGATTGACACCTACCACCTACTTTTTTCTTCAAACCACAACATTCGAATTCAATCCAACTGGGGGTTCAACCTTTTCAAAACCACAAAACCCAACAACCAAAACCTAACCAAATGGGATTTCAAATGTTTCACCAAAACCACCCAAACCAGGCCTTAGTGACTAAAGCAAAAATAAACTGGTCAAAAGAAAGTGGTAGGCCCATGCCTCCACTTTAAATAATAAAACCGTAAAGTTTTATAAAAGAAAAAAAAAAAGGATAAAAAGTAGGGAGAAAGAAGACTTGTGAGACTGTGTGACCTAAATCATCTGCAAATTTTCCATAGCCGCCGCGAACCATCAATTTCTTTTTTATCTTATTCTTTAATTGTCAAACCCAGAGTTCCGAAAAGCGACGCCATGGGTCGCTCCAGGAGTTGCTTTAGCAACCAAGGCGGCGTTTTTTGGGCGGTAGCAAGGTGGAGCAAGGCAAGGCGAGAAGGGCTCGCCTTGCCTCACCTGGCACAAAGGCGACGGCCTTGCTCACCTTTAACAACTATGAATTGAAAAACACTCATCTAATACTCAGACAATGAATGAGGGAATAAATAAAACAATAGCAAAAAAATCTATAGAGAAAACACAAGGAGAAATAACAAAATTCATGCAGCTTTTGTCTTGATACGCACATGAACAGAAGTTCAACACCAAGCCAGCTTAATTAGAAGTTCATAAATACCACTGCAAATTCGATCCTTGGGAGCTTCCTGTGTCAAATTTTAGAGACTTAACCCATCCCAACCACAAATATAGCAACTACAAAAAAAAAAAAAAAAAAATTTAAATCTCATGGCCTAAACATAGCCAAAATTCAGAGAATTAGCTCATCTTATGCCAAATAATTTTTTGTTTATTAACCCAATCCAAATATTTGATTCCACTGAATTATAACACATACAAAAGCATTATGGTTTGTCAGGTGATACCAAATTGAAATGCAAAAAATTAGCGCCTAAAGTTGAATATAATTTTTCCATAAATTTCAATTCATGAGGACCGAAAACATGTTGCAAAATGGAATTTCATAGATCTCACTCACTTCACCAAAAAAATGAACATAAATGTCTCAATCTAGTTATGAGGAAGAACAAGAAACACCTCTTACATGGAGGAGGAGCTGAAGCATTAGATTAACACTTTCTCAATTAGGGTGATGCGATGGGATTTGAGTATATAAAATTGCACAACTAATATTTAGAAGAAAAAAAAAGTATCAAACATTAGTTTCCGACTTAAGGAAAAACCTTAGCCAAATTATATAATCATAATAACTACTGTAAATGTCTGTACATCAATTCATAAAGACTATCTTCATGGATACAAGTGAATCCACATATTTATGTATGTTTCAGTGATAACAAAGATGCATACCTTGGAAGATGCTCATTTTCAGGTGCTCCATCAGGACATCCTAATGATAAACTGTCCCTATCTTCTTCAATAGCATATATCAGAAGTCCATAATGACAGTAGCCATCAGTTGTAGCTTGAAACCAAGCAAGATCCACATGGACACCATAGATCCTCAGTGCAGGATTTGCTGAAGTTTCAAGCCACTGAAGGACTGGCCGAAACTTCACTCTGAGACAACCCCTACACACCAAGCGCAACTGCGCATTCATACCAGCCACAAAACGATGCCATGTTGTAGGTGGCACAGACTGAAGGAAAAGATGTGACTCAGTACAGTACTGTAACTGAGTAAAGACTAGAAGGATATCTTTTCGCTTGTTCATGGTTCACACAACAAACCTGACTCATGAGACTGGTGATGATGTTATCATTATGAAGAGAAAAAGGAGTCATGTAGCTTCCATCACCACCGAATAATAAAGATATAGGAAACCTCTGAGGCAGATGAGGAGGAAGATCACTTCTCTTTTCATCGCCACCGCCACTGCCCCAGAGAAAAAAGTCGACATATGCTAGAATTAGATCTGGTGTTGCAGCGACCTAGAGTTACAAACATGAAGAATTATTAGCTAGACAGCTTAGTGCTCAAAAGAAATGGGCTTTAGAGGAGAAGGGCACATGGTGAACATGAGAACAGCTAAATAAGTCTTCACAGCTATACATTGTGATGGTTTTTAATACAAAAGATAAAATAAAAGATGTGAATTTGATACAATCTCAACAAAAACTCGTTAACATGACGAAATCTCTCTATAGATTTGACCTTCCCACCCACCCACCCCCTAAACAGGAAAATAAAACCAAATGGAAATTTTTCTTCACAATATTACATTAAGGTTCGTAGGCATATTAAGGCATGCCTTATGAAAGTAATGAATAATGTATGAATGCACACTCTCAAAAAGAAACCCCTACTCCATCATTGTTTTCGGTAATTGGGTTGGTTCAATGAATTACACTCGCTTTTTAAAAACAATCCAAATCCTAAGCATATTATACGTTTTTAAGCCACAGAAAATAATACTGCCTCAGTCCCTTAACTTTATGCTCCTTATAGTTTTGATGAGTAGTTTTAGTTAATAGTTAAAAGAGTGAAACTTGTGGATATTTTCACAATTATACTCTTAAATGTAGTGGTTGACAATTAGTGGTGTCATATCTTTACTTTACGTGAAAGAACAGATTTGAGAAAAATGATTCCATTTTTGGAACGGGAGCCTTGTTTTAGGACATCTCAAAAAGAAAATAGGGGTAAAAATTTGAAGGATGGATTAAGAACAGAAGGAGCGCAATTTCTTGAAAGGAACTATTGGTGAATTAATTAATATGACAGAAAATGGAGGGAAGATCCCCTATTACTGGAACCGGTGAATAGAGTTTGTAAGAAATATTTGAACTATTCCAGAAGATGAAAAGGCATCCATAGTTCATAAGAATTATATGGCTTACTGTGATTCTTGAGTAACTAACCTTCAGCCCTTCATATAGAGCACGTGAACGGCAAGAACGCAAGCAAGAATGGTCATATTCAGATCGTACAAATTCTCGTATTTTCTGTAACTTCATTCTCCGACGCCATTGTTGCCATGACCAACCAAAAGGATAAGCAAGAATGCAGAGGATACTGTGCACTGACCCTTCCCACCACTGATATTCAGCAAGTGCATTGATCTCATCCACAAATTTATTAAATGCACCTTCATATCTGCAATTGTTTTAAACCTTTTAGAGTTTTTTTTAACCCAAGTCGGCAGTATATGATCTACACAAAATTGTAATACAGCAGATATTTATCTTTGTTGTTAAATGGTAAAAGAAAATCAATTAAAGGAAACACATATATCACGTAAGGTAACATAATATGCTAGAAAGCAATTGTAGTATAGTGCTACTACATCACCAGAATTACCAACTGACCAGAGGGGAAATAACACGTAGTGAAACTGAACTTACACAATATCTTTTACTTGTTCAGGGGGTGTATGAGGAAGATGCCAAGGTTCACTAAATGTATTTGGACCCATAAAATACATCCTGTGCACGTGACTCTGAGACTCCGAGACTCTGTTAGTTTCCAAAACCTGATTGGTAAAAATTATATCAAATTTTCTTTCACGGTCACCTCGATAGGGGCTATAAAGATACATTATATTACAGAATTCTATTCTCCACAGCTCCACAATTACGCTATAAGCATATGCAAGGTTAATCAAATAATACCTCATTAAGAGACTCCAAGAAAGGGAATGAATGATCTATTTGAGAACCCTGTTGTGTAGGAGCAGGACCAGGTGACTCATCGACCCCAATGAACTTCATTCGAGCAACACTTAGCACCAGAGCAAGTAAAAGTAGGAGACCTAAAAGCAGGATCCCGAACAACCAGGGTCCTCCAAAAGTATATATCAACTCTTCAAGAGTTGTATAACAGTGTGGCATGTGATATCGTTCAGAAATACATCTGTAAGGACATGGTGTTTCGGTAATACCACCTGCAAAGGGCAAACAGGAACCTTGGTTAAAATAAACTTGCATTTATATACAAATAGAAAGAAAGCCAGCTTAACAGGAAGTCTGGAACTTGTGACAATAAAAGTAACATATCAATGTTCTTGAAATTTGAGGTCACTGGACCATCAAATCAAGAATGTCCTAAAATTATACTATGTTTTTAAAAGCAGAAGAAACATGGGCTAAACTCTCTTAAGATTAATGAAAAATACTCCATAGAGATGGCATAATCCCCTCGATCATATATACCTCGGACATGAATGTAAACAGCACGGTTGGGAAGATCATAAATGGGGCATGAGAAACATAGGGATTTATCAGATCCTGTGACATTTTTATAAGTTCCAGGTGGACATTCCTGCATCAATTTAACAAACAAATCAAGTTCAGGAAGCGAATATAGATTGGAAACGAGTTATGTCTCCATGACCTAATAAGTTGCAGTTTCTGTGGGGAATTAAAAAAAAAACAAATTTCTATAAGATACTAAGGAAATAGAATAAACCAATATAGTAGATCTTAAAATATCAACTTGAACAGTACTTATATTTCTCAACTCAATTGCTAAATACATTAAATATTCAATTCATGAAAAGTTTCATTTTAATAGTTTATATTTATATCAGTCAGGACTCAACTGCTCATTGCCGGAATCTTCTATCCTCCATTGGTAAAACAATGGATTTGACCCGTTTGGGCGAGACTAAGCAGTAATGAAAACTGCTGAATGAAATGAAACATTAAGTACCTCGCAGAATGTTCCATAAAGCCCCGCGGGGCAATCTTTTCCACTGACAGATCCATTTCCACCCATGTGACCTTGATTGCCACCTAATCCACCCCTACAGCAAACGCAGGGATCCACATATAACTAGAAACAAACCGTAAAGAACATAGACGGGAATAGCCAATTTCCAAGAGCATGTTATGCATGTGAGGAGTTAACTGCACCTATTAGATACATGAAGGCATTCAACTGAACTGTGATGAGTGCTTGAAATTAATGATGTATAGAGAACGAACTGCTGAACTTCAATTTTCCTTAACAATTTTCTTAAAGCAAAAGTTGTTTAGATGAAATACCCATTCAAAAGAATGGAGCAAAATTAGCCGCCATAGAACTTCAACTTCCAAATCAAATAAGCAGAAGATAGGACCTATATTCCCCAAATATAGCCTTACTAATTCAGACTTAAATGTGTACTCCAAAATTCTTCCATCGATCCAAAAGATGTCTCCCAGGGCGAAATTTAGAGTAATAATAGATTTTATACCTCGTGAAACTAACTTAGCCCACCATGATGGCAATTTAATTTTAATTTATTTCAGCTGTATTGTACAATAATTGAGTGTTTGAGCACATACAGTACACTAAAATTCAATTTTTGTTAGGTATTCTTCATGAAAAGACGCCGTTTCAGGCATGGGCTCATTACTTTGTTCTTTGCTTCTTTATCATTCATTACTTGCCCTAATTTCCATCAAGCCTAAGTGCTGGCCCAAAAACAATTCCAATTTTTATTATAAAGGAAATGCGAAGTAAACGTTAAGTTACTACATAATTGTTATATGCATCATGATCCATCCTTATGTATACAAAGTACAATAAGGTTTTACAAAGGTATAACTATAAGGGTGCATGACACTATAAGTTGTTTCCCTGGTGAAGTCGATCATATTTAGAAGCAAAAATATCTTGGGAGTAAAACTGGAAACTAAAAAAAAATATGCAGCCAATTAATCTTCAATTGTAATTTAGTAAATACACAGAAAAGCATAGGGCCAGCGTAACATAGAAGTGACATGGTGTAGTTCGTTATTAAAACACAAATTCTCTAATGACATGGTAACTTGGCATGCATCAACATCAGTAGAGAAAGTATTGGAACTAACCCTGTATGAATGCTTCCTTTCACTATTGCCATTGGCCAATATACATCTCCAGTGGGAATGCCGGACCAGTGAAAATGAATCCTTCCACCACCACCACCACCTCCACCACTCAGGCTACCATGACCTCCAACACTTGATAAACTGCCAGATTCACTGAGATCTAAAGAATGCAAAAACAACAAAATAGTACCACCAGATCCACCCCCAGGACCAACATTCACATTATCAGTGGAGGCATTCTTGTTTTGGAGGCTCCCTCTAAAGCTGTCTCCATCAGCCCTAACAGAACCTTCAATGTATAAAATTTGCAGGGGATGCTCTGAAGAACCCAACACTGCATGGAATGGGAAAATGAATAATTGCAATCGAAGGAAAGAGATTCTGACAACATATTCACTAAAACAAAGACATTCCTTGGGCTCAACATACTTTTCAAATTAATGAATTTTCTGGCATTTAAGAGGCAGGAACATATGTTCGACAATAGATATCTAAGAATCATACCCATACTGGAGGAGTTCTACACAAAATAGTAGAAGCACAATGTAAACGCCAACAAAATCTAATACTGATATTCACTCTTAAGCTTCGAAAGGATGCATAATAGTAATGACAATAGATGCGATTCCTTAACTCCTAATGGGTTACACTATCAAAAAGATATCAAAACAGTTAAGTTAAAAAAAATTAATTAAAACCTGCCAACAGAAGAAAACCAACATAAGTGCTATGCAAAAGTAAATACTGCATTGCAAAGTATATTTGATCAGCTAAAAAAATTAGCTCACCCAGAATACCTCCACCAGCAGTTGGCATGCCCAAGCTATCATTTCCACTTCCACTGCCTAGTTCACAAGGCAAAGTAGCATCCCCGTATGATATGCCACCCTCAATGCAGCTGTCACTATAACATCCCATTCCACCTCTACCACCATGCCCTCCACCACCACCAAGACCACTACTCAATACTTTTCCTTGGCCAACACCACCCTTGCAGCCTGCATAAATAACAAATCATAACTTATCCAACATATATGTAAATAATTCAATCAAATGAATGCAAAGTCTTTGGTATCTATTTTAAACTCCTGAATGTAAAAAAGGAACAAAAAACAAAACAAAAGTCATTTGACAATTTTTCAAATTATAAGTTCCAAGAGAGAGAGGGAGAGAGAGAGAGAGAGAATATAGCACATCATGGGAGGATGGCCAGAAGAATACCCATTCCAGACGTGCTTATGATTCCGGAAGACTGGATAGTGATGGTTCTGGCTCCATGAAAATGAACAACAGAGCCTTCAACAAAACCTTCAACAAGAATATCCTCGACTCGACAGATCTGAATAACAATCAGAAAATGCTTGAACAACATATACCATCAGACAACTACATAGAGAATATCATAAATGCAAGAAGAAAATGTTTCAAAATACAAGCAGATGAAAAATGCAAGTTCCCATCATTTTAAACAGCAAATAGGCACCTGTAAGGTAAAGGAAAGAGAAGAATTCAGATTGCAGTCTTCAGGTGGATGAAGCAGTTCAGTAGGACAATCTTGCGAATCGCAATTAAGTTTTGGCGTCCTAAAAAGAAATAAACATCAAATGTCAAACAAAGAAAAATATATAACTAGTGTTATTTCAACAGGAATTGGAACTTACACGGCATCATCTGAGGCATTTTTCAAAGGACCACGCAGAATAGATCCAGGTCCAATCTTCATCACAGCATGAGGAAAGAAAGCAATAACAAGCAAATTAATCAAATTTAGCTTCTATTGCATGTATCATATAATATTTATCAAATAACAATGCAAACTTGAAGCTACAAGCACAATGACAAAAAGCTGAGAAATTACTTTAAGTTATGTTTGGGGCAGGAAAAGAAAAAGGAAAGTATACCTTAATACAACTCCTCATGCTCACGTATAACACCAAAACCAGCATGCTTGAAAATTTAATGTAGTTCAAAAGTAATTTAACTTCATCATATTTAAAGCAGTTACAAATTTTTATTATTATTCTAGAGAGGGGGTAAATGGAAACTTAAGACGCACAGAAGATCCTAATAAAAAAAAAACAGATGAACCTTGTGGGTTATAAAAAAATATATTGAGGTTGTCAAAACACGCGTTTATCTTCTTTTCTACTTATCTCCTGAACTGAAAGAAGTAGAGAAAGGAATATATAATGAAAAGGATGACTGCAAACTTTGAGATGTGATAGTATCAAACAGCATGAAAAGTAAGAAAAGAGTATCGTGTCTGTGAGCAGTAAGAGCACGGTGATAGGTGATTGATCATAAGTCAACTAGCTGACTATATATAGTGCAGTGGAAACCAATTGCCACTTCAATCACCACAATTATAAACTACCTCAGTGCGACCATTTTTACTCCATTTGGTTTGGAACAGAGTTTACGACAAGATTAGAAAAGGTGAAAATTTCAGATATCTTTATACTTTTGCCGTCAAGAGGAAGTGCGTGGGAGTGGCCCTCACATCATTAGTTTTTAACAGTACTTTAACCAGAAATATTCCAATTTTGGTGATTGGGTCTTTTTGAAGGACTTAGGAAAGAGGAGATAGGAGTGAAGATTTTAGACAGAAAGAGTACACGTAGGAGGAAGCAGAAAGAACCGAATGGATAGAAACAAAGCCAAAGGTAAATGAGAAAGGGGTCCATCAGTTTCACCAAAAAAGAGTTTTTCACTTACATTGATGCTATAAAATAATGACAAAACTAGGCGTTGAGCTTCAATGCGATCTCCTGGTCCAGATAAATTCAATAAACCTTGGCCGTGAACCCCTAGGTTTGCATTTGAACGGATGAGGGATGATTCCTGTGGGATGAAGAGAGACAAACAAGTCATGGGGAAAGATCAAGTAATGATGAATAGAATATTCACCCTCTGAGCAATGTAAAGTGTACTCACCCGGAGGACTACGAGATTACTACCCTCAAGTAATGATGTCTCAACATTTTCATCTCCACCGCCATCTATTAGCATCACTGAGTTCCACATTAGAAACATTTTAACAGACATGCGAAGGGCCCCAAAAACCTGGCAAAGAACGTTGGGCGGAGAAAATCATGTATGTCCCTAGTTTATAATTTCTTAAATGCATAACCGCAATAATAAAAGTGTCAGTACAAGCTCACAATTCCTCAACAAAATGCTGGTAGAATCAGTATTAGAAAATACTATTGATGTACCACAGTTTGTACTCTGAAATTAATGCTCAAGAAAGCTAGTAAAAGGCCTAGGTATGCAGCTACTAAATATGATTTTTCCATACCCTAAAAACTTTCACTTACTCTAATTACAGAATCACTCATTAACAGCTCTTCTGCCAGTAGTTCAAACTCTGACATTGAATAATGTGAAAGCCCAAAGCTCAACACTCCTCCACACAAGAGGCTAATTTGTCCTTGAACCTTCATGATGCATGAACAAAGTCTTATTTAGATTCTCATGTGCAAAACAAATGTGCCAGCAGATAAATGACAAGAATATATATAGCCATTAAGAGCTGCAAAATACAAGTCCACAAAAATTGCCACTGGGATTAGAAAGATTATAGCATACGTAAGAAACATTCTTTTACACACTTAAAAGCTACCACAAAAAGTCTTAGGCCGAATTGTGGTAGAGAGTCTCAACAATCCAAATTCCACTGACCTGGACACGACTCCACAGCAAGGGAACAGCAGCCTTTGCCTGATTCTGGATGTAGACATTTGTTAAAAATGGTTGAGGGAAGTCCATGAGAAGGGTGTCCGTATAAGTTGATTTGTTAAGATTACTAACAGTAAGGCTGCGAGTAACAGTATCATAAAATGTACCCGCAGCACCTGCATTTTCAGGGCAGCCAATACTGCTTCCACCTGCATCGTTAGACATGGATATGAAGCTCAACCGGTTGAAAATAATCCTTGTTATCATAAAAAGAGAATGTAAGGCTCTAACTTAATTTTATTCTTTAGGGACTAGATTAAGCTTTAAAGAGCAACACATTGACAAAATTGTTTGTATTATCCATTAAGCTAAAGAGTAAAGACTCATTTAACAGCAAGACTCAACTTGACACATGTTAGCAAATAATCCAGTCCCAGGATGATCAGCAAACAAGCTATAGGAATGTAGCTGGAAATTTTCACAAATATTTTGTCAATCTTTAGCTCTGTGAGTCGACCTCGACCCAAACTCCAGAGTTTATCAAACAAAAAAGTGCTGCTCAAGCTTGGTTTGATATGTACTATGACCCGAGTTCAAAGATATTTTTCCCCAAACTAACTCGAGCTGTATCGTGAGTAACTTGGTTTGATATTCAGCCTTATATTTTTGCAAAGATCCTTGGCAAAATACCGGACCTTATTTCTTCTTCCAAATTGTGAGGGAAAATCCAGTTCGATTTGTGATGGGGATGATGTATTAATAACATGAGCATAAGAATCAAAGAAATAAATATTATGGCCAAATAGACAAATGGAAAGAGATAGAAAAATGCCACAGGACATACCATGAACAGCTATGGTTGGTTCATCGTGCCTGCTAAAAATATCAACTGAAACTCTACCACCGCCACCTCCTGCATAACCACTACCGCCACAAGCACTAACCCTTCCAACTCCAATACTGCACTTCACAAAAACAGTGGGATTAGAATAAACTGAAAGAGCTGATCACTTTCCATTGGCCTCACACAAAGTTCAAAGATAACTAACTAAAAAAGAATGAAGGATCAGATGAAGATGAAGATGAAGGTTAAAGCAACCTCAACATGGATAAACAACAGTGCATGTTTATACATCAATAATAATGTTGAACAAACTGTGGAAAGGGAAATGCTAGAAGACATAATCAATACAATTTTCATTAATTTGGCATATCAAAATTTTCACAAATCTGGACTAGCAATGACCAGTCATCGGTCGAAACTATAACCAAAAAGAATCAGTGTTCGGCAAGCTATATACTCTCTTAAAGCATAACATAAGCATCATAAAACTGATATCAGGAGAAGGAACAAACAAGAATATACATCTTTAAAGTTATATACACTCTTAAAGCATAACATAAAGCATCATGAAACTGATAACAGGAGAAGGAATGAACAAGAATATACATCTTTAATGCTTTGATATAGATGCTGCCTCCAGAACCGCCTCCCCCTCTAGCACCTCCATCTCCTCCATCAGCCAAAACACTGCCACTCACCTCCAAAAGCGTTGAAACCACGAACATTACTCTCCCTCCACCACCACCACCATAATCAACTTCCCTACTCGTCGTCCCACCCCTACTCCCATAACTCCAAGGCTTCTCCAAACTTGACCACGCATACGCATCACCGCCCCACTCGTCCTCTGGAAGTTTACTCTTGTCCATCAAACAGGCCGCGCCCCTGCCCCCGTACCCACCACCTGCTCCGTTAACACCGAGTGGATTCCCACTAGTCTGCGGAGGTGGCGACCCAGCCAACCCTGTCGTGTTAACAGCAGAACCATTCCCAAAACTCGCATTATCAGCCAGTAACTCAAATGTACCTGTAACTATCGATGCATTCTCTCCCAGAGTGAAGTTTCCAGTTACATTTATGGTAATCTCGCAACCAGAAACTGATGAGCAATTCAAGGTGATATTCGGCCAAATTACAAAATTGCCCTTTCCTTCTATGTATACAAACTTAGATAGGTTCAAATTGGACACAATTTGACAAGTCGTATCTAACGAACCAACCCCACCGAGATCGGACTCGCAGGAAAGCGACGGCGGATGCGGCGGAGGAGGAGGAGGCGCAGGAGGAGTGTAGTCCTGGTGGAATAAAAGAATCTCTGAGTCAAAGTCCAAGTCCGCTGAAGCTATAATCGAGCTATGGTTTTTGAAAATTGGCAAAAGTAGCACAACCACAACCAACGTTATCAAGTGAAGTGGAAGTTTGAAGAGAAGCTTGGAAATAGCCATTGACTGGTGAGAATAGTCATCACATAAGGCCGCGGGGAGTGGAAGGAGCAGAAAGGGATTGCATCAGAAGAAGTATTTGAAAATTTTGCATGTAAGGATGTGGTTTTGCGTTTTGGGGAAGAAAACGCAGAAAATGGGTTGAGAGAGAGAGAGAGAGAGAGAGAGAGAGAGGGGGGAGGAGTGGAGGGAGAAGGTGTTAGGGTGACGGTTAATTTCTTTTTCTCCATTTTTTTTTACACTTAATTCTTTTCTTTACGACTTTCTTGTTATTGTTTGGAGGGAAAAGAACCTACCATAATTAACACCAGAAATATATTATTTTTTACAATATTTTTTTAACACCAATAATGTGAGTGAAGCATACAAATGCTCCTCTTATTTATATATTTGAACAAATGAGCAACATAAAACAACAATTTAATTCTTCAAAAATTCTAGGCAGTAAAATAGTATGGGTCTCTTTCAGTATGAACATTTTTTGTGTCATTTCGTGATCCATCTTTGTTAATGTATCCGCACATTCATTTTCAACATATTTATATGGGTAATATGGCATTCCTAGGCACCTGAATGAGGGATCTAGAATCCATAATAATGGTGTATAATTGGTGACAATCTACATTGTCATTGATTAAGTTCACAATAATTTCAGAATCTATTTCAAGTTTAATTCTTTAGAAGCGCCTTTCCCAACCTAATTCAGTCCTTCTCTAGATTGCAAGTGAATCCAACGACCCAATTTTCCATATTAGTTATGATGAGTCTTCCAGCAAACCCCGATCGCTTATTGATAAATATATAAAAGTAATTGAAAATGTATAATTAGACATGTAGTCTTATTGTATATATCTCCTACACCAACTCCTAAAATTTATAAATTCCTTCTTACATCAATATTTATAATTTTAGCCTAATTGGTGAAAAAATGGTGATACTGTAAAAAGGAGTACCCCTGAAATGATAAATATATTTGAAATAGATGGAAAATTTTGATGAAATTCATGAAAAAGAATGAAACGATGACATAAGAGAGGAACGTGAAAAATCGATGAAAAAACTAATAAAGTCATTGAAGATAACATGTGAAATATATGAAAGTTCAAGTGAAATTGATGAAAATAACACGCGTGAACTCAGTGAAAAATAAATGCATGAAAACGGGTTAAACCGATAAGAACGAGTGACATCAGTAAAAAGAGAAGTCTAACCGACAAAAACATGGTGAAACCGGTAGAAAATTGATTTAAAAGGAAAAAACAAAAGTAATTGACGAGATTGTAAAAAACAATAAAAATAAGTTATAACTGATTAAAAGAAGGATAACATTGTAAATAAAAATATGAAACTGATAAAAATGAACGAATTCGGCTAAAAAAGGGGTTAAACCATAAAGTGGTGTGTTGAATAGGTAAAAAAAAATTGATTAATTTGCTCTATTTAAGGACATAATAAAATCAATTTTACTCAAATTTATAAAAACTACTCATGAAATTACTTTGACACATACAACGTGCATGTACTTTTCTAATATTCTTTAAAACTATGTAATGTGTTTGAATTAACTTTTTTGAGAAAATTGACAAACTAGATATAAGGACAATAAAAAGTAGATGATTAGATATTTAGATGTCAAGTACCAATTTATATAATGTAAGGGCATATATGGTTTTTTTCTTAAAAAAAAGTAGATGCAAGGGTCTACTTGAAATAGTTACGGACCGATTTCAGGGGGTCTAAGAAAACTGAGACAGAACTCTTCCCAATGGAATATGACAAAATTCATTAAACTTATCACATCAATATTAACATGGACATTATTAACTAGATTAGGTCTAGGAGATTATCTAGACATTATGGTTTAAAAATATACTATATCATTATTGTGAAACACCTCATCATCACAATCAACGATGTCATGTATTTTTAACTACGATGTATAGGAGATATCTCCTAGACCCTAATCTAATTAAGAACTTTTCATATTTACAAATACACACTCAAACACTTGAAACATGTAAAACCTTTATTTAACACTTACCATCTATTTTTTTTCCCCAAAACTCTATAAAAAAAATTGGTTTTGACACCACATTATTTACTTTTTTCTCCCAAAATCTCAACATCCAAAAATCAATTCAAATGAATTTCAAAAGTTTCATTGAAACCACTGAATTGTATTTTTGATTTCGAAATCAAAACCCATAAAATTTAGTCAAAACTCTTTCAAATAGTAATTAAGTTTTAAAATATGATAATAACAATGTTTTCTTTTACGTTATTTATGGGAAAAAAGGTTTATGAGTTTTTTATTTTTTTATTTTTCTGAAAATCACGAATATGATAAGAATATCCAAAAGAAACAAGTTGTCAAATAATCTCATCTCCAAATCCCGAAAATCCGGGGTAGCGTTCTATATTGTCAAGGATAAGGATTTCTAAAGAATAGTGAATAAGCTGCCAAAAGTGAAATTGTTTAGTCACAAGAAGCTGACAGCATATCTCCAACTGGTCGACCAATGATTCATAAGGCTTGCTCCAGCGGCAAGGGTGGGGGTTCGAATCCCATTTGAAACTTGGATGGAAGCATTTCTATGGGTCTATCTAAGGGTCATTTGTGGTGAAGACCCCTTTGTGCGCAGAGTGTACAGCAGTATGGTGGGAACCCGGGGCTTGGTGGAGGCACATCCTGCGATTTACATCCTTCAGGGTTCTAGGGCAAGGGCTCTGAGGGTCCAGGATTAGTCAAGTGTAAGCTTGTACACCTGGGTTATCAAAAAAAAAAAAAAGAAGCTGACACTTGTGCCCAAAATCAAAACGGTGGCGTACCCCTTTGCTTCATCGGAAATTTTAGACAAATACTACACTAATTGTAAGTTGGATAAAATTACAAAGAGAGTAACAAATTATAAAATAAGTTAGATACATTTAATTTATGGTTGAATAAAACATAGTCCAATTTTAGAAAAAAAATATTTGCTTCACTCAGAAGTAGTAAAATATGATAGACCTATCATCGTGAAAAATACATTGCCTTACAATCATCCAATATTATTACATCGTGTTATTTTTATTGATATCAAATTAATTAATATAAATAAACTTGATTCGGTGGTTACATAAATCAAACTTGAACTAATTTCCGTCAAATAAAACACAAAGCATGTTTGGATGTGTTGATAATTTTATAGATAATTGCCATTTTTAGCACAAATTGAATTCCAAATTTTGTTGTGTTTATCTATAAAATTGTACGGGATTCATAATAATTAAGTTAATAGAATGGCTTGATTATGACACCAAATTTTAAGAAACTCGAACAAAAATCCAAACCAACTACCACCTTCATCTACCCAAACACCCGTCTATTTGAATAAACAAGGAAACAAAAAGTAACAGTTTGATCTACATGGATACGTTTTATGTGTTTCTGAACAAAATTTAATGGATGCACCAAAATTTATTTGATTAGTATTATTGGAAAAGTCATCCATGTTGGGTTTTTATGGATATTAACCCAATTGGAATTAAGTCCATAAAATGATAAATAAATGAAATTTAGAGAAGAAAAATACCTTTATCCCACATGGAGGAAATTGAGAAGTTTTTGTCATTTATAATGAAAAAAAAAAATGTATAAGGGTAGGGCCCCTTGTGGGTACCAAGTTTTATGAGGGGAGAAGATGTACATGACAATAGTTTCTCACACGCGCTGCCACCGTCCGACCGGCTCGGCCCGGTCCGGTTTGGGTTTGGATTGGGCTTGGGCCTCAACATAATATTATTTTTTTGGACAAAATTTAATTAATATTTTGGACCAAAAATTAAAAGGCCCAATTTTTAAATCCATACAAAATTAGATCCGCGAAGCAGATCCAGTTGACCCGAACAAGATCCGCGTAGTTGACCCGCCTCTGAAAAGATCCGCGCGCCTATTTTTGAATTGTGGCACTGGTTCGGTTTGAATTGAACCGGTTGCACCCATTCGGACCGAACCAATGATACTGGTTTAATCCGAACAGTAATGTCCCTCCAGCAACACCTTTTATGCTGCTATAAATAGAGGGAGAATCTGGCAAATTCTCTTATCCCGTTTTCTAGCAATCAAAGTAGAATCCTATTCTTTCTCTCTCTATTCTTCTCTCTTTCTGATTGTTCGAATAAAATTCGTCGTGGACTTATTCTTTGTGCAAAGTAACAAGTATCCGACTGTTGTATCTTGGGAGACTACTTGGACGAACTGTTGCACCTTTGACAGCCCAGAAATATTGTCTTAAGGACATTGCATTAGCAAGCCTCAGTCGATTCTTCGTTTCAGAATTATTTCAGTAAGTACACTGTAATTAAATTCTGATTTTGTTTATTCTGCGAGAATAAACTATACTAAAATTTATAATTAGAGTTAATTATAAATAATTAGAGTTAACTATACTAAGTATTTTTATAATATTTTATATAATATTCTATAGTACTTAGAAATATTTGTTTTAAATATTTTTCAACAATCCCCTCCAGTTCATGATGGCTAGACTGCAATATTTCAAAGATAACTCCCGAACTAACCAACATTTTATGATAGCGCATATTGTTAGTACCAAAGCAATTTTTTTAACATTCCCTAAATATATTGCAGTAATAAAGACAAGAAAGGTAAGACACATTTTCTCCCTCCTTAGCTTATTTCGTCTTTCTTTCTCGTTATTCATTCTATTACCCAAATCTGTGTCCACATATTCTCATCAATTAAATTATCATTTTCTTATAACAATTTCTGCCATTAAAATTAAATTGATATTCAATAGCAAAAAGAAAATTCAAAATGCATTCCTCCGTAAAAAAGATTCCAAGCTTCAAACGGATTCAATAAGATAGAGAACAACAAAATTTATTTTTTTGAAACCACCAAGGTGGACTCATGCAATAGTTCCTTGTTCAATTTTCACAAAAGAAAAAAAGAGAAAAAGAAAAAAAATCAATTCACCATCTCTCATATTTATTTTACTCAACAAAGAAATTTTAAAAAAGAAATTTTGGAATGGGAAACATCATTTACCATCTAAAATGGCAATTTGATAGATTATCATGTTAATTTATCCATTTGCGGATCAAAAGTTTCAGATTTTATAGATAATCACCATTTTTAAAGTTATAAATTGATTTCCATAAATTTGATTGATTGAGTAAAATAAATATCATTTACTACTATATATATATATGGTTAAAAACTCGATAAGTAGAAGTTAAGGACTCCTAAACTAGCTATCTTATACTAACTTGCAACAGTACTGCATTGGCAGCTCAAACTCCATCACTTGAATCCAAAAGTTTCAAGTCACAACAACCCAACTAATTAACTATATATGTATGACATACCAACAGGCAACCATTAACCATGCCCATTGTAATTCCACTTTCAGTATTTATTTGCTTTTACAAACAACTGATCACTTCTACTTCTCAGAAAATAAAACACACAAATTAATAAGATACATATATATTCATCAATTCAAATGTTGAGTTAATCAACTTCCTACAAAAAGAAAAACCTTAAACCATTTATTTCTTCTCCACAAAAAAACTTGTTTTTCTTCCAAATATTTGCTAAAATCTAATTCATGGCACCTCTAAAATCATGCATGCTGAAATATGATTTTGAAGTCATGCATGTATGTGATCGTTTATGGTAAATGTGTACTATGAATTACGTGATTACTTCATGTTATACATTTCACACTGTTATAGCATCACCAAAATAATTTCTTTGACCTTTTGAAATAGTGCAATCATTCAAATTATTACTTTACATACAAAATCAATTTATAATTTCAAAAGCAATAAAGAATTTCATACAACCATGATGACCCAAGTACAACATGTACATACAAAAATAAATACTCTAAATAAAAAGTACTGGCCACCAACTTGTGGATAAGATTTGCGGAAAATGAAACTTAAATCCACAGCCATAAAAAAGTGAAAGAAAATAAAATACTAGTAGAAAGCAATAAAGAAAGGTGGAGGAAGAAGAAAGAACAGTCAAAATCACGAGGAATTTGTTGATCCATATCCGCGATGCAAGTGGCGGCAAATTACACGCTTTAACGCGTCGCTTTCATTGCACAATCTCAACCAGACACGTGTACCTAACCGATCCGCGATGGTCTCCTCACGTGCTAGATGCGTGCCTCTTGGTATCCGTACAGATTTTAGTGGATTTTGGTATCTAAAGGACAGTTAGGATAATACTCCATTAAACTGGATAAATAGGGATATTTTTTTGTCTGCTTTGCCACGTCACGCAGTCGTTTTCTCGCTTTCGGGAACTATTCTCATATCACAGATTCTCGCGAGAAATTGTATTAATATAGATCTATAATCTATAATTTATTTATTTCATAGAATTATACTAGTACACATTTGTTCCGGCTCAATAAATTCCCAAAAGGAATTGCATTTGTTCATGAGTCATAATTTATAATCTATTGCCTTTTGTAATTTAATCAGTTCATGAACTACTTAGTCCTTGTTTCCTGAATAGTACGTCCAAAACTTGTCTAAAGTTAAATTCCAGTAACCCTTAATCGTATTACACAATGGCCGTCTATTATCATTAAAATAATTAAATTTTAAGAATAGAATATTAAATACTAATGTTAAACTTGTCAAATTTTATATAATATTAATTGACAATATATAAATTAAATATTGATACTAAAGTGATTTTTATATGCAAATAAGGCAGTGGCGTAGCCAAACAATTATTTCACCGGGGTCACAATGATTTGACCAAATAAAAAAAAGATAATTTTCTTGTTTACAATAGAAATGTATAGAGTCAATGAGATCTTAGTAATCCGTTGGTAAGGTACTAAGACTAAGAGGTCCTGAGTTCAGTTCCTTCTAATATGGATTTTCTTCTAGTTTAAATACTAGTTCTATGGTAGTTATTTTTTTTTTGTAATTTGATTGTACTTGAATAAAAAATTTATTTGATGATATTGATGTAATTTATACTCTAACATAAATATATATGTAAATTTTGACCCGTAAAAATCGTTTCACTATTTAAATATTCTAAGCTATATCAAATGCATAATCTTTATGTACATAGTTATTGAATGGTCTTTGATACTGTTAAATATTTCATACAAACGTTTCTAAAAAAAAAATTCATACAAACAAATAAATGATATATGATAATAATTTTGTTCAATTAGAAAAGTAATGTGATAAAAAAACATTACTTAAATATTTTTTACTTGAATAAAAATTAATCAGTATCACTTGTACAATATAGACCCTTTACTATAGAATTTTTATGGTTAATTAGTGGGGTCCATTTAATAAATTTAAACTATCCTAGTGTTATATCAAATTTTTAATAAAACAAACCTAATGATTGCACTTGATAATTGAATAGCACTAAAATTTCAAGGGGTCCATGCACCCCCTAGCATGGCTGTAGCTCCGCCGGTGATATAAGGTGACAATAATTGTAAAAATTTGGGACATTTCATGCTTTAAGAGAGACTTTTGTTAATTACAGATAATAATTTATTTATTTTACTTTTTTTGGTAAAGAAACTCTCTTATTGCATTAGTACAATGTTTTCATGATAGAAATTAACATTTTGTCAAACAAAACATGCAACTGATATTTGGAGCATTTTTCTTAGTAACTTGTTTCTTTAATGATTTTTCAAGTATTTAAAAATATTAAAAAAAAAAAAAAGGTACAATCTTTTGCAAATTTCCTTACAAATTAAATGAAAGACCCAAACTCTAGTAATGACCAGTAGAAATAAGTATGAAGCATATTAAATACGACAGATTGGGAAATTATTATTTTAGGAATTAAAACTCGAAGTACACGTACAAAAGTCCAAGTTGAATTTCAAAGAGTCGTCGGCAACATTTATTCTTAACTATGTCTGATAATAGATCTGGAATTTCTAGACATGCTTTTAAGCAAGTAGGGTAAAGCGCATTTATATTATTTTTTCTTGGTAGTTGGAGGAACAAACGTTGCATTAAAAGCATTTTTTTATACATTTTTTTTATTCTTTTTCACTTGTATTATCAGATTTCAAAATTAATTAATCTATTTAATGTTGTGAAATAATACTAAAACTAAAAGCAAGAGATAGCACAAGAGAAATAAGAAATGAGCAAACTTTGTTTTATTTATCCTATGTCATCATACAAACAAATATATATCATATATTTATAGACATATTAAATTCATGATAGAGGAGATAAGATACATAGATTAAATGCATCTAATAAGAATTAAAATGTAAATGTTACATGTATATAAGATAAAGGGTTAAATATGTAGGTCTAACATAAATATATAATTATCATGCATGTATATTGTGGAATACTAAAAATGTGGGCATCATATCCAAATAAAATTAATTTTCAACAGCGATCAGTTTTTTTTTTCTCATGTAATTTTTATTTTTTATTTTTTTTAAATATGTAGGTCTAACATAAATATATAATTATCATGCATGTATATTGTGGAATACTAAAAATGTGGGCATCATATCCAAATAAAATTAATTTTCAACAGCGATCAGTTTTTTTTTTTTTCTCATGTAATTTTTATTGCTCATTGCTTGCACTGCACTAATTATTAACCCTATTATAATTACCAATAATCCGTATTAGAAAAAATGCAAAAATACATATTAATATAATTACTAATATTATGCAATGCACGTATATAATCTTTGAATGATATGTGTTCACATTTATTTTTTCTTTCTTTAAAAAGAATTTATCTTATTGATGATAGTTAACAAAGAGGTACATGTCAAATTTATGAATTCTTACTTTACACGTGCGTATAATATTAAAATTATTTAGTGAAGTCCTTAGAGCATCTCCGGGCACCAACAGTTACGAATGATGATTTGTAATACTAATATCTCAAAAATATAATAAATTTTTAATGTACATTAGAGATGATAATATGAAATATTAATACTCCAGAAATATAATCAGTGAATCACGTCATATCTATTTTATGGCGAAAATATCTGCTCTAGACAAGGTATATATTAATTTAGGCGAAAATATCGAGAATACTTTAAAATGTACATTAGAGATGATATTTGAAATATTAATACTCCATAAATATAATCAGTAAACCACGTCATATTTATCTTATAACCAAAATATCTGCTCCAAACGAAATTTATTAATTTGGGCGAGTATTCGCGATATTAATGCGTGCATTAATAATTTCACCGAGCTGCGACGTGCATACTGGTCAAAGCAAAATCTTGTGGCTGAACGTTAAGAAATTTTATTGATGGATCCCATTGTAATGACACTAGGGCCCCTGCAATAACCTGGCTGCTTTTCTTGAGTTCGTGGAATTTGTGCAAAGACTACTGTTAATTTGGTTAAGGTTAGGGGTATAAGCAAAAAGGTTCAAGTGGATAAACAAACAGTTGTATCAATTTCCATGACCTCCTTCAATAATCCTTCCTGGGTTAAGGACCTCTGACATTGGAGGGTGTTTCTCCTTCTAAATTAATCTTTTAAAAAAATCATCTCTCTTCCTATTGTGTTGTACGATAAAGAAAAGAAAATAAATAATTTTAAAAAAAAAATTATCATCGAATTTTGTCCCATAATTTAATATTTTTTTCGAAATATTGTCCAAAACTAATTTCTAATTTTGATTTTTCGTCCTAAACTATATAAACTCGCCGAATTTTATTCCGTAATTTACCATTTTGCATGAATTTAGTCATAATATTAAATTTATAATTTAATTTAATGACGTTTCAATCTTCTAATAAGTTTGGAACGAATTCTGGAATACTGTATAATTGTTCATGCTAAGATTTACCACGTCCTGACACGTAAGTACCCAAGTGGCAATTTAACGGAGGCATGAGCAATTTATGTCTCATAGTTAACGGTGTGGCAATATTTCAAAACTGTTACATATGAATTGGTCTTTATCTCAAATTAATTCGCATGTTTAGATTTTCAAAGCATTTTTTCCAATTTTGTACATTTATCACATTAAGTTGGGAAATTCAATAGTCACAACTCATTAATAAAAAAAATAAAAAGTAATTATCATTATAAATGGTATTTGTGACATTTTACCATAAAGTATGTAATGATGAGATTTCTTAATTTTTGTGGAAACAAGTAATTTGTCGATTAATATGAAATGGAGTAAGTATTAAATTACGGAACAAAATATGGTGAAGTGATATAGTTTAGGACGAAAACCCAAAATCACTGATTAGATTAGTTTGAGACGTTCTCCGCAATATGAGGATAATGACCCAATAAGACTCAAAGTTCATTTATGCAAAATGAGACACCAGATGAGAAGAAAGAAGAACAAGGGAGTTCAAAAGTCTTCTAAAATATTTCCATATCAAAAAGGATGGAATTAATTTTCAAACTGATAAAGATATTTTTTCAGAAGAAAAAAGCGCAGAGTAACGTCTCTAATGTGAGTCCTTAACAAGTAAATTAAACCACCAAACTAAAAGAAACAAATGAGAATGGTTCTTGCAAAGAAAAGAGAGAGAGGGAAGCATTTAGTGGCCGCCGAATGCGACGAAACCCTAAATTTGGGTTGGAAAAAGCACTATTCGAAAGAAAGTGCAAAGAGAATTTCAAGGGAGTCATTTGCAATTGCATATACGGCATTATGGAAAGTTTAATTCATAAAATTAGCTTTTTCAGTTTTTATTTGTAAAATTAGTCTTAATTAGATTATGTTATTAATTAACTTTAAATTAAATGAAAAATTACAAAACATGATTTGACATAAAGTCTATCACATGTTACACATACAACATAACCCTTTCAAAAAAGTTTACACTTTCTTTATTTCTCAAACCACTCTATTAAACCCAAATAAATAACATTACACATATTATAATTATTTCTGAATACTCCATTACTCTTCCAAACACCAAACAAAGAGGCTCATACTAACCCCACATTTGAAGCAATAAGGGCTCAATTTCCCATGCAATTAAAGCCTATCTTATTGCCATAGTAACCAAATAATTCCTTCAGTTCATAATATTTTTCACGCAGATTAAAAAACTTTATGGTTAATCACTTTTACATAGTTAAATGTCAAAAATATCCTTTCTCATTTTTTATTAGTGACTCTTGAGCTTCCAAACCTAAATATAAGAGAAAAACAAAATTAAAAAGAATTACATTAAAAATCCAAATGCGCCAATTAATATAAAACACAAAAATTTAGCAAATGTGTCAATTAACGAGGGAGTATACTAGAAGCATAAGAATGTCTAATTTTGGCACGCAAATCCAAAAGTTCTGTTCTTGTGCACAACCCAACTCTTCTTAATTTAATTGATCTAAAAAAAAAAGTTGATCTCCCCAAATAGAAAGTTCTAGTTTCTTCGGGACCCACAACAATCCACCTCCCCACTAAAGCCATCAAGAAATTCAGGGTGTACGTGGAGGGGTTTTGGTCCGATCTCGTGGATTTTATGCGATCGAGCTATAACTCAATCAAATGAGTTTTCGTTATTCATAAATTTACATGCAAATTCTCCAAATTATAAAAGTAATTTGACACCTACAACATATTTTTCCTCCTAAATCTTATTAAAAAAATATTAATTTGACATCTAATATTTATTTTTTCCTCCAATCTCAATATTTAAACTCAATTCAATTGAGGTTTCAACTTTTTCAAACAAAATAATCCAATGGCCAAAAACCATACAACACAGGTCTCAAAGATTTCATCAAAGTCAATTAAACATTTTTTTTAAATCGAGACCCATGAGACCGAACCAAATAGATCATTAAGCACATCATTACATTTTTTGTGGTGTACTAATACAAAATTTTCTTATAAAGACAGATAGAACAATTTTCTAAATTAAAATAGAATAATAATTTTTGTTTTCTGAGAGACTTGTATGTTTTTACATTATCGTGCTCTCACATGATTAATGATGCAAAACAAGGTACTATTGACACTACTAAGAATAAACTATAAAATATCCTGCTCAACTTTTAACTATAAATGAATTTTCGTGCCTAATTGAAAGAAAAAATCATATTAAATTTGCTCTGAAGAGTTATTTGTAACTTACTTCAGTGAAGAAACTAGGCTTGTTTGTTTGGTATTCTCGAAAATTATTTTGTGTGTTGAAAAAAAACAAAATACACATATTTTTTTATTTTTTGAAATAAACTTATCATATCTCAATTTTATCAGATTATTCTCACTAAAGTCGACAAATAACAATTTTCTTATATATATATATAACTCTATACAAACTCTACTTTGGTGTGATATAAAGTAACCACCTCTTACTTTATCTTATATAACAAGAATTATTTGACATACAATCTTACATCTACACATAATTCTTCAAAAAACCTACACCTACTTTATTTCTCAAACCATTTTTTCATAACTCAAATAAATAATATTATGCAAATCAATATTATTTAAAGAATCTCCACTACTCTTCCAAATACCAAACAAACTGACTCTAAAAATGCAAGTTGTCGCACAAATAATACATTTATATGTCATACTAATAGTAAATGAATAACCAAACTCTATATTTAAGATTATGTCATATAATTCTTTTAACCAAAACTATGAATTATAAAGACTTATGTCCTATTTGTCTAGCATTTTTTTAAATTATTTTGTGTTTAAAAAAATAAAATAAACAAGTTTTGTACTTTTTTAAATAAATTTATCATCTTCCAATTTTTTAAAACTACTTTTTGAAAAGTCAAACAAACAATATTTTTTTATCCTAAAAAAAGTTGACACAAACTCTACTTTAATTTAATATGAAATAACATAATACATTAAACAACTTATCTAACATAACAAATGTGATCTGATATAAGGTCTTATACCTACAAACTAAATTAGAAAAACATACACCCACTTTATTTCACAAACTATCATCTTAAAACTCAAACAAATAATATTACGAAAATCGAAATTATTTCATAAACATTCAATACTTATCCAAACAGATAACAGACGAATTTTTTTTTACTAGACTGGTCTAAGAATATTCCTAGACCTTGTCGTTAAAAATATAGTACACATTTACTTGTTATGAAGCCATGCTTGTAAAATGAATGATATAATGCATTTAGGCAAAATTGCAAAAATCGTCCCAAACTAATCACTGATTTTTTATTTTCGTCCCAAACTATTTAATTTGGCGAATTTCGTCCCGTAATTTAATATTTTTTTGGAATATCGTCCCAAACTAATTACTAATTTTGATTTTCGTCCCAAACTATATCAACTCGCCAAATTTCATCCCATAATTTACCATTTTGTATGAATTTAGTCCCAATATTAAATTTCTAATTTAATGAAAATGACGTTCAATCTTGTAATTGATTTGGGACGAACTATGCAATATTATATAATTATTCATGTTAAAATTTACCGTGTCATGACACTTAAGCAGCCATGTGATAATTCATCGGCAAATGTGCAATTCCATCTTATAATTATGGTGGGACGATATTACAAAAAAATATTAAATTACGGGACGAAATTCGCCAAATTAAATAGTTTGGGACGAAAATCCAAAATCAGAGATTAGTTTGAGACGATTTTTGCAATTTTGCCATGCATTTATAACCGGAATGTCTAATAAAATTTCTAGATTAGACCGGGTCTAAGATAATTAAAAATCAATTGCACAATTTTATATACCACACAACGTAATTAAGATGTATTTCCGCTTAATGATTAACAACTTGAACATAAAAAAACAAAAGCATAATTAGTGAAGGAAACAATAGCTACCTAACTCGTACTAGACAAAAGATATTTAATCCAACCGTGGTTAACAAAAATCCTCTAACCACAGTTAAGAAAATCAGTATATTAAAACCCCCGCATGCAGATCCATGGTGATCATGACAGTACCAATAGATTGAGTGAGTAAAGAGATAAAAAGAAGAAAAAAAATTTGCAGAAAAATGATGATGTTGATCGGAGATCCTCCTCGGTCAAGTCCCACCGTCCAAATCTCCCATTGTGATAATCACCAGTACATTGAAGATCTGACGGCTCACATTCACTCTCCCTTAACCAACAACCCAGATGCTCTCCACTACGAGAATGCATTCACCGCCCTACAGCGTTATCTGCCGTCTAACATAAACGACGTTGTACAAGCGGAAGATGAAGATTCTGATGATTTCGACCTTCCTGTGGACGCGTTCTCATGCGATGATTTCCGCATGTTTGAGTTCAAAGTGAAGCAGTGCTCACGTGCAAGGTCACATGACTGGACGGAGTGTCCGTACGCCCATCCCGGTGAAAAGGCGCGCAGGCGGGACCCACGAAAGTACCACTACTCCGGCAGCGCGTGTCCTGACTTCCGCAAGGGCGCGTGCTTGAGGGGCGACGCCTGCGAGTACGCTCACGGCGTATTTGAGTGCTGGCTCCACCCAGCTCGCTACCGTACGCTTCCTTGCAAGGATGGGATCCACTGCCGTCGCAGGGTCTGCTTCTTCGCCCATACGCCGGACCAGATCCGAGTTCTCCCGGACGGATCCCCTAAACCCGACCCGGTCATGAAGTTCGGATCTTCTCCAAAGTCGACCCTGTATTCTCCGCCTTCATCTCCGATAACCAGTTCCCCACCGGCCTCTCCTAGTCAACTCACTGAGTCAATGTATGGTCTGCGGATTAACGAAATGAAAATGGGCATAGGGATGAGACTGAGCGTGAGCCCACCGTCTTGGACTGTCGGGTCCGGATTAACCCGTAGCCCGCCCGCAGTGCGGTCCGGATTCATGAGCCTTCCTTCTACTCCGATTCGGGCCGTGAATCGATCTGGACTCGGCGGGTTCGACCCGTGGGATCAGTACTGCAAAGAGGAGCCAATGATGGAGAGAGTGGAGTCTGGAAGAGAGTTGCGTGAAAGAATATACGCGAAACTCGGTAGGGAAAACTCGTTGGACCGGATCGGGCGGGGTGACTCGGTACCTGATATTGGGTGGGTTTCGGAACTCATTAATTGAACCGGTCTTTTTGTTCGGGTCGGAAGCCTTGTGATTCATAGTTTGGTTCGAATTTATTTTCCGACTCATTGAAGCTGGGTTTCTAGAAATGGTATCGGTTCGGACTGGATGGGGGGTTGGACGAGGTTAAGTGGCACTTAATTTCAATTTTGTTGTGATTAATTGTAATTATTTTGGATTTACAGGGAAAATAGTATTGCACATTCTGTAACCTATGTACATTTTCTGTAGTTTTGTACATAAAGAATTAAGGGGCTGCTGAAATCATTATTCGATTGATCTGATATTATTTATGCTTTTGATTCGTGGTAACTTAATGATCAAAAAAATTATGTAGAAGAGAAATGGAAACAATAGCACCCTTTTTCCTCTAATTTCTTGCTCTTTGTTTGCCATTAAAAGCGAAAATCAAGGATTCGTACCTTATTGAATTAAAGGCCTTCGTATGGATTTTAGGTTATTAGGATACATCTTGATCCAGGTTCTATTTAGTTTTTTAAAGATGATTTAGACATTTGTATAAATATTTGGACTATTATTATTTATTTTTTGATAAATTTGGATTATTACTTAGAAATTAGAATATATGTATCTGGTCCTATGTACTTTATTTCTTAATTTTTGACACAGGTTTTAATTAATATTAAAGAAAAAAACTCTTGAACGTTTTATCTGTCATTAAAAGTAGTAATTGAGATTAGTGATATAAAATTATAACTCTATTCATTTTAGAAAATGGACAATTGTTTTGAATATTTAGAGAAAAAACGAGACGCAAACAGTAAGCACCTAGGAGTACCATCTAAACCACACCTCTCAACTATGTACCTGGTCTTGGGCCAATATTATTGAACATAGACCATTCGAATATTATCGCTCGTGCTTCTAATTATGCAGTTCGTAAGTCGTAACCTTTATTTTGTGCTTTTATTAATACTAACTCGATTTTGTTAGGAACTTTAGCTTTTATTAATGTTAGTAATCTTTTCCATAAAAAAAGGAAAAAATGCTAGTGCTAGAAAAAGAAAAACACTAAACCTGGTCAAGGTCAAAGTCTACCCCATTCACGATCTACTACAAGTTCCACACTCTCCGGTTTCCTTTTTTTTTTTTATCCTCTAGTTGAGCTTTTTCATTAAGTTTAAGTTTAATAAGAGTTGAAAAAATAAATTTTTTAAATAATTATACATTTATATAGTAGTGAATAATTAGTAGTGTCGAATCATTAAAGAATATTGATAAAAAAAATTGTTTTGTTATGAAAAATGTAACGTTATTTTGAGACATCTTAAAAAAATAAAATAAAAAGTCGGAGATAAAATTAACAAAAGCTACCTATTGACCTATATCATAAATCAACGATAATCTTCAAATTATAAAAATAAGTCGACCTAATCCAACAAGGATAGGCCCCTACGAGCGTAGGTCCAACAATGAAGTAGCCGACATCCTCCAACAAAATCTAATAACATGAAGACAAAATGATAGAAAATCATGGTCCAAATACCTAACACGAAATCCGAGGGCCACTTTAGAATAGAACAATACATTATGCATTCGTTATTCATTCAAATAACTTATTAGCATACATCGATATGATATGGATAAAGATAATATGAATTTTCCCCTAAAAAAAAAAGAAAAAGAGAATATGAATTTTCAAAATTTATAAAATACGATAATTAAAATATTCTATCAAAAAAAAGATACGATTAACATATGTATATATACTCAAAAATACATCATATTAAGGAATCGTTTTTAAAAAAATATATAATAAAAATTATGTAGTATATATTTAATTGACTTTTTATTTCATTTTACAATGAACAATGTTATCTTTCTCTCATATAAATGTTCAAGTAAAATCGTAGTATTAATGTCATATACAAAATATTTGATTCTTTGACAAATTTCAAATATTTCATGTAGACCACTTTGTTAATATACATAATCTTGAATTTTTTGAAGAAGTACATGTTAAGAAGTATCCTGAGTGTTTTCGATACGCCTTTCGGATATCCGATACAATATTCTTTTTATTTTTTATTTTCTTATATCGAAAATGCCACGATGATGCATCTGACAGGTACCGAGTAAGTATATAAATATCCAATACGTATCCAATGATGCACGACATAGAATTCTGAACTATCCCTACAACCTAAACCAGTTGATTATTTGGGTTACATTCGTCCTACACCGATGAATATATCAATAAGAGTTGGATGATAAATACATATACATATGCATATATCGCTCATCCAACACCTCAGTAGATCCACCTAGATAGCCTCAATAAAAGTATCATAACAATGTTATTGAGTTGCTTATAAGTTGTCATTTGTATTTTATGCAGATATCACTTCACCAATGAAAGTGTACAATATTGAACATGGGGATTTTCATCACTTTTAGAAGATAGCGCATGATTCTTATGTTTTAATTTTGTTTTAAGATCATAAATATTTGTATTTTTTTTTTTGTTACATCAACAATTGTACGTACTAAATATCTTATATGATACCGTGCATAGCACGGGTTTAGGCTAGTTAGTATTAAGTTGGATTTTTGATGCATTATTAAGTTGGGGTTAGTAAAAAAAAAATCGTAATCCAGATAAGATAATACGACGTGGACGTGGACGTGGACCTAATATTCATCAGTCTCGTTCTTACTTGATTAAAGTAATATAATAAACTATGTTGGGTCCGTCTAAAATAAGATTTTGAGGGATGAGGAGCACATGAGATAACATTTATTTTGTTGATACGTGTCCTCTTAAAATTTAAGTTAAAATAATTTATTTTCTTAAAGACAAATTTACCCTTTTTTAATGAGTGAAATTCAACAACACCCCTTATGTTTTGCCTAACTAAAAAATATGTAATATTTTTATTAGTAAAATATCCATGTATTTTTTTAGTAGCAAAAAATACCCCTCTCAAATCGAATTATCAATTTTACCCCATCAAATGATGAAAAAACATCCGCTTAACTTAAAAGATTACCAATAGCCCCTGGTAACTTTAAAATTTTTCAATAACCTCCCTATTTTTCTTTTTATATACATCGACAAAAACTTCCACTTGATTATTGAAGTCCACTTTAAAGATTTGAAAAAAATCTTATCCCCCCAAAGTTACTTATTGTGGTACTTTATCACACATATGTACAAAATAAGCACTTTACTGCCTCAAATAATTTTATTTATTTTTTGTTCGACGAAAAATATACATGTGCCACTTACATGAATTTTCAAAGTTAGTTACAACACTTCTTACAAGTCCAAATACTTCGCTCATGTGAAAGAACCAAAAATCCGAAGTGAAGTAGAAAAATATTTTATTTGTAAAGAGAGAACATTGTGTTTGTGTACTAATTAATAATTAAGTTGTTCACAAATTACAACAGAGAAATGAGAAGGTAAAGTTTTTATTTTAGCGGGGCATATGTATATTTTCCAAGAATATACACGTGCCCCTCAATGTATAAAGTGGACAAAATTTTGGTATGAAAAATGCAATTTTCTCAATTTTTTTTTTTTGGAAAAGAGATATGAAATTAATTAGAGAGATTTATTTAAACACATTAACTAAAGGGTTAGTATGTAATTTAACATATATTTATTTTTTATAAATGTCCAATGCCACGTCAGCATTGAACATTTTGACCAAAAATTGTGGTTTAAATTTGATGTTGACTTTTTTTAGTGGTTGAAATGAGGTATCTCATATACACTTATGTTCCATGAAATCTTATTTTAGAAAGACCCAACTATGTTTCCTCACTTTATAAGTCATATTTTCTTTTCAATTTTCACTTGCAACTAATTCATCCAGGTTCCTTTTAACCAAAGTAATCTAATGATGCTTTTACTTTAATTCCATAATTCAACATTTTCTTGGGTTGAAATAAAAGAAAGTAACAGAATACCCATCCAAATTAACAAGAAATCCCTATTTGAATGATTGACAATCAATAGACTTATTCATACTTAGCAAGTCGTTTTTTTAATCCAAATCAAGAAAAAAATTTGTAATCCCCCATTTTCCCTATAATAGACATATATCTCAGTGATCTAATAAAATGAAGACTACATTGAGAATGATCGAGAATGATCGGGATAGCTCAACCAGTAGAGCAGAGGATTGAAAACCCTCGTGTCATCAGTTCAAATCTGTTTCCTGACACATGGTTAATTTGTGTGAGATTTTTCTTTCGTTTATAAATTAATTGATATGAAGCGAGATCCAGTTTCAAAATGAATATGGATCATAATTTTTTTTTTTGGGTTTAATCCCTTTCTAGGCGCGTTGGGCACATAAAGTGGGAACCTCTCCCAACAAGGATTTGAACCTGAATCCGCTTCTTTGTAGTGACTAGTCTCTTCCACTAGATCAATCACCTGTTGGTAATATGGATCATAATTAATAGATACTTTTATCTATCTCGGCTAGATAGACCCCATCTATCTATTTTACAGATGGGTAGAATTTCTTAAATGGTTAAATAAAGTATCTAAAATGCAATTAGATTTTCTCTTCTTTTTTTCGTTCAAAAAAAAATGTTACTACTTCATATATATTTGAAAGGTTAAATTAGTTGGTTGAAAGAAAAAAAGGCGAAGTTGAAATAGACAGGATTCGGTTCCTATACATTACAGATAAATTAAATTCGAAACCCTTTTTTTTCTTTGTATTTTTTTTTACTATTCAATTTCCTAATTCGTCCCGCCATTACTTTCTAGAACCGGTCTAAGCATATAGGTGTAGTACAAAGTCCATGATGCAAAACTCGTTTGATTCATCCTATTGATTTGGCTCAGACGAAATAAGAATCTTAAAAATACAATGTAAGAATCCCAACAATTCATAATTCTGTCTTTCTTTGTTTGCCTATCCATAATTCCCTCATAGAAATGAGACTTCAACTATTCTGGTTAATCTATAACATAAACCACAATCCTTGAATTTCCTAAAATAGGATAGGATAAGTGGAACATTCTTTAGTCTTAGTAAGAGGGGAAAGGAACAAGGATTTACCCGGTGTAAGATATCACATTGTTCGAGGAACCCTGGATGCTGTCGGAGTAAAGGATCGTCAACAAGGGTATTCTAGTGCGTTGTAGATTCTTATCCAAGACTTGTATCATTTGATGATGCCATGTGAATCGCTAGAAATATGTGAAGTTTATGGCTAACCCAATAACGAAAGTTTCTTAAGAAGACTGGAGCAGGCTACCATGAGACAAAAGATCTTCGTTCTAAAGAGATTCGATTCGAAACTCTTATATGTTCAAGGTTCAATATTGAAATAATTTCAGAGGTTTTCCCCGACTTTGTCCGTGTCAACAAACAATTCGAAATACCTCGACTTTTTTAGAACATGTCCGAGTCAAATAACAATGATTCAAAGCACTTCTTTTTACACTATTTCGGAAACCCAAGGACTCATTCTTATGGATAGGTATAATACAGGATTTCCAATCCGAGCAGGAAAGGGAGGGAAACGGATACTCAATTTAAAGTGAGTAAACATAATTTCATACTCGATCTCATAGATACATATAGAATTCTGTGGAAAGCCGTATTCGATGAAAGTCGTATGTACGGCTTGAAGGGAGATCTTTCAAGATCCATCCTACAATATAGGTTTAAAAAGTCAAAATAAATTATTTTAGCCCTTATAAAAAAATAATTCTTAAACCCCTTTCAGGCTAAAAGTCAAAATAAATTATTTTAGCCCTTATAAAAAACTAATTCTTAAACCCCTTTCACGCTCATGTCACGTCGAGGTACTGCAGAAGAAAAAACAGCAAAATTCAATCCAATTTATCGTAATCAGTTAGTTAACATGTTGGTTAATCGTATTCTAAAACACGGAAAAAAATCATTGGCTTTTCAAATTATTGAAAAAAAAAAACTTAATAAAATTAGTTCAAACTGAATGTATCGAACTCGAGCCAAATAGATTCACTTGACTTTCGCCCAAAGTACACTACCACAAATAATAAGTTAGAGGATTCTAATCATCTACAACTAATGACTTAATGATTTAAGTATAGAAATGTGAAGTTAGCACATTAAGTATAAGTCAATGTGCAAAATGTGAAGTTAGCACATAAACACACATAACTCTGCAGTTAAACAAGAGCAAAGCCAGGAACTTTCAAAGCATTTTGTTCATCCATCACACTCCTCACTCTCTCAGAATCTACAAATCTCCCCGCACCAGAGAAAATATTGGACATAAGCACGTAATCACCACCGTATTCGGTCTCTATCTCCATAATTTTCCTCGTTACTCTCTCCCCAATCTCAACATTACCATGGAAACTACAAGCACCCAAAAGTGTCCTCCAAACCACAACGTTAGCAATCTCACTAGGTATCTCGAGAGCCATTTTCTCCGCTTCTTCTAATCTTCCGGCCCTTCCTAACATATCGATCAAAGTTCCATAATGCTTGATGTTCGGTTCAATCCCACATTGATTAAGCATCTTTCCATAAAATTCAAGCCCTTTATCCACCAATCCACTATGGCTACAAGCATTTAGCACACTCAAAAAGGTGATTTGGTTTGGCTTCACACCCTCATCTTCCATTCTTTTATAACAAGTTGACGCTTCTATAGCCATTCCGTGCATTGCAAATCCGCATATTATCGATGTCCATGAAACCAAGTTCCTTTTCTCATCGTTTATTTCCTCAAAAACTCTCCGGGCACTATCTATACTTCCAATTTTCGCATAAGCATCAATTAAGCAATTCATGACACGGATATCTGACGCGTTGAGCCCACTTTTCTCTCCATAAGCATGAACCATTTGGCAAAACTCAAGACACCCAATATTCCAAATTGCCGGAAAAATTGCTAGAAGTGTCACTTCAGTTGGTTTGATCCTTTCACGAACGAACATTCTCCGAAACAATGCCAACGCTTCATGAAACCGGCTTACACGAGTGTACCCATCAATTAGGCCCGTCCACGTAACCACATTCTTCTCAGGCATTGTATCAAAAATAGCCTTCGCGAATTCAATCTTACCCCACTTAATAAACCCTGTTATCAACACATTCCATGTTACTAAATTTCTCTCAGGCATTTCGTCAAACACCTTCTTCGCTTCTATTAAACACCCACAATCGACGTACATATTCACAAGCGCAGTTTGTACATAGACGTGATAAACAAATCCCACTTTAATACTCAAACAATGGAGTTGGTTTCCAACATTGGGTTGCTTAAAATTAGCACAGGCTTTGATGAGATAAGAATATGTGAAGCTATCAAAGAAAATGGGGTCGGATTGTTTTTTGAGATGTTTGAAGAGAAAGACAGCTTCTTGAGGGAACATGCTGAGTGAATAGTGCTTAATTATAGAGTTCCAATACTGAAGGAGGCCAGTATTTTCTTGAGCGCTAATTGTTAGAAAATGAGAATGTATTTGCTGAATGACTCGGCGACAGTGTTGGTGTTTGTGGAGTAGAGACAGAAGGGGGCGCTGGTGAAAGTATATTCTTTTGGGCATTTTGTCGAACACTTTAATTAACTTCATATGTCTTGACTGTCTTGTTTATTACACAGCCAGCGGCGGACCGTTTGCCGAAATTCCGTGACCCTTGAAATTCTTCTTTCTGCAATTCATACCAGATCTTGGATCTCCTTTTATTGAATCAACCTCAGAATTTATATTATTCCCTTTTCCTATATTGGCAATTAACACATGAGAATAGGATTGTTTTGATATTTTAGGTTTAGTATCAGATTTACGGTGGACCAGACCAGATGCATCATGCATGTTGAAATTTCAGTTTACATATGGACTTCAAAGCCTTTTTTTTTTTTTTGAGTATCATATGGACTTCAAAGCTGGTCGCATTCACATGACGAAAAAACTCTATTAACATCAGTACATTTAATTTTGAAAGTAAAACATAGAGCGGAATCGTACATAATTATATAACTTAATACAATTTTGTAATGTCAATCGTGCTTGTAAATACTAATGGATTTTAGCTTTAAAATACAATGTATGCAAATAAGGTGTTATACTTGAATAAATATACACTCGCACGTCCGTGGAAGCATTTGCTAGTAAATTATAGCCAAACAAGCATATACTTCATTCATATGAATTATAATAAATCAAGTTATTTTCTTCCATGTTATTCAATTATTATAACACCTACCCACGAGATCTAATTTTCATATTCAGATCTTTTTTGGAACTTCTTGTGCCTACTCATAATTTTTGGAACACAAAACCTGTATGAACACATAACATCCAATACACTCAAGAATGTCACGATAATGCACGCCAACAACACACTATTTCACAGCCAAACTAATGCATATCCCACTTGAACTGGGTCTGAAAAACATGGGCAGAGCCAAAGTCTTTTCACTTCTCCAGTTTTCCAACTAATAGCTGCAAGAAGGCCATCAAATTATTGTCGTTTATTAAAATGCAACAGAAGATCCCCTTAAGTGACACACCTAACAACGACAACAAAAATCCAAACAAATGCTGCACCAAAAAACTCCAATAACAGAACCATGTAAAATAAAATAAAAAATTGTTTTAGACAACAATCCAATCCCAGTCCACGACATAATGTCAGTTATAATGAATAACGTATAGCAACAAAGAACAATATTATATACTTGTGAATTGTATCACAATTTCATCAGATGCAAGTAGCTGAAAGAACAAATTAAAGTCCCAATGGAAATCTCAGTTCTATACAACACCAAACAAAAAATAATAGCATATGACAGAAAATGACCTCCTTAAAGAGCCATCTCCCTCTGCAATGCTGCAAGTTCATCATCATCATCATCTTGAACCTTTACTGGTTGCTTTCCGCCTGGCACTCTAACAGGAGGGGCAGGAGCTTGTATTGTCGGTTGCAGAAGCTGTTCCTCCAGTTCAGCTCCTTCAAGTTCTTCAAGCTCAGCCTCCAATTCATCCTGAAGAATGAAAACGACTAACATATGGTATCTTCGAAGGAAGAAATGATAAGAATCTAACAGAAACTATCGCATACCTCATCAAAATCAGCTGCGGCGCCAATTGGTGCTGACAGTGCCTCTTGAATTTGTTTCATATTTTCAGTCTGTTCGTTTATCTCATCCATTGTTTTGTCCACGTCATCAATATTACTGCATCAGCAAAAACGAGGAAACAAATTCTAGATATATCAGACCAAGTTGATTGTGTGTCAAGGACCCAAGGTAAACTTGTTGTCGAATAATAAAAAGATTAGATAAGCTTTTAGATGAGTTGGACATTCAATGTGGTATCAGAGTCAAGCCAAAAAAGAGGTTTTGCGTTCGACGGTCTCAGCCACCCATTTCTAAAAACAGATGTTGCATGTGTTAGGCATGAATATCAAAAAAGTACACCGTCTACACATGAGGGGGTGTGTAAGTAACAAAATACTAAATTTCCCTCATGTCTAACAACTTAAGCTTTTAAATAAGTTGGATACTATGTACTTGGCATCAAGATGGACATATGATAATCAGTAACCTGTGTTCCTTCAAATAAATGTGATAAACTACACTTCCTAAATTTCATGTTGCTTTCATTTTCTTTGAATATAAATAAATAAAATAAAATGAAACAACATGAAAGGATTTGAACCACACTATCTAAGTAACATAGAAATGCACCAGTTCGGTGTCGTCTTCAGAAGCTCCCCTGATAATCACTTAGACAATAACCAATCTGAAGCAAAACTGTTCTCTATCAAGCTTTTCAACAACTCCCGTAAGGAGCTGGATTCTCCTTTTTCTTTGTGATGAGGACATAAGTGTGAGCACATTCAAGGTTCATCAACGAAAGAGGCTTAAGAAAAGATGCAAAATTCAGCCCTCTCTTGGTGCAGTTATCTTGCAGTTTTCATTACTAGATTAATTATGCCATTGAGCATTATATCGCATTTGATTGATTTCATTGTGATCACAAAATCCTAATATTTTGTTCGTTTGCAAAAATGTAATGGTTCAATTAAATTGGGATTTAAACAACTCACGTTGCCTTCTGCATGGCTTTCATTGCAGCAGCTCCAGTTCTCAAGGCATCAACAGTTTCTGTTGTAGCTTTTGCCCCTTCTAGCATGATCATCTGTGACCAAGATGCAGGCAATATTTAACAACAGGACCTTAAGGCAGTAAATTTTATGTCAAAGCAAAGTTGCGTGATTAAAAAGTGAAATACTTCAACTACCTGATCATGAATGCGCAGCTGAAAATTTCCAAGCTGTTCAATTTGCTGTTCGTAAAGCCTTTTCCTCTTCAAACATTGTATTGCAGCTACAAATTTACAAAAAGAAATTCGTCGAGGCAATTCAAATTTTAGAATAAAAGTCACATAAATTGGCTTGAAATATGAAGCACAAGAAAAATAATTTGCATATGGCGCCAAACCATATCACCCGTATATATGGATCATAAAATAAAATGCTGAATGTGCTACCAAAAGAATGTGGTGACCAGAAGAACTGTATATGAGTTTATGACCAGCACAGATGATCTAAAGCAATACACACCACTGTTTCTCATGGATCACTGAGGGCAATCACATTAAGACTCGCTTTTTGTTCAAGGAAGAGAAGGTAAGGTGAGACACCTCAAAATGACAACTTAAAAATCCATTCCGAAGCTGAAGTTCCATACTTTATGCTAAGCTAATCAAATACAACAATGACCAAAAAAAGAGGAGAATCATTACAAAAAAGCTGGTGGCTTATACAATCTACATCGAAATTGATCAAAATAATTTGCATTAAGGTATTGGGATGGTTCAATGAGGCACTGAGGATCCTAGAATTTTGCATTAACCAAAACAATGTTTATCATCTGGCCTGAAAATCAAATATTCAAGAGATACTAATACTAAAGCTATCTGGAAAGCTGAACTAATAGGTAAGAAAACTTCTCACAAACTACCATCATTAGATCATACCCCTTTTGTTTTTAGCTCTAGTAAACTCCTTGGCCCTTTCAACTTCTGCAGCAGCCTTCTTCAACAGAACTTTCTCTTTTTTCTCCAACATCTCGAGAGTCTGCAGCCCAAGCACTCATTCAGAAGTCAAAATATAATAATATACTGTAGATAAAATGAAATCATTCAATATATTTGAGACAGTCTGCTGTAAATTCACAAGTTTTCTCACCACAGAGATTAAACTAAGAAAATATAATCGATTAACTAATATAGAAGAATAAATACCAATTACTACAAATAATATCTAAAACATGGGATGAAGTACTCTTATTGACAATAGACACATGTAAACTGCAGCACAACTGAATTTCACTTAGCATTGGATGTTTGGCTAGTTGAATATATAACAAAAAGTACTCCTTAAGAATTTCCCCCGAGTAATCATGCCTAAACCCTGATTTTTCATCAAAACTATTCACGAGAGACGTTTTTCACAAGCACAAATCCATCATCCAAACACAGCCTCATTAACAAGATGAAAAAAATGATACCTCGTTTAACTTGTCCAGCGTTCCCAAAGCACTCGTCTCTTGCTTAGGCTTTCCGAAAATCCGCGTAAACATCTTCGATGATTTATTGTCCAAACTCAGGTAAAATTCAAATCCTTACAATCTGCAACTATAGCGAAATACGATGTCACTTCCATCCATCATCATCCGCCACCAAATTACTCGATATTAATGCCAATAAATAACCATTTAAACACAAATAAACAAATCTGTATGCATACGGTTAATTACTAACCTGTGATAAGAACTGACCTTTGTATATCGGTGAAGATTTTGCGGATTGGATATATATATATATATATTATTAGGACGAAATAGTTTTTGAAAAAAAAAAAATTGAAAGTCTTTGGTTGGAAGACTTCCTTTCGTTCCTTAGATCGCTTGGGGGAAGGGGTAATATAAGGCGACGGACTGTGTCCCACGCGAATATGACGGACGAATTAGATTTTGAGACGCGGAATGATTTGCCCTTTGCTCCTATATGATATACAAAATGTTTCAGTTTAGTCACTCAATTTCTAAGACTTGGCGCCACTTTGTATGTTTACTTTAGGTTAGATTCTTCATATTTTTTTAAATGACTTCAGATTTGTTCATCGACAGCCAAATTTCTGGCAGTTCCTTTTTGCTAAAGTATTTTGTGTGGTACTTACAATAATATTTTAAATAATAAAAATAAAAGTCAATGCTCATCAACAACTATAACAATGTGCATTATATGTAGTTCCTTAGAGCATCACCCGTGGTGTACCCAAATATTGGACCCAAATTCTTCATATGCATCCTGCTACAGTATTTTACACTCTCTGAAAAAGTTTTTTTCTGCAGCAATAGACATCAAAAGTGTGAATCCATTTTTAAAATCAATTTAAATTAAATTTATTTCACTAACTTAAAATTAAAGTCTATTTAAAAATACAATCAAAAGTAATTTTGGACTAAAAAAAATAAGTAAAATTCAAAATATTTGTAATTTTTTAATAATTATTAATTGTAGACAATTAACTCATTGATGGTGTCTTCATTATTTTTTTCAAGTGCGGATTTATATTTTATGTAATCATTATTCTATCTTTGATATGCTTTTTTTTATCCATTTGAATCGAAATTTGATATTATATTGTGAAAAGTTTTGTGATAATATTTTTATCTGCGTGTCAATTTATGATTAGATACTGAGATTTCAGATAAGATTTTTTTGTTTAATTTTCTTATCAGATTTCTTTCCCACATCGTATACGTGTCAATTTATGATTGAAAGTTGCAAATGGGTTCAGCAAATTTGAGGGCTCAAATTTGGGTTCAATTGGAAGTAAATGGGTTCTGGGTGCATTTTGCACTTCCCTTTAGGTCCTCCACTGTGGGGTATTTTTTGCAAATCTTGGACCTAAATTAATTTGGGCTCCCATATGGGTACACCACTGGTGATGCTCTTAGTGTGGCATTTTATTGATCTGACGTCATCAAATTGGATAAACTTATATAACCAGGAATCTCATATTGTTTTGTGTAAAATGTAAATGCAAGATAAATGTAACTTTATGGAACTTGTCCAAGCTATTGCCAATGTCAAATTATTGATCGGTTGGAACTTTCACTAACTTTTCTCCTCAATATTTAGCTTATATTTATTTTAATAATTCAAAAAAGTCAAATATTATTGTTAGCTCTTAAATCCAGTTTATGTAATTGAATCGGTTAAGCAAATTGAGATTGGAAAAAACCAAAGTATAAACTTATTTATTTTGAACGCGTTTGGACATCTGAATTAATATAGCCCAACAAATGATGGGTCAATCAATACTTATTTTAAGGCGGGACTCATCATATTAGGATAATACCATGATATTCTACTTTCTTTAATAGTTACTTATATCTCATTTGTTACATAAAATAAATCTAAACTAAATGTATCACCTCAAAAAGTTGTGTTTTCTCACGTGTGTCCAAAATTAAATCACTTAAGAACAAATTTGTTTAAGAAATAATAATTTTCTATGTTCTTACTCCAAATACCCAAATTTTATGTATTCTAGTCAATAGAAATAAAAATATACAGTAATTTATATGGCACATTGTCATATAATTTTAAATTTTTATTTAAAAAAAAAAAAAAAGAAGGTCTTTTATTTACGTTACCAAAAATATATACTTGTATTTTACCTTGAATATGTTAAAAGTTTTATCATATCCAAAGAGAGGAAAACAAAAAAAATTATAGCATATACTACATGAAGGTAAAATAGCAATTTACGTCCCTTAACTTTCACTTGTCCGCATAATCAGGACACTTAATTTTTTAGCAAGCAGTAACTTTCACTGGTCCGCATAATCAGGACACTTAATTTTTCAACAAGCAATTTACGTCCCTTAACTTTCACTGTTCCGCAGAATCATGACACTTAATTTTTCAGCAAGCATTTTACGTCCCTTAACTTTCATTGATCCACAAAATCAGGACACTTAATTTTCCAACAAGCATTTTACATCCCTTAACTTTCATTGGTCCGAAAAATCAGGATACTTAAATTTTTCAACAAGCATTTTACGTCCCTTAACTTTCACTGGTCCGCGAAATTTATAATTTTTTTATACCCGCAATTTTAGTCCACAACTCGCCGAAAATTTCATAATTGCCAATTGGACAATTAATTTGGGGTTTTGAATTAATATTGATGTTGTTAAATAGTTGTAGACTGTTTGTTAAGTGATTGTCAAGGGAAATTTAATGTCCTGTTGCCAAAATGTGTTAAATAGGACTTATTTTGCATAGTGCTCTATATATAAAAACCTACCTAATCCGAGCATAACAGATGTAAATTGTAATGTTATAGGACGTCCGAAAAATTTAATGGGCTGAAATTGCGATCAAGTGAACTAAATTGCGGGTATAGAAAAGTTAGGATGTGTTTTGCTTGTCGAAAAATTAAGTGTCATCACTGAAAGTTAAGGGATGTAAAATGCTTGCTGAAAAATTAAGTGTCCTGATTCTGCGGACAAGTAAAAGTTAAGGGACGTAAATTGCTTGCTGAAAAATTAAATGTCCTGATTGTGCGGGCTAATAAAAATTAAGGGACGTAAATTGCTATTTTGCCAATACATGAATAACCAAAAAGGGGAAAACAAGTTGCCTCTTCTAAAATTAAAAGTCTCTCTCATTTCTGGTACTCACTGTATTCCATATTTACTCAAAGGTGCTCCATCATTCACAGATTATATGATCAACAATTCAATCATTTAATTTAATCGAATTCAGATCGATGTCGTATTTGCAAATTTGATATTTTAATTTTTAATTTTCCACTTTTAGCAGATCCAGCCATGGATTTTATGAAGGTTTTTGATCAAACTGTTCGTGAAATGTACGTAGCTTTATTTTTCCACTTGAGATTGAATTGTTTTATTCAATTTCATTCACATTATTTGATCTTTCACCATGTGATTGCAGAAAGAGAGAGGTGAATTTGAAGGTGTTGAAGGTTCCGGAGATTGAACAAAAGGTAAATAAGGAAATTGTAATCACCAAAAGATCTGTTTCAAATCCGATTTCATTTATTTTGTTCTTCTAATATCAATCTTAATAATTCTTTATTTTAAAGCCTGGTTTTATATATTGGTTGTTAAATTCAAATATTGTGCGCTGCTAATTTACTGATGTTACTTTATTGGAATTTTACATTCTTATACTAGGAGACTATGTTTTGCAGAAATTGAAACATTCTTATACTAGGAGACTATGTTTTGCAGAAATTGAACCTTAAAAGCTGTAAATTAAGTTTTATGGGTTTCTTCCATAATGTGAAAACATGCTGAAAGCCGAGTGCAGAGAGTTATTCCTTCAATCGTGCTTTTCATTTAAGTATGTTTTATTCTACGTTTGATGAATCTTTGAAAAATTTCAAGCAGTCAATTTGTTAAATCTCTTAATTCACTTGGATTCTAAAGAGAAACCCATGTAACTATAATAATCATGAGAGATATTTTTTGTTTTTTTTTATATTGTTAAAGTCGAACTACCTGAACTCTGAATTAGATGCTTTTTATTACTGCATGTCTGGGATTAATGTATGTTAATAGTTTAATACATGTAGAGTTTAGTGTCAGTTTTTAACTCCAAAAGTTAGCATTTTAAATGATCACAGTTTTTTCTTTTCTATTTAAGTTAGGTTCTCGATGCAACTGATAATGAACCTTGGGGTCCTCATGGCACGGTATTGGCAGAGATAGCACAGGCCACAAAGAAATTGTACTTTCTATACTTTTTGTTTCATAAATTTTGCCTGAATCATGCTATAACTTTGCTTCAATCTTAACTAATTTTCTTTCCTGCCATGCGTCTGATCTGTTTTGATGTTATGCAGCACTGAATGTCAGATGGTTATGAATGTCCTCTGGACAAGATTGACTGAGACTGGCAAGAATTGGCGTTTTGTATACAAGGTAGCGACTACTATTCATTTGTGTGGTGAATATATTGTATGTTTTACATGGTCCAATGATCTGAAAATTTGATCTTTCTCTTTTAATATTTCACTTCGACCATCCTCTTTAGTCTTTTCGTGTTATATTCTATTATTTGAAACATTGAGGAAAATGATCGTTACATCTATGCCAGGCTTTGGCTGTTATTGAGTATCTGGTGGCACATGGATCTGAACGCGCTGTTGATGACATAATAGAGCACACTTTTCAGATATCTGTATGTATTTACATTCCTGCTTAAACAAATTTCTTTTTTTTTTTCTTTTTCTCAAGAGCTAAATTTATGTTATATTGTTGATTGATAATGGTTAGGGGTTTTTTTTTTGGTCCTGGTAATGGTTTATGGTTGAATCTTTCTTTGGTTATCCTTCCATGTTCAATTAGGCTCTCGCAAGTTTTGAGTATGTTGAGCCTAATGGGAAGGATGTTGGCATTAATGTGAGAAAAAAGGCAGAAACCATTGTGGCTCTTCTCAACGACAAAGATAAAATACAAGATGTGCGGAACAAAGCTGATGCCAATCGTGAAAAGTAAGCTCTTGATTTCGGATCAAATATTAAGGTTTTGTTCTTTTAGTCTTCATCTGTTGCAAATGTTGAGCTTACGAGCTTTAATATTACTTGTCAGATACTTTGGACTTTCTTCATCTGGAATAACATTCAAGTCAGGTTCAGCCTCGTTCAGTAGCAGTAGCCTTAAGAATAGTGATCGATATGGTGGTTTTGGTAATACAGGAGACAGTGAGACATTCAAGGATAGTTACAAGGGCAAGGATCAATATGGTGAAGATAAATATGAAAAGACTACCAAACCAAAGAAAGATCTTTCTCGCTATGGCAGGTCTACATCTAGAACAATTTTCACTTTGCTATGATTTTGTTTGCTTGCTTACTCGAAGTTTGACCATTTTTATGTACTCCATATTCATTAGTGCATGACATGGAGGGTATTACAAGTTCACAATGCTTTCAGTTTCTTGAATAGTAAAAGGATATTAACTGACGAAATATTTCCTTCTCACTGTGAATGCACATTACCCCACCCTTCAAATTTTTTTTTGATGAAGTTACAAAGTGTACTCAAATGAGGATCTTGGACTTTTGCTAGCATTTTTCTTGGGCTTGTGAGGCTTTCCTGTAATTTAGCTCTCATGGTTTTGGGACCTTGCCTGATTTGCACGGCACATCAGTAACTGCAGATCATGTGTACTTTCAACTCTCTTGAACTAAAAAGTACAAATTGCTCTATCTAGAACACAATTTTAACATAAGTTCTCTACGAGTGATGTTAATGAGTTTTTTTTTTTTCCAGTTATTGCTTATTTTGTTCGGTAGTATTGTTGCTTTGTTTACTCTAAATTCCAAGAATGCTTTTCAGCAAGGGACAAGAGTCTCCCACTGCTACTGGTGCTTCAAAATCGCGATCGAAAACTAGCAAGCCAGATAGACATGCTTCAATTACCTCGCAAAGTGCATCATCAGACAAATATAATGATGATTTTGACGATTTTGATCCTCGAGGGACTTCAAGTGCTAGTAAGTAATAATTTGCTGAGAAATTTGTGCTCTGTTATAACGTGGAGTCTCAACTTATTGTGTTGATTACAAAGCAGAAAAAGATAGCTGTTTATCAACTGACTTACATTTAACTTTCTATGGAGCTCTGTCTATGTGCAAGCAATAATTTAAAGGTCTTATAGAAAGACTGCATGGAAATTATACGCAGTTTTAATAAATAATGTGGATGTGATGGATGAGGAAATATACTTCTCCTCAGTCCACACCCCATAAACCCAGGATAAGAGAATAAACTCAAATAATTAAAAAGATCTAGTAGAAATTTCTTTTAATTGGTCAATATCAGCCATGATGCAAACGCCGCGGACGCACACACTCCTATAACCCTTCAAAGTTTAACTTAATTAACTAAACCTGCACATGTGCTGTATCATGAATGATGTGCAACTATGATGGTGTCTCTGCTCACACTTTGTTACCAGAAATTGTTCTCTGCTCATGCTTTGTTACCATGCTGAACTTTTATGACCCTTAGATTTCATCGACAGTCGAGTTCCGAATGAGCATAATCAAACATTATGTGTTGATTTTGAGTATCCACATGAAATTTTATGGCTCAATTTGTTGCTTTATTTTACCTAAGAGGCTTGTCAACTGGAGATCAATTTTTACCAAATAATTTGATTTTTGTTAATTGTGTTTGTTTCTGAACAGAACCTTCTGCTGGAAGTGATCAAGTGGATCTTTTTGCGCAAAATTTTGTTGATCTTTTGGATGCACCAGTATCTGTTCCAACAGATAAGTCTATTTCTTTGAACAATGATCCTTCAGAGGTTGATTTATTTGCGGATGCCGCTTTTGTATCTGCCCCATCCCAACCAGAAGCAGTGCAGATTCTTGCTCCTCATGTAAGTCTTTCACCAGCATGTTAAAAGAACGAGAAACCTTCATCAATGCTTTGATTTTGCAAACCTAATTGATACATAGGCTCTCGTCAGAATGACTCAAGCTCATGTGTGTGTCTGTTGTGACGAGGTCTGGGTGTGTGCATGCTTGTGCGCGGGCATGTACTTCTGAGTGCCTTAGTGTGCACTTTAGTGGGGACTAAGTTGGGGAAATTGTAGTTTCTCTTCTATTTAGTGTTGAGAGCTCCTGCCTGATTCTTGATTATATATATCTGATTTGAGAAAAATATTTCTTAGTAATTTTCCCTAGGACTTATGGTTACAAGATTACCCTTTACCTATTATATGTTATTTTAAAAATTGAGCTGTTCTTGGATCTTCATCTCTTTTGGTGAAAAAGAGTATCAATTTCTAGTCTGCAATACTGAATATGAGGACACATAAGTCATTGGAGTTGGAAATCATGGTATTTAGCTGGGACTTTATGAGATGTGCAAAGTTCAATGAATTAGAGAGACTTGCATTTAGGGGTCTGATTTGAATTGTCAAAGTGGAATTTAGCTTAAAGGTTATGTACCTCAGTAGACATTAGTATTAATAGATGAAAGGGATTCGGAGGTCCTATACTCTATGCAACACTTAGTTGGTCATCAGATGGTTAGCCTTAGTTTTAGTTACTTATTCCTTTGCATAATGAAGAATTCAGTTTATTTGTGGGCTCCTTTTTTCCATGTCTATGGTATATTTGGCATTAGAACAGGGAACCTCCTTGTCTTTTCTCATACGTGAATTTGCTTTTTGTTCCCCATTTATCCTCTGGTTTTGCTCTCGTGTAGGGTGCACAGGGAGTGTTTTGTTGGTTAAGTTGTGTTTAAAAAGCTTGATTTTTTTTTTGTTTTACATTCTTCAAGTCTAAGACATGATTAGACCTTGTCCTTGTGCTAATTTGCCAATCAATTTTGTTTTGGCCTTTCTGCAGACTGATGTTGACTTATTTGCCGCTCAGCCTACCCCTTCTTCCGCTGTTTCTACATCGATGGATTTTTTTGCTGCACCTGATCCAGCTTCCCAGCTTGACATCAAGGCTTCTAAACCTGATACGAAAAGTAACACAGTTGACCCATTTGCTGCTGTTCCACTTACCAATTTTGATGGATCCGAGCCTTTTGGCGCATTCACTTCTCCTTTAGATCCTTTGTCAACTGTATCTAACCAAAACTCATCTATTAATGGAAGTGAGGGGAACACAAACAGATCTTCTACTGAAACCAAGCCTACACCAAAGAAGGAAGGATTTCAAGTCAAATCCGGAATATGGTCAGATTCTTTGAGCCGCGGGTTGATTGATCTAAATATAACTGCACGTAAGTACTCATTTAACAATTAGATGTACAGTTTTAGTAGGAAAACTAGTTGTAAATTCATTTTCTTATGCTGATATTCTTTGTATCTCATTATGGGACAGCTAAGAAGGTTAACTTAGCAGATGTTGGCATTGTGGGCGGTTTGACTGATGGATCAGAAGAAAAAGACAAGGGACCTTTGCCTTCATTTTACATGGGTAAGGCTATGGGCATGGGATCTGGACTTGGTAAATCTGGTGGGTTCACATCGACAATGGCAAATGATGACGACTTCTTCTCAAGCCTAAGCACTAGCAGCCAGCAAAGCCAATTTGGAAGCTTTCAGAAATGAATTGTTCTTGTAGTGCAATGCTAATTTTCATTTGGTAAATTGACTTCATTTTGGAGGACTTGAAGCTTTATATATGAGAGAACACGATGTATATGGTGTCGATTAACGATATTTGTAATGAACTAATGCTTGTCTTATGTGCTATTAAGAGGGAAACAGTTTGGTACAAATAAAATAGAAAAGGAAAAAAGAGAGAACTATTTTGGCTGTTGTTTGCATTAGTAAATGTACAATCATCTCTAAAATCTGCAGAAAGTTTAAATGTATAATATTCGAACGATGTAGGGGTAGTAGATTCTCCTGATTTATTGTTAGGTTTTTTTTTTTTTTTTGCACGAATCAGGTAGAATCAGTTGCTACATTGTTAAAGTTTAGTTTAGTCTGTTTCTAACAGACTGAGTTAAGACGTGGTTTAATTTAACGAGTCAAAGTCAAATCTAGCTGCTTCAAGTTCAATTTAATATAATAAAAAAATAAAATTAAAATAAGTGTTTATCGATCAAATTCAAATTGATTTTTGAGACTTTACTCGGTTATAATCACTATTTGACGTCACAAGACAAATATGGAAATATCCAAACCTAGGTAACTAATTCGCGGAGCGGGTGCGGGAGCGGGAGCGTAGAGCGCGAGCGAGAAAGCGGAATGTCAGATTTTAAGAAAATTGATTTTGAGAGCATCTGCAGAGCGTACTTTTTTAATATTTTTATAATAATTTTACATTAATTTAATTATTAAATGCATCAAAGTTTTATTCTGAACTTTTTAGATTTATTACTCTCTATGTTCAAATTAATACGATAAGTTAATATTATGAACAATAATTTCAGTGTTATTATATATTTATGTTACTACATTGTAAAATATTTAGATGAAGAAAATAAAATAGCTTATTTTTAAGCAAAATAAATGTTTTTAACTGATAAATATAGAAAAATCAACGTTTTAAAGTGAAAAGAAGTACTCCACTAATTTAAAGCTCAAATATATAATGGAGTGTATTATTATATAAGTTTAAGTACACATTTCCCAACCAAAATGTCAGTTCATTGATGTACACATGACATTGAAAAGAAGTACTCCACTAATTTAAAGCTCACATATATAATGGAGTGTATTATTATATAAGTTTAAGTACACATTTCCCAACCAAAATGTCAGTTCATTGATGTACACATGACATTTGAAACGGGAAATGACTCTGGGATTGTACAGGCGGTAGGGCGCGTGAGTGTGGTACTTTAATTGCATAAATTGCCACATGTCATTTTCCAATTAGATATATTTCAATAAAATTTAGTAAAGCGCGCTCTCTGAAATTAAAGATCGCGAATTTATGGATTTGAATTCGCGCTTTATACGCGAATTTCCCAAATACGCTCCAATTCGCGTTTTTGGAGCGCGTGACAACCTCTGCTCCGCGAATTTAGTTACCTAAATCCAAACACGACAAAGCTTAAAGATTTGAACTTGTGCAGATGTTATGTAAAAGAGTAAAGATTAGTTACAAGGATCATAATAGAAAGAAGTCCCGGATGATTCAATAGACATCCAAGGCCGAACCTCATCAGGTAGGCCCCAATAATTCTAATACAGACTATTTATTTTACTTTACACATGGATATGCCAATTTGCTACTGTTGTAAACATGAGACGAATATTAAAACAGCATTTTAGTAAATATCCAGCATTCTTCCCCTTAACATGGCTTCTGCTTTCTTAACCTGCTTCACTGGGCCAATTATGAAGACCTGTACCATAGCCGTAAAATATTAGGCAGGCACCCGACTGGAACACTTCTATTGCAGAGATGGAATAATTGTAAGGTTCAAACATAGAAATCATGATTACTGGAAAAAGTACTCCAATTCAAAATGAAGTAATAAAGCTATTTTGAAAGCTTCATTGGTTCCGAAAGAACGATTTTCTGAAAGTAGAAGCCTGACCACACATCTGCCATATCCATATTCACTGTATTTCTCTAATCATATGATATTGTTCCATTTCAAACCCTTTAGTTTAATACTTAAATAGCTTAATTCGATATGTTCTACAATTTTGAGCAGGTCAACGTTGTTACACAAGTAATATATGAAAGTAGAAAATTATGGCCTGGCCTGTTGGGAATTGTTACTCCAACTAGTAAGCACTTTACATGGATACCATCATTCTGAATTTTTCAAAGGAGAAAATAAATTAGTCGTTTATCTCGATATATATTAATAATGCTAATTCTGTTCCCCCATGCAAGGCATTGCAATCTGTTATATACTAGCTTTGTTTAAAGACAGGCCTCTTTCAAACTTTAAGGTAAAAGCTTATATACTTGGAAAACAATGGGAAATAATGATTTTTATGCTTTAACATTTTGTACACAATAAACACTAAGACTGAACAACTAGGTATGATCTCCTGTTTCTGTTCTACATTCACCCCATCATAAAAAAAGTATATGTAATTTGTTTAAAGACCGAGTATTCCTAACAAGTTTCATAAAAAAAGGATACATGATAAAAGAAAAAATATGGGTTAACAAGGTAATTGGGCATCGACAGACTTTAAAGTGAAAAGCTAACCTTGTCTGGGGGACCTTTATCTCCTCCAAAAAATATTTCAGCACTGCAAAATATTTCACCATAAGTAAAGACGGGATGAAACAACACAGAAGCATTTATCTTTAATGGATGTATTACAGACTTTTGCCATTTAATATTCATAACAAATAATTGGCCTCTTGCCGTGCAAATGGAACTATCAAGAGTAGAAAGTTAAGTGTAACGTGGCAGGATAGCTTACCTGCATGATTCCTTTACTGCCAAAATATTGGCTCCTCGTTTTCCAATAACACGTCCCATTTTTCCTCGAGGAACATCAAGAACAGATAGGATTTCTTCTTGTAGAGCATTCTCATCTGCAGTGAGATTGTCTGCAGTGATGAAACAACTGTAAAATTAATATGTAATATCCATATGTAATGCTGTTATGCATATAATAGTAAAGGTTAGAAAAAATATGAGAATATTCTCCATCAAACTTATAGATAGGATGAAAAGGGAAATATAGCCACTTAAATTCCAATTTTCCTTTTCAGAAATTTTGGATACAACCTACCTTACCACTAGGGGTGAGCAACTCAAACCGGACCGAACCGGAACCGACGGTTCGGTCCGGACCGTTTAACGAACCGGAATTTCGATTCGGTAAACGGTTCTTGTCCGAGAACCGAACTCTAAAAATACCGGTTCTCGGTAGAACCGGTCGGTTTACCGAACCGAACCGGTTGGACCGAAACTTTTTTTTTTTTTTTCATTATCCATTTATCAAACCCAAAACCAAAAACCGAACCCAGACCCAATTTACCATACCCAAAAACCGAACCAACTCCCCAATTTCTCTTATTTCTCTTTCATTTCAAAATCAAAAACCCTAACCTTCCTTTTCCTTCCAATCCACCGCCGCCCGCCGCCCACCCACTGCCGTCCGTCTCATTCCTCCGGCCGCCGCCATCCTCACAGCCATCCGCCACTTTCACTATGCCCGAACCCGAACGAAGTCCCACACTCTCACTTTCACTTTGCTTTAATTTTCGGATCTCCCTATACCCGAACCCACTTTCAATTTCTTGTTTTGTTGGTTTTTAGAAGAGAAGAAGAAAAGAAGAAGAAAGAAGAAGAAAGAAGAAAATGAAAAGAGAAGTACGTATAAATCAAGAGAGAAGGGGGGGAACCTTAACAGGAGAAAATAGGGTTTCTTGTTCCTCTGTCCCTGTATACTAATCCAGAAATTCAAACACACAGATCAAAGGCGCATTCAGTGTGTTATAGTTTCACAGGGAGGGTTTCATAGGGATTCCAATTTTCTTTCTTTTTTTTTTCATTTTTCTTTAAAAGAAAAAAGAAATTCGGTATATATTTGGACCGAACCGGAACCGAACCTGACCGGTCGGTATTTGTACCGAACCGGACCGACCATTTCGGTCCGGTACTCGGTCCATCTTTTTTTGGGACCGAACCGGGCCATAACCGAACTTCGGTTCGGTTCGGTCCGGTTCGGCCCGTTTGCTCAGCCCTGCTTACCACCCACCACTTTTTAGCCACTCTGTAGTCTGTACTTAAAAATTAAAATGCCGTAGTCTTAAATAGATTCATATCACATTTAGGTCAGGCGCCACAGCATTGCAACCGCATTCTATTAATAACCAGGTTATTCTTCCAACTGGAGATTAAACCACCAGCAATGCATCATAACATGACATTTTTCATTTATTATCTATAGAATAACTGACTTATCACACCTAACAGTTTCATCTAAAATGTCCACTTCTGAGCTCACCTAACCTTAATAATTAGACTACTGTGACTAATACTATTAATCTATGAAAGAAAAGATAATATGCAATATAGTGTAGCTTATAATTACTTTCCATTTTGTAATATTAACACTAATGTTCTTGAAGTGAATGTCAACTGCACTTTCTTAGTTTTGTGATTCAATGCAAGCTCAAATGACACAGTTATCCACAAAATAAAAGGCCATCTGCTATTGCTCTTGTAGATAGTGAACTACACTTGCTACCAAAAGAATTTTAAATACAACATTCAGATTTTATCAGAGTATAAATTTTCAAGTGATCCGAACAGGTATAAACTGCAGAACTGGAGCGACAAACACAATAACAAATAATAACCATGCTTATATTCTTCAGGAAGCTCATAGGTACATGATACTATCAAGAACTTCTCATTCTTTTGTGTGCATGCATATGCAAATATGTATTTAACACATGAAATATAAAGAAAAGTGTACTTTGGTGGAAGTGTATAAATACCAGGAGCTTGAGGCAGAGCTGGCCAATCTGCAAAATTGCTATCATCAGTGCAGAAACATCGACAATATAGGGCACCACGAAGTGCAAGGTACCACAAGGATCTCTGACTCAATATCTCCACCATCTTATGATATATAAACAGAAGAAAACGGACATCATCGGCTGCTGCACGGACCATTAGTTCAGACAATGGTCTATATGTCCAAAACTTGGGATCCTGGGAACAAATAAACCATCAGGACTATGGGAAGCAGACAAAAGGCTATATGCAGTTCTAAAATCGATATTTAAGCCTTAATATTCAAACAGAAGTAGGGCAGGTGTTTTAGGCTGTTCTGAAGAAGAACCAATGTATGTAGCAAATTCCCAGGTGCTCAAGTCACTCTATACTTGGTAAAGACTTTTAGTTAAAACATCTGATGTGACTAACTTGAGCTAGTTTAATATTTAGTACACATACATCATTGACTCATGAAAAAGGACAACCACTAATTGAACCATAAACCTTTCCTTAAAAGTATGAAAAGATTATATTTTAGGTTCAAGCAACTTGAATCACACTGAAGTACCACCACTTCTAGAAGACATGAGAAGACACCAAAACTAACCTGCCTCAAAAGAATGCGAACTTCTTCCTTCTCATCATAAGAAAAGCCTGCCGAGAAAGAAAACATAAGAAATGCCTGCATAAATCCTTTAAAGTGAAAACCAATGCATAAGGAGGCTCCTGACCTAAAGAAACCAACACTAAACATTAGGCTTTTCCTTAAAGAAGATTATGAACAAGTTCTTGGACTGTATTTGAATAAAGAATGAACTAACAAATCATAAGTGTAAAACAGAGTTAAAAACAGCCCAAATAAGGCATATACAAATCATACCAAGCTATGCAGGATATTATTCTCTAAATATATGTGCAAACAAGTTAATGATTTATATAGTTACTACAAAAGAGTAATTGAATAGCTGGGGATAAATCAATCTTTCTGGGTATGTAAATGAAAGAAAAACGAAATTCCTGTCTGATGGCATATAAATCGTCCAATTAATATTTTTCTTTCACAATCTAGTATTATAATAATGATATAAAATTGACAGTCATACATAATGATGTACCAAAAATTAGAAAGGAATTATATCTGGTATAAAGCTTAGTGGCTACAAAATAGATAGATAGTGAACGAAGGCCATCAATTACAAAAAAATGGGTTAGGATGTCCTAAAAGATCGGAAATTGAAGTCACGGGCAAATTTTCCTTCTGATTTTGCATATGATACTTTTATCGCACTTATCAGATGTACGTGTAACTCGTCTTTTTGGTCTCATTTTAATAGACATAACGTGTGAACTCGTGAAGAGTAAATATGCACAGCAGGGTACGACTCTCTTTATAGACTTGGTTCAAAACTTTAGCTTGCACCTAAGCCCTCATTCCTACATCCTCGTCCATGATATGCAGTTATGCACACTTGTTCACCAAGCAAAGAGTAACAATAAATCATAGCTGTTAGCCCACAAAACAACCAAAGAGTTCCAGTTTTCAAAATAAAATTAAAAATTAAAACAAAACAAACTAATTACCACAAAATCGAGGGTCAGCAAGTAGGCCAACAAATGATATGTAGTCATCCGGAACTTTTTTCTGTCCTTCTTGCTCCTTGATCAGTGAATAAGCAATCTGTTCGGGAAAATTACAAAATTGAACAAAGTGGTAATTAATTTCATCAACTTTCTAAAGCGAGATATTGATTATCGATTTTATATATAATTTCCTCAAGGTACTAAAGGTAAGAGGAAAGAAACACAATTGCAGTCATACACTGACTCTTCTGCAACCGAATTTTACATAGAGGAAAGCCACAACCAGGTGCAGGTATACACACGCGCACACACACACACATACAGAGAGAGAGAGAGAGAGAGAGAGAGAGAGAGAGAGAGAGAGAGAGAGAGAAAGTGATGAGCACTCAAGAGGTTTGAGGATATGCCGACTCCACGAAGCTCACAAGTGTCCATTCAATACATATCTAATCAAGGGAGAGATACCCACCCAATCACGTGAAGCATTAAAATGAAAAATACACTAGGAGTTGCTGGCACCAAAGGACCCAGAACTCTATAGTAGAAATCAAGCTAGGAAGATGAGCATTAGAAATAAACTGCATATGAAGGATGAAGCTTTTTATTTTCTTTCCAAACATTGGAAATTCATATCTATCACCTGTTAATATATGCTTATACTCTATAGCCAATAGATGGAAGGCTAAAAATAGTCTTTTGTCAACTTTAATTAATTATTTCCTTTTTTTTTTTTGGTTCGTCCAACTTTAACTAATCACATTTACGAAACCAACAACCAAAAGAAAATGCCAACCTGGGTATCCACAACATTATTCAATTTAATTCCAAACTGAAAGTATAACGCCTGCACCATATAAACAGACAAAAAAATCACTTATGGAATACTTTGGCACATACAACTATGGAAGAGAAGAAAACAACCAGCAAGAGACCTCACTATCTCGTTTGCAATCATGAATAACTTTAGTGATGTAACTAGACTCGAGTGCTGGCTTACAAGCTTTGACAAGTGTCTCTCCACCCTCAATGGCATCAACCAGATATATTGCATCTGAAAAAGCAAGCTGCAAAACATATTCATTTAATGGAAAGTACATGACCCTCAGTTGAATCCATTATATTACATGCTAAGGAATCGTAATGAACAAAATCTTTGAGGCTCTTTCTACAATATTACTTGTTTTAGATGAACATTGTGTTTTATACTGGGCTGAGATGTCTCGTCATATACCAGCATGCAAACAAAGTGTGAATTTATGATGGTTTCAATCTATGACACTCAAGTTTTTTTATAGGTAGAAAGGAAACATATGCATTAAGAAACGAAAAATACATCATGTAAGCACACACTGAATGGTTTAATATTCTTATGTTTATATAACCACGGCAACCAAGATAAAAAACAGTTTAGAATGACGACTATGTGAAAAGGGTCTTATTGACATTACTCTGTTCCAGGATAATGAATTCATCAAATGTTTAAGTAGCTATGAGCATATGGTTCAATTCACAATGGGTGCACATAGTTGACAAGATAGTACTCTAGCTTAAAACTCTTATCAATTTAAATTTGAAGCATTGAAGTTGGATGCACTTGAACAACAAGTTAACATTGAATAACCATCACTTCACAATTCCGAAAATATTCTCTATTTCGTAAGATATAAACACTATTTGGTAACAAAATTCAGAAGAGAAAAAAAAAAAAACCTGCATTATACAAAGAGTCCCATCACGACAAAGGTCAACACCTTCACAGTCAAAGCCTACGACCAGCTGCCTCTCACGTGAAGGCTGCAAAAATTCTGCAGGAAGTTGAGATGCATGGGTGACAACATGGATAGGAACTGTAGACAAAAATGCTTCAATGTTGACAGGTGTGCCACCTGAAAAAATAAGAGGGAAGAAACCTTTAATAAGTAAATCAGGTGAAAGTGAAATGTTCTGGCTCTCAACTCTTACAGCATAGAAAAAGTTGATAAATAAGGCAACCTCGACAAGCCTTGAGCTATTGCTCGTCTAATCATGGCAAACAAATCCTCTTCACATTTTTTTGAAGTACTACACTACTGCTATTTTAGAACTCTCAAAATTGGTACATGATCTCTCCAATTATCTCAAGGTTCTACACTTTGAAGCCGCAAATGAAGTATACACCAACACACCAAGAACATCCAATTCTAACTTATACCGCTCTGTACACCAATTGAAGTAATTTACAACATAACTTCAGCATGAGTCAAATGAATTGAAAGCCCTAACATATTCCCTAAAACCTTATTTTTCATCTGTCCATCCCCAATATATTATATATATGATCAGTAACCAAACAACTCCGGCAATTTAGTTAGTTGTATTAAACTAGCTGGTCAAATTACCAAAACGACGCAAATGTAGATTCTACCTAAACTTACGATCATAAGTAACAGACATATAGATTTACTTGACTATATAGATTCTCAACATAAAATAATAAAAGAGAAAGAAATTTACCAGGGTCCGGAGGCAGAGGAATGTGGGTCTGATGAGGAGACGCCATGTCAGAATATTGCAAATTTCGCTCGGGATTTCAGCTTCAATTTATTCATAGATCAATGGGATTGCCTCCGGTATGTTTCTCTCCAATTCTGTACAGTAACTGCTAACCAAATACAAGTCAGGCGGTGGTGTTAATAACGTGTTTCACGTATCTAGTCGATTATTGTAATCGATCTCTGGATTTTTGTAGATTATTTTAATCTACCTCTGAATTTGGTAGAGTATTATAGTTAGTCTTTCTTATTTGGATTATAGTGGAACAATTTCAAAGATTTTTTTTCTCTTTCATTTATTGATATATTATTACATTCGATAATTATATTTCGAATTTAGACTTGTTTTACCAAAAACACACAGATGTGCTACACATTAAAATCCCTTAAGAGTTATGATTAATAATACCAAAAAAACAACTGTGAATCGTCTTTAATGTCAAAATTTACCTTTCCTTCTTAATACTTTTCAAATTGAACTCGACACATACGAGGACAAAATTCACATTGTGCATTTGCTCCCTTGTTAACAAAAATAAAATAAAACAGGCTAGATATTTGAATGCGTACACAAAACACTAAAATATTAAAACTAAGATCCTCAGTTTTTGAAAAAATGTTATTCGAGTGACATGTAACTAAGTGAAAATTTAAATATTCGATTTTAATTCTCTACATATCGATTAGATTTGATATAAGTTAGTAATCTAGCTTCTATATAGTGAGTGACGTGCAATTAATCAAATCTCCATAAACTATTCTTTTATTTGATCGCCCATTAATTAATATTTCAAAAGTGTTACTGATACCATCTAAACAATTTTTCTGAGAGAAAAATCTAAGTGAAACTAAGTCATAACTGATCCGAACAGAACCATAAATTTTATTTAAAAACAAATAAAAAAAGTTTATTGATGTGTGGTATTACTTGGTACCTGAAGAAAGAAAATTTTCTTAGTATTTTAACTACTAATTTAAGAACCTATCATGGCCTTTAACTAATCGAATCACATAATTCGCAATATATTTAGTAATTATTTTTATTCTACAATCAAATTCTTGGTCTTTTTTGGATTACAAGAAGAAAATGGGTGGAAAAGTTGAATTCCAAGCACCAAACCAATGTGAATCACATGAGCAGGAGGTTCTCCACCAGCTCACAACCACAAGAGAGAACGCCTTACAACACCTAATCTTATTGTTTTCTTTCCTCTTGTATAAACTGAAATATTCTAGCAGCAGATTCAGTTGCAGACCTTGCATTGTGAGGCACAACCTTGATCACTCGTGTAGGGCCCTCCGGCTCAGAGGGCCTCGGGTTATTTTCAGCCGAATTAATAGTCGAAGACATGGGAAAAAGCGGAAGCACATTTCCAGTACCACCACCTACCAGTCTCTCACTTGGGCTACTGGCTGTGCTGCCTTGTACTTCAACATCATCAGCCGCATCCGGAACTTGTACCTTCTTATGGGTCGGCTTTGTGAACAAGTTTTTATTATGCATACTTACATTGGCTTCCCCAGCAGAAAATTGAGCTGGAGGGTTCATTTGTTCGACTGATGAGCCTGAGTATGCTGCTGCATTCATAAATGGCATACCGTATGGAGGGTAATAGCCATGAGGCCCAGCAGGAGGATAAGTCGGTAACTGATGATATTGTTGGGGATGTTGTCCATATCCTGGAAGTAAAAAGTTACCCGGCATTGGATTCGAGCCGGGCGACCCATAGGCAGCTCCATACCCGGGTGTGGGATATGGGGCACACGGCTTATACACTAGTCCTTCAGAAGGAGACATGACAGGAATCAGCCATTGGTGCCCGTTTGGCTGATTGAAAAACCATGGCCTAGCATTATGGTCATTACTTATAGATGTTGCTGGAGAGTTGCCAACTAATGGTTGGTGGCTTGAAGGTGGTGGGACCTCGTTTTGAGCAGAAGGGACAGATGATTTATAATTAGTATTTTCAGCAGAGCGTTCTTCTTTCTTGTGAATTGGCTTCTCAGAGTCGCCTTTTGGCTTGGAAATATTTGGGGTTGCTTTAACAGGAAATTCAAATGGGAGTTTCTTTCCGGGCGTAGATTTTATAGGTTTGTTCAAATAGGCAGAATGTTCGAGCAAAATATTTGGAGATGATGCGATCAATCTCTGAACCTGATATAAATTATGCACAGATGCTTAGAAATCATAATCATAAGCAATAACTGAAACCACTTAAACTGATATATGTACCTTTATCAATCTATGCAACTCGAATACTTGAACTGCAAAGACTCTTTGTTGACTGCAAAGAAGAAAAAGCATGGTTTATTATTGACTAGCAAACAGAAATAAACAGGATGAGAAATATAGAGCAAAATAAACTTACTTAGAAATAGCTCTCCTAGCTTTCCAGAAATGTTTCTGGCCTATTATACCTACAACATCATCAGGTGTTATTGCATCCTGTTCGGATATGGAATCCAAAATGGATGTTTCGGAGACACTATCGGCCCCACAAGATCGTTCTTCTGTTCCATTACTATTATCATGGACAATGTTCTGATCTCCAAACAGTAAATCCCTCACAGAAGTAGGAGAATTTATATCGTCTGTTGTTGTGATATTCTCCCCCAAAACAGCATTATTGTGCCCATTGCTGGTAGATTTTGGATCTGCACAGAGATCATCAGTTTTTGAAATGGTTTTCTCTCGCTTTTGGTTTTCCTTTTCTTGTCCCAGACTGCTTTCGAGCATGCTTGTTTCATTGGCCTTTTGAAATTGCAATGATTGACTGAAATAAGATGGGTTTGACGGCAGCGCAAGTTCATCACTAGTATATTTAACATATTCTTGACTTGGGAATGAATTGTTGAAAATCGGTACTCTAAAGTCATCTTCATCGAATTTCTTTTTATGCTCAACTTGTGTCGTTGAAGTGCCGTTATATGGGCTGTAGTATTGCTTCTCAGACTGATGTCTAGGAGGCAGCTGATGAGAGAAAAACATACCCCTTTCACGTCCACCTCCCTGTAAATGCTACTTGTTAGAATCTATCAGAATAAAATAGAAACTTGTTCGGTAGATTTGATAGGATGAGATTAGCACTTTACAATTGTCTGGTTAGACCTACGACTATATAATCTCATGGCCTCATGTGCACAACGAAGCAACTTTTCCTTTTATTGCCCAAATATATATCTTCTGCTCAGCACTGAAACCAAAGATACCCAAATCCCTTACCATTTCAAATTTGTTAACATTAATCGATGATGGTCCAAATTCTCAAGAACGACGTGGTGATATTCTTATTCATCAACTATGTAGCCTACCAAACACGATACCACTACGAGATGTGAAGCTTATAACCCATCTAGTCTCTCCAATCAAAGAAGTTAAACAATATTCTCTTTTCATGTAACCATGATTTTAGTTGCTATAAGACGAGTTTGTAGTTTACAAAATGAACTATCACATAACGAAAACAACCCACTTTCAGGATGCATAAACCATATCAAGAATATTTAAATTTCAGAAAAGTCACCTGATTCAAAGGATGTGGCACTGGTTTGGCAGCATCAGTATTATTGGAGTGATCGAATCTCTGAGAAGGGATGCTGAGCTGCTCATAAAGAGCCATCTTGTTCCTTGGAGGTGCTCTTGGCCCTCCTTTATCTGTATCATTCACATGAAGCCTAGGGAACATAGGCCCCATCATCTTCTCCTCATCTCTACCGCTCTTCATCCTCTTGTTTTTATACACAATGCGCCGTTTTTCTCTTTCTTTTCACTAAACACCAAACAACCAAGTTGGTAAGAAGAGCTTAAAATTTCACATCAATCAACCAAAAATCTGATTCCCCTCATATAACAAGACCAACTTTTTTTTCCTCAAGAAACAAAAAACAACTCCCAACGGGTGAGAATCTCTTGTAATTTCACATAAACCAACCAAAAATTCCATGCCTCATATAACAAGATCTGATTTTTTACTTTTTTCTCTTCTCAAGAAACACCAAACAACCAAGTTCCCAACAGGTGAAAATCGATAAAAATTTCATTTAAATCAACCAAAAATTCTATGCTTCATATAACAAGATCAACTTTTTTTATTATTATTTTTTCCCTCAAGGAACAAGGGACCCTTTTACTTCTAAAATCTAACTCCAAAACCAATTCACTTCAGAACACAGCTTCATAGAAAAAAGAAAAGAAAAACAAGCACACTTGCAAAAAGCAAAATTGCTTGGAAAAATTGAATCTTTTTACTTCATTAAAAAATTTCAACACCACCAGAAAGATCACACACCAACAAAAAATAATAATAGAATAATAAAACCGAATACATGAATTGAGGAAGAAGCATACCTTTTTCAGCAGAGAGATCAATGCAAACTGACTTCAGATAAGGAAGCAGCAGAAAATTCGGAATAGATTCGAAAATTCGGGAAATTTTGGGTTAGGGATTCTTTGAAGATAGAAAGGGACGACTTGTGTTTGTATGAATAGGGAAAGGGCAAAAGTGCAATGCTTTGTGGACCCAATATTTGGATAGAATATAACCTAGAAGAACCTCCATAAAGGAAAGAATAACCACAAACAACTAAATCTAGGATATTTAATTCTACTAGATTATCGCGACTGGAAGAAAGGATTATGATATCCAATTAGTTTAAATTTGACACATATTCAAGATTTGGTTTTCTTTTTAGTTTTTATACATGAAGAAATAAATAATTTATTATAATATATTATTCTTTTTAATGCGTCTTGGCTGGAATAGAGCAACCAATTCAAAAGGTAAATTTTTTGAATCTTGAGACGTGTACATAAATTGACTAGTACCAAATAAGTTATACATATTAATACAGAAATCTGGATTATTGGCTAAATTTGTAGTAATTTGTTAGGGTAAACACCACTTTTGGTCCCTCTTATCATTAACTTTTTACAGAGTGGTCCTTCTTATGTTTTTTTTCCCACTTTAGTCCCTACTATGAATTATTTGTTTCACTTTAGTCCTTTTCAAGTGGTCCAAGGCGATTCAGATAACATGTGATATGCTCATGAGGACAATTTTGTCATTTCAAGTAAACTAACATGGATATTTTCGTCTTTCTAATTATTTAAAAAAAAACTAAATTTTCAAACTAGGCTTTCATTCCAATCGAACTTAATCGTACATTTCGTTCCAAACTAAAGTTTTTTCCTAAAATCTTTTTCAAAAACCAAAATTGCTCACCAATTAAACAATATCTCAATAGTGAACGAACGAAAATGCCCAAAAAAATATTCATATGCATGTCACGTGTTATCGGAACCACCTGATAAGGACTAAAGTGAAACACATAATTCATAGTAGGGACTGAAGTGAAACAAATAATTCATAGTAGGGACTAGAGTGAGAAAAAAAACATAAAAGGGACCACTCTGTAAAAAGTTAATGATAAGAGGGACCAAAAGTGGTATTTACCCTAATTTGTTATTTATGTTTTCTTTAAATTTTGTTTTACTCCCAATATTAAGATGGTATTTTTAAATGTTTGAACTTTTACTTAATCTAGAAATTTTTGGAAAAATCACTTTAAAGTAATTGAGAATATAAAATGAGAGATATTTGCATTTTCAGAAGAAAAAAAATATTTTATTGTGTAATGTTTGTAAATTAAAAAAAAAAAAAAAAGGACATAAATATCAAAAATCTTACAAAGTAGAAAGGAACCAACTACACAAGCACTTGATATTAGAAACACATCTCAACTCATTCCCTCTTATATTATTTCTCCTTTCTAGAAAAAACTAATCCCCCCACATAATTCCTAAAAATCAACATTGAAACACACACATCCACTTATATGTCTACATTCCTAAACGTAAGAAACTTTTATTCACGACATATTTTCCCAAATCCTACATGTTAGACTAGATCTCAATGGTTTTTTCCAAGCTTAAACTTCAAAAACTTAAAATGCACGAGACATTCGAACTTAGAAAACAGGATTTAACTTTATATGAATATGAGATATGTAAATGCCCTAAAAGCAATGGGCTAGGCCCAATAAATAAAATTCCCGGCTCCAAAATCGGAGTTTCTAGAACGGGATTAAATTTTTAATTGGGGCCCTTGGGCCCAAAGCATTAGTTTTGTCTACAAAAGTTTGCAGCCGGGCCTTATAATATTCCGCGTTTAAATGAGCTTTCATCAAATTGTTTTAATTCATTAATTATAAAATCGCAATTCATTATTATATTATATATTGAAGATGTTCCAAACATACACCACACGAGGGAATCAGTCTTTCTAACTTTAGTTAGAATTGATCACGAAGATCCTATCCAACAATTTGAGTCTGACTTCTTCCTATCATAAAAGAGTAACATTAAGTGGACATATATTCAATTCACTCTTCGATTTGAACTGTAAAAAAAAAAAAAGAGATAAGAAAGTTCAAAACATACATCAGACATTGATAACAAAACTTGAGACTTGAATATTCATGAAAATAAAGTTAGCAATTTTGAGATTAGAGATTTTATAAATCTAGAAATTCCTGACATAATCAAATTGAGTAAAAATATATAAACACAAACATTGACAAAATAAATATGTACTGATGTAATTGATTAATCGATACCACTACTCCTCTGTGTATATACTTCTCCAGGGGGAAATGCGTGCCCAGCCTCCTCCACTACACCATTGTGTTTTACTCGTTTAAGTGCTGATATTCTTATAATTTACTGGAAAAGTGACAAATGTAACTTCATATATTATTTTTTTCGAAATAAAATGTGAAAACATTAACTTAAATAGATTGACATATTCACTTAAATTTTTTTGACAAATTGACAATAAGTCGCTTAAGTCTTAATATAGATGACAGTTCTCTGATAAGGTTCATACAATAGCAATGACCATCTTTGATGATACAATACAAATACACTGCTCTGTTACATTAATAAGCATGACACAGATCCTTTAGTTCTTCTTCAGTTGTAAAATTTATTACCAGTTTCGTATAAATCATTTAATTTTGATTCTGTATGACGAGTGAGCATCATATGGTTCTATAAAACGTATAATGTGTAACAGATTCAAAGTAAATTCAACCTTGTTTCAATCATGCAGTAGTTTGAGAGCATTTCTTTTTATTTATCGATTACATTTCCGTTAAAAAAATTACACCAAATGTAAACATTAATAAGTAGAATCGAACAATATATATGCTGTTTAAAATAAGTGATTTTTAAGAATCAAGACAAAATAGAAAACGGAGAATTCAATTAAAACATAATAATAGTGCGAAACAAATCATCAAAATAATTACAAACTATAAAAAAATTCCCCCCCAAAACAACACCAACCAAACAGATCTGCACAAACACAAACTCGTAAAATACCCTCCGTAGCCTATACATAAATAAAACTCCAGAATACTAAATATAGATGATAATGTAAAATCTTCAGATCCTGAGCGCAGATCCAAAGATGAACGACACTATTGCGACGGCGCCACCAACAAACAAGGATGGAGATGCAACTCCGGCGGAGGAAGCAGGTGCCGGCGCTGGAGCCTCTTGAGCCGCTGAGCTTCCGAAGAGAACGAAAATGGTGACTACAACCATTGCTACAAGCAAAGCTCTGGTCTGAGACACCGCCATTGAAATTTCTGCGTGTTTTGAGGGTGTATTAAGAGTGTGTTTTGAGAGAGAATGAAGTGAATGGTAGAGCTGAGGGAGAGAGAAAGAGATTGACGGTTATTTATATAGGAGAGAGATAGTGGAGAGTGAGGGTTTCGGGCAGAGGCTAGGTTGTATGGGCAGTTGCCCGGTTTACAGGTAGACTGTCGATTCTTTGGAGGAGTGACAGCTGGTTGATACGACGCCGTATCACTCTGGATGTTTACCTACGCAATCATCATATCCCGTCGTTTACGTTTTTTGTGGAGTATATTTTTGGGCCTATTGAATTTTCATATTAATGCGTAATTTGGAAAAATAATTGGAGTGATTTTTCTATTTTTGATATATATAATTGGAGTGACCCCTACGCGTTGTTCTTAGCTGTGGGATAACATGGGTGCACATGTGGTCCGAATTTCTCATTTTTTTTTAAATTAAAAGTGGGAAATAATATGAAATACTTATTAAAATTTGACGGCTTTAATTCCCCTTTTATTATGAATAACTAAGAAAAATTATATTATTCAATGATGAGGATACCGCGTTACAAAAAGAAAAAACTAAAGAACTTCGTAATACTTTTTTCGATCCTTATTTTTCTCACTTTTACTTGTTGCACGAAGTTTTATATAAAAATTGAAAAAGTAAAAAATTAATGCATCTTTGTAAACCATTAAAAGTAATAGTTCATATAAGAATTAGCAATATAAAATCATTATTTTATATAAGAGATTATTTTTAAAAGGATAATTCAATTTATAGTAATGAAGTGTTATTTTGTGTTTAAATGTTTTATGGCGAAATTAGACAAACTAGTTTCGTCTATATATTGAAAATTTTATAAAATTCTCTCTTAATTTTTAAAGGCAAATATTTCCTTTAAGAAATTGTTATATATAAGAAAGACTTATAAAATTTATAATCTTGTTAATTAATTTAATACAATATGACATAGTTAACTTAATTTCTTCTTTTCATAAATTCATAATATTTGAAAACAAAAACTTTCGTAAGCTAACAATCTATTGGAATCCAACATAGGTATATATTGAATCCAATGAATGATGTATTGCAATACAAATATATGTATATATTCATCAATATAGGCTTTTCAAGAGCATGGTGGAAGCCATGCCATATACATCCCAATGAATTTACACATATTTAGTTAAAGAAAATTCAAAGATATGATCGGTGTATGATTCGAAAACTACATTATATATTGGAATAAAATTTTAATTATTGAACAAAAGCTTGGTTGGCAAAGCAATTTCATAACATGCAAGCAAATGATTCTTCATAGCACTTATGTTTATTTTAAAATAGCTAAATCTTGAACAGTCATGACTTAGTTTATTTCAATATTTCAATATATATATATATATATATATATATATATATATCCTGTTTGTAGTGTAGGATTGAACCTCAAAGGTAGAACAAATTAGGCACCAAGGTAAACATAACGACTCTTTAATAGGACGATGGAGGTTTTATATGTTTACCAAACTTATTGGGATTTTAATAATATTTTATTTAGGTTGTGCATTTGTATTTCTCTATTTTGAGTTTTTAAACGTCCTAATCCCGCTTTACACTTTCGAAATAGCTCACTCGTAAAAGTTTAATAGCAAATTGTGCCATGAAAATTATATTTTCGCTTCACTTTGCATCATAATTAATTAATATTTTAATTATTTGACACGTCTTTGGAAGGATATTTTAATCCATTTCATTCCAATAAGTGGCAATAATTTATATTTTTGGGTAAATAAATAAGTGGCAGAATGAAATACTGGAAAATAGGATTGTGAATGCGCAACTCTCATTTTGGTAGTGGTGGGATTAGTTGGGGCAACGTGCTTGCCTCTAGTCTGAACTTGACGAATCAGAAGACGAAACGTCAATGTGGAGGCAGAAGACACGAGTCAATTTATAACGGTCTAGGCACGTCACGTGTGGTGTGGGGATAATATCTCTCATTTTTAGGCTGGGTTTTTATATCTTGGGAAAGTTTTTCAGCCGTTGGATTTTCCTCTTTTGTTTTTCTAATGTAAATGTTCAATTTTTATTTTGAATTACGAACTAATATAGTATAGTAAAATAAGGTACTAGTTATATAATTTATAGTGGATAGGCCCTACTTGGAAGGTTTTGGTTTGGTTCCGTGATCTCAGTTTCAAAAATTGATTTGGGTGAAACTCAATTTGAATAGATTTTGAAATAGTTAAACTTAAAACCTCAATTGGATTATATTTGAATGTTGGAGTTTGAAGAAAAAAGTAAGTGATATGTATCATATTAAATTTTTATAGATTCCAAGAGTTTGTGTACAAGCATAGATTTTTTTTTTCATTTTTTTCCGTTTAAAAAAAGAAAAGTTTTTGTTATTTTAAATCAATGAAAACAAAAATAAAATGTAATTCAAAAATAATTTATTTGACTTAAACTCTGTTATTTTTCTTAATTTAGTAATATTTTTACAAATTTTCCTATAGTTTTCGAAGCGATTCCAAAAAATTCTCAATATTTAACTAATAAAAAATCCATGATGAGTTTCATGAATCTGATGAAAACTCACCATCCACATAGATCCTTAAAGCGAAACTTTAGGTTAAAATAAACGCAAAATGTTAGAAAATATAGTATCCAAATTGAGTACCCAAAGGAAACAGAGAGCTCAAAACAAACATTCCACAGCTACATACTATGTAGTCTCTCTACCATTAGCAATAATATAAGAAAAAATAATCATTTAAGTTAAATTATTTCTCACTGTAACTATTTCATGATTCCAAAACTTCCACCTCTATTATCATATACATCTAAATAATGAAACGGTTTACATATCATAATGAAAACAAAATTCTATAATTAAAACCCCAGGAATTTTGGGGCTAACAGGAACAAAGGTTGCAATGCGCTTGGAGAGAATTTCCTTGCAAAAAGAAAACAAATAGAAGAAGGCTGATCATTGTATGAGCACTTATGACCTTCAAATATCTTCTTCATAAATTCCTCGGTTATGTCCAAACCACCAAATGAAGCCGGATGGGCCCCGCCCCTCGACCAATCCACCCAAGTGATGCTTCTATTTGCCAAGAGATTAGGTGCTTTAATAGTCAACATAGTAGGAAAATAGTGTTCATCCACGTAACATGCAGGTTTGCAGAACTCGGCAAATTTTGGGTAGAATTTATTATCATCGACTATATAGAGAGCGAGCTTTCGATTAATTTCAAACCATTGAGATCCCTTTCTCCACTCGGTAATGTTAACCTCGGGTAACATGTGGTCATTGTAGCGTCCTCTCCCAAATGGGCCAGGGTCATCAAATGCGCCAATGAAGCTGTATTTGGACTGAGAAATGTGGTTGTAGATTGTAGTGAAGTTGTAGAGAGGAATGCATGATTCCGATAACAAAACAAACCATTCGTTGGACATATCGAGCAAGGCATTGGCCATAAGTCTTCTTTCGGCATCGCACATACTCATCTTTCCCCATTCCGAAACCTGTATGTAGAAGTTGAATATAAGTACAAATCTATCACATCTGTAATAAAACATGGGTAAGGTGCAATACACTTGCTATTTGGCTGGATAACACTATTACGAGGGACCAAACACAAGGCATGGTCGTGTATATACATTTGTCACATTGAGTTGGTTAGTCCTGGTAAGAATTAAATCATAAAGACAACGTGGAAAATCATAAATACTTTAGTTGATGAGGATTCAACGACAAAAAGGATAATAGAATGAGAAGATAAAATCAAGAATTGACGGGTTCTAACACTTAAGGACATATATACGAGAATATCTTATCTAAATGATTAAGGATTTAATCCCTAAATGAGATAATGAGTTTCAATCTTTAGTTCGAGAACACAACAAAACCATTTTCATTCAACGCCTTTCTTGGACCAATCTGGAAGTCTACGATGTCGTAACCAAAGAACATTCTTGCATTTAAACAAACAAGGTTGTAAAACTTAAAACAAGAGATTATAGAAGTATTTTGTTTACTCGTAGAGGAAATAAAAGAGTGACAACCTATATCTAATTAATGCTGAGTTACTAATTTCGTGACGGTAATAACTTTTAAGGCTTTCATGTAGCTTTCAGTTCCAAACCAAGATACAGCAGTACACAAACATATTTCATGGATTGATTCCTCTCTATAATGAGCGTATGATATAAATAACGAACAACAATTAAGTATGTAATTTAGTCACATTTCTACTAAAAGAAAACTCGCTAAAATGTATTGACACAGAAGAACTAACTAGCTATGTCCTGAACAAAGTCAGGACACACGGAAAAGACATGAATGACCAAATTCAGTTACTTCAAAGGGCCAAGTAAGTCAACCTTTCATAAAAATACCATCGATTTTGAGTACCAAGATGAGAGTATTATAACACGAACATGCTCAATTTGCACACCATATGCCAAATATATCCTAGAACTACGGTTTCATTTAAGAAAGTTCTTCAAAGATAAATGTTATCTATATTAAAGGGAGAATATGGAAATTTTAAAAAACTTTAGAGATGACAAAAGAAAGTAAATTGAGTTTAAAAGACGCATAGCAAATTAAAGTAGCTACTCTAGGAACGGTCTCATAAAGTTTTTGGAAAACACATATATATGGAATGAACAAAGACTTCATCTCAACTGATAATTGTTTAATGATGATATAAATTCTCTCTACCCACGACTTCTTACGTCTAAGAAAAGCAAACACCATAATCAAACGACAACTGCAGGCAACTATACATATTTACTCACAAGATACATAAAAGACACGCCTACCATGTACTAAAGCATACGACTCTCTGGCAACGAGTACCACAAAATTTACTCGACTGAACATTAAAGCCATTTGGATTTATTACAGAAGAACTATAAATTTTACTCACAAGATGCATAAAAGATACATCAACCCCATATTAGATCATACAACCATGTGACAAACGAATACCAACAAAATGTACTCCACTGAACATTAAAGGCATTTTATCATGAAAACTACAACAATTTTAAGAAAATAATTATTTGAAAATTCAATGGTAAAAAAAATGCAAATCATGAGTAAATAGAAAATAAGATCATAAATTACATACCTTGCTAGGTATTTGTCTCTTGTAAAATACCGACGTGGATGCAAAATCAGGATGGAAAGACGGTAAAGAGTGAATGTAGATCGAATACCGTCCCTCATGCCCCTTAAAAAACCTCTCCCAAAGAGGCGCAAGAGGCAACGGCCCCTTAGTCAAGAACATGAATGCAACCTTCGGAACCCTTTCAAAGGGAAATTTCTTCACACGGGGAACAAAAGAGGCTCTCCACAACAACTCCTCATCACTCATTTCATGCATCAAATTGGATGGGGGCTTTATCCATTGTTGTAAACTTTTCACTTCTTCTCTATTGCAGGTTAATATACTAGGCCTTACATTAGCCAATGAATTATTATTAAGTCCAAAATACCTAATCATATAGATACTAACTACAGAGAAGGTAAAACACAAAACCAGAAAAAGTACAAGTAGCTGAAGCAGCCTCTGAGGCAAAACCCTAGTTTGGTTTGTTCTGGTAACAATGATAGGATCTTTACCTTCCTCCATATGTACAACCTTTAATTGCAGATAAAGAATACCCTTTATCACAAAACTTCTCTTCTGGGTATTTCGATTTCCAGCATACCAATAAACCCTCCAAAAATCTGAATAAAAATGCTAACTTTCCTCGAGAGAAACAAATCCCAGTTCCTAAATTGAACGATATAATCAAGATCTCAATCAGAGCACCTCTGTAAATCAATCGTATATAAGCCAACAATATTCTTTGCCCACTGACAAAACTCAGGAAAATTTCTGATTTTTAAGTAAATCTTTTATTCAAAAGTTGGAGTGATGTGAATGAAAAAGTGCGATTTTACCAAACGAAAGCAAATTAGACAAGCTCATAAATCAGAAATCTAAAAAGGGAGGTTACAGCAAATTAAGGTTCCTAAACTTGGGAAAAGATTAAATTCTTGAGGTATATATAGGAATAAATCTTCAAAATAAAAAACGCTGATTTTAAGCGTTAACGTACCAGGAAATTGATTTGGAATCTGTTTGATTTAATCTTTCTTGCTAGAATCACGCCGCGTTTATGCTATAATTAGAAAAGAAAATACTAGAATTTGGCACTAAAAGAAACGAAAATAAAGAAAAACAATGAGCAAAGTATAAGCTTCTGGAAAAGGAATAGAAAGAGAATGACGAACAGTATGGGAAGAGAGAGAGAGAGAGAGGAGAAATCAAAGCAAGAAGGAGGTGGCAAAATCTAAGAGGACATAGGAAAGGGATCGATGAATTTAGGAATGTTGTCTTGTGTTCTGTTCTTTGTTTTTGTTTTTTTTTTTTTTAAAGAATGTTAGCTCATCATAGATCAAATGTTTAAGAAAAAATAGATCTTGGGGAGTTTTCTTTTTTCTTTTTATTTTATTTTATTTTGTGGGGGTGGGGTGGGAGTGGGGGGGGGGGGGGGGTGATGGAATGTATTGCTTGTTGCATGTCTGAATGTTGGGGTTTGGTGGTTTTGTTTATCGGCCTTAATCTGTATTATTGGTGTGTTAATTGAATAGAAAGGAATGCAGTATTTAGATTTATGGGAAATTCTTACTCAGATCGGGTTTGACCGAACCCAAAGCAACTAAATGGCAAGTGTAATATATTTGCTTTGGGATTGAATATAACTTTCAAGAGAGTGACCAATCACAAAGCAATTGCAATACACTTGCTTAGTGGTTAGATGGGTTTGGCCAAACCAGGCTTGAACAAGAATCTAATCCTCCCATATTGTTCTTTATTTAATAGTACGTAATTTTGATGAGAGCTTGAAAATTTGTTCTAAAATTTTGTATAGTCTAAATAATCATTTGTAAATCAGTTATGTCAATTTGTTATAATATGTGAAAACTTATTTTAAAGATCTGAATATCTATTAAAACAATCTGAGGCATGTGTTACAATTATTTAGAAACAATAGTTTCATTTTGGGAAAATGAATTATATATTTTGAGGTTCTGGCGAAAAGGCACCAGTTCTGAATTCTTTTGTGTTTACTAAGAATTTGGTAGATCCATGATATATATGAGACGACGAAATGCTGACAATTTTCTTGTATGTCGTAAACTTGATTACTTACAATTTTTCATAACAAGTTTGAATTTTGGTTTTAAGCATTTTTCGTTATTTAAAATTCACTTGTTAGAGGAAAAAAAAATGACATTTCTAAACATGACACAACTCGTTATGAGAATCTTGACTAATAATACAATACCGGCAATTATCTCCAGTTAAGTACAATTCACTGGTAAACAGGAACTTAACCTAACCGTCACCAATTGAATTGATGATTAAACGAAATGTTGAAAAATGTATACGTATGTGTTCTTAAAAGTATTGTTAAATCGTAGCTATGGATAAATAATAAAATATTTGCACGCAAATGTACATAGAAGTATATTCATAAACCAATAAATATTTAATAAGATAGACCATTACGTCTATTTATTTTTCATGGACAATCACTTGTTATATTATGCAAAAAAAATCTATAAGAGAGCGTATATGGAGTAATTCAACGCGGTCGATTTCTTTTGGGGGAAAATGCATAATATTATTCTGTGTTATGCGAAACTTGTATCAAGTTATCACGTGAATTTTTTTTTTCGTCAAACTTTTTGCACTTTAGATTCTGTATGAAACAATCAATTCGTCTCCTTCCGTCCATTTTTTAATATGCATGTGTTTCACGCGAACAATACGTGATTTTTATTATTTTTTGCATGCTTTTTTCAATTAAAACCTCCCTTGTACTTTTAAATATTTGCAAAAAACTTTCTTGTACCTTTGAACGTTTGTACAAAATCCCGTTGTACTTTTAATATATGTAAAGATAATTTAGACAATTTAATTAAAAATTAACGATTTTAGTAACTAACGATAATTACATGTTCCATAATCACATGATAGTATATTGCAATTTTTCAAATTTTACTGACTAGACTTTAGAGTAATTAAGTGCAGCCGATTTTTCCATCACACCGGACCCCCGGCAAATGAAATATTCTATATGTGCTATGATCCTATCAAAGATATTGGTTTTTCTTATATAATATGTGAATCTCATAAAAACTTATTTTCCATTCATAGCTAAATTACATTGGTTATTTTTTTAATTTTTTTTTTAATCAATTTGCAGTACCAATAATAAGATACTTTTACTGATAACATTTTAATTTGGATTCAATTCAGAATTTGAAGTAAATTTAAAAAAATAAGATTTTATTGAACTTGAATTTAAATTTGTATATAAATTTTGTGTAATTAGATTTGGGCCCACCTAAATATCTTTCATTTCTGAGAGAGTAGAATTATATTTGACCCATTAAGGTCGGCCCAAATAGAAAGAACGGGGAGTCTATTATAACTCATACCCCACTCAAGAGTTATGATAACTCTAGCTTTAAAAATTGTACATTAAGCTATTAAAATTGTACATAGGTGTCCAATGGTATGAGATGTGGGGTAAATGAGTATGAGCCCAGTAAATAGTGATTGGACACCCTAAATTGACAAAAATACCCTTTCAATTTAAAAAAAAAAAAAAAAATCTATCATCTTCTCCAACTCACCTAACCGCCGCCCACCCCACCCCATCCCCGCCGCCCACCCCAACCCACTCCATCCCCGTCGTCCACCCACGCCGGATCCAGGCCGGCGACGACCTGGGGAGAAGTTCCCAGGCCGTCGCCGGCCTGGAGTTATACTTTCGAGGCCTGCGATGGCCTCCGATTTGAGGCCGTCGCAGGCCTCAACCTTCACTTCCAGGCCGGCGACGGCCTGGGAACTTCTCCCCAGGTCGTCGCCGGCCTGGATCCGGCATGAGTGGGCGACGGGGATGGGGGGTTGGGGTGGGCGGCGGAGATGGGGTGGAGTGGGCGGCGGTTTGGGTGGGTTGGAGAAGATGAAAAAATTTTCCCTTTTTTTTTTTTTTTTTTTTTTTTTCAAAAAAAATTTATTTAATTAAAAATAAAATAAATATTTAATTAAAAAAAATGTTAGCAAATATGTATTAAAAAAATTGTTATGTTAAATTTATAAATAATATAAAAAAAAATGTTCCAACAAATAAGTTTTTTAATTATTTTTTACATCACACCAATAAAACTTAAGTTGAATTGATTGATCGAGATTGGCTAATATACTTAAGTTGATATATTTGTAATATTTTTTCTAAAACAATATTGGCAAATATAAAATTTTATAAACATGTGCAAGACTTGTAGGAAAATATTTAAATCTAGGTAAGTGTATGTTTTTATGTGAAATATATTCAATTTATATAAATATAAACATTCAAATTTATTTTTATTATTTTTAATTATTTTATATTCAAATAAATTGCATATGTCATTATATTTTCTATCAAGTAATAAATTATATATGTCATTATATTTCCTATCAAGTAAAATATAAAATATTAAAAATAATAAAAACAAATTTAAATGTTAATATTTATTTGAATTTCTGTTCATGAGCTGAGTGATCAAGAGATGAGTGGTCATGAGCTAAGTGAGTGATCATGAGCTGAGTGATCAAAAGATGAGTGATCAAGAGATGAGTGGTCATGAGCTAAGTGAGTGATCATGAGCTGAGTGATCAAAAGATGTGTGGTCATCAGCCGAGTGAGTGATCAAGAGCTGAGTGGTCATCAGCTGAGTGAGAATTGAGTGAGTGATCATGAGCTGACTGATCAAGAGATGCGTGGTCATCAGCTGATTGATCAAGAGATGAGTGGTCATCAGTTGAGTGAGAGTTGAGTGAGTGATCATGAGCTGAGTGATCAAGAGATGAGAGGTCATGACCTGAGTGATCAAAAGATGAGTAGTCATGAACTGAGTGAGTGATCAAGAGCCGAGTGATGAAGAGATGAACTTTTTTTAAATTATCTCTAGAATGTTTATGTATTTAAGTTCAAATAAATTGAATATGTCATTATATTTTCTATCAAGTAAAATATAAAAACATTTAATACGAAAAATTGAATGTTTATGTTTATTTGAATTTATATACATACAATTCAAGAGATGAGTGATTATGAGCTGAGCGATCAAGAAATAATTTTTTTTTTAAAATTATCTATTGAATGTTTATGTATATAAATCCAAATAAATTGAATATGTCATTATAATTTTTATCAAGTAAAATATAAAAACATTAAAAATAATAAAAACAAGTTTGAATGTTTATATTTATTAGAATTTATGAACATAAACATTCAAGAGATGAGTGACCAAGAGATGTTGCACTTTTTTACATATAATTTTAAAATATCAACTCAAATAATTCAAAAATTGTTGAAACAAACTTGATTACAATGTGTAAATTTTTTTTATAAAAAAAATATTGTAAATATGTATTCGAGTTTGATTGTTGTGATGAAAAAAATAATTACAAAAATTCTTTATTTAAAATTACTCATTAATTTAGAGGAATTGCGGTAATTGACCTTTTCAGAAATTGAAATTTTAAAAGTGACCCTCCTATTTTCTTTTCCTTTTCTTTTATTTCTTATTTTAATTAAAGTCCTAAAATTGCTTTAATACGTAACAACACAGAACTCTCCACCCACTTAACATTTTCTCTTTCTGCTCTCTTCAATATCTCAACTCTCTTCAATTCTCCTTCAACTCTTTTCAATTACCCTTCAATTTTCTTCCAAAATTATATGTCAATTTCTAAATTTATAAAGCGCTCTCCCAATTTCAATTTTAAAAAACCCTAATCTCCTACAAATCAAATTTGAATGGATAACCAACGTGAAAGACGGATGAAACGTAGAAGTGAACAAGATCGAAACTTCTTATCCGAAGATTACTCTCACGAATTGCAGGTAATTTTTATTTTATTTTATCAAAGTTAAGAGGGCGCCTGGATGAACTTGGACACCCAAAAATTCTGATTTTAATCCTAATAGGCGCCCGGAATGTCGAACGCCCATGAAGAGGCGCCCAACATTCCGGGCGCCCTAACTTGGGCACTCGGATTCCGGGCGCCTAACTTGGGCTCTCGGATTCCGGGTGCCCTAACTTGGGCACTTGGATCCGGGCGCCCTAGGCAAAATGCAAAAATGTTCCTTAACTAGGGCGCTTGGCACCCATGCGTCCGAGGCAGAGAGCATCTTTTGTTCGTTGTCATATTTTATTTGAATCTTCCATTCTTTAATTTATAATTCCATATTTATCTTTATATAACTCTCTAAAGAAATTTAACAATCAAAATGTTCATCTATATTTGAAACTTTTGTAATTCTCGTTAACAAGATACTATTTTGAAATAATGATTTTGTTTATTTTGAAATAATGATTTTGTTTATTTTGTAGGAGGATTACCGCGTAATATATAGAGATCAGTTGCCACATTTGCCTCAGATTAGTGGAAGATTGAAAATCAGATTAGTAAAAATCAGCTTAGTGGAAATGAGATCATCAAATGACTGATCATGAGATGACTAGTGCATCAGCTTTGTACATCAGACTAGTGCATCAACTTTGTACATCAGACTTGTGCATCAGACTAGTGCATCAGATTAGTGAAAATAGTGAAAATCAGATTAGTGGAAGATTGAAAATCAGATTAGTAAAAATCAGCTTAGTGGAAATGAGATCATCAAATGACTAATCATGAGATGACTAGTGCATCAGCTTTGTACATCAGACTAGTGCATCAGCTTAGTGCATCAGCTTTGTACATCAGACTTGTGCATCAGACTAGTGAAAATAGTGAAAATCAGATTAGTGGAAGATTGAAAATCAGATTAGTAAAAATCAGCTTAGTGGAAATGAGATCATCAAATGACTGATCATGAGATGACTAGTGCATCAGCTTTGTACATCAGACTAGTGCATCAGCTTAGTGCATCAACTTTGTACATCAGACTTGTGCATCAGACTAGTGCATCAGACTAGTGATCATCAGCGGAGTGGATCCCATCAGCTAAGTGAAATCGGTCAGTAAGCTCTCCAACGGTAACAAGCTAAGTGCATTAAATGCTGCTGACAGAAAGTACAGCAGAGTGTACAGTAAACAGTGCAGAAAGTACATCAGAGTGTACAGTGAACAGTGCGACAGTCTGCAAAAGTTACCATTCAAATTATGACCGTTGCTCAAGGACTTAAATGCAATTTTTGCCAACCTTCAACGGGCAAAATTACAAATCCAAGAGTATAAATAGATGGTAAACTGAAGATTCAAGTGAGACTTGCACACTTTCAAGATCAAATCTTTAGAGCAAGAATCCATCAGTTGAGTCATCTTTTCATAAGCTTAGTCATCTTATGACGAAGCTGATTGTTGAAGAACAAGAGTGAACCCTTGTATATCTGAGTGATGTTCAACTGAGTGCTGTGAGGAGTAGATATCCATCTTTGTGAGTGATATTACTTCGGAGAATAGGTCTTCTTTGTGATTTCCTATTGCGGACTTGTGGTCGTTTCATTTGTTGTTCGACGCAAGTAGAGTATACTGTAAACTTAGTGATTATAGTATAAACCAAGATCTGTGTGACTTGGAAGAGTGGATTAAGAGGATTTGTTCCTGTATAACCACTAAAAAAATTCCTTGTGTTATTTACTTTATTTGTCTTGCATTGCATATCTCATAAGCTAAGTAAATACTTTAAAAGAAGAGTCTTTTAAATTGAGGAATTTTCAACTTGGGGCAAAACTTTCCTTGTGCTTTAAAAGTTTAATTGAGTTGAAAACATTGTTTGAAAAACACATATACATTATCCGCTGCATCACTGTTTGAAACTCTGATTACATAAGCTTGATGAGCAAAATCAGCACAGTAGTCTACTTTACTGAATAAGCTAAGTGCTAAATCAGCATAGTAGTCTTACGAATAAGATCAGCTTACTTAGCTTATAAGCTAAGTGCAAAATCAGCTTAGTCATTTTATTGTGCTGATGAGCGAACTGTACTTATAGAAGAAAAGTTTAAGATTTATTTTTAAAGTTTTGAGGTCTATTCACCCCCCCCCCCATCTAGACCTCAACTGACCACTTTGGGACCAATATCAAAATTTGGGTTTTTCAAATTATATTGTAATTCCCGAAAATTGAGGGACCAAGAGTGCAAATTCATATTTTGGAAAATCTAGGGCTGAATTGAAAATCTTAATTTTGGACTTAGTTGGAACTCTGGGATTTTCGAAAACTTGAGGTCAAATGGCAATTTCTAAAAATTTAAGGGACCAAAATTGCAAATATGGATTTTTGAAAATTAAAATCTTCTGAAAATTATGGACTGAACTCTCAATTCTGGATTTTTCAAAAATGGGAGTCATATTGCATTTTTTGAAAATTAAGGGATCAAAAGTGAATATTTGAATTTCTGAAAATCAGGGGCCGAATTGAAAATTTAATTAAGTTATGATTTACGGAGGAGCTATAAGTGAATGTTTTCCATTCGAATCCTCAAATAATCAAACTTCACTAAGTTGTGATTTACGAAGGGGTTAATGTTACTATAAATGAATGTTCTTCGTTCGAATCCTCAATTAATTAAATTTCACTAAGTTATGATTTATGAAGTAGTTAATGTTACTATAAATGAATATTCTCCGATTGGATCTTAAATTTCACTAAGTTGTGATTTACGGAGGGGTTCATGTTACCAGTGAATTTTCTCCGTTCGAATCCTCAAATAATCAAACTTCACTAAGTTGTGATTTACGAAGGGGTTAATGTAACTATAAATGAATGTTCTTCGTACGAATCCTCAATTTATTAAATTTTACTAAGTTATGATTTACGAAGTAGTTAATGTTACTATAAACGAATATTCTCCGATCGGATCTTAAATTAATTAAATTTCACTAAGTTGTGATTTACGGAGGGGTACATGTTACTAGTGAATGTTCTCCGTTCGAATTCTCAATTAATCAAATTTCAATAAGTTATGATTTACGAAGGAGTTATAAGTGATGTTCTCCGATTGGATCATCAATTAATCAAATTTCATTAAATTGTGATTTATGGATGAGTTAATGTTTACAAATTTAGGATAAGTTACGATCCTCGATTGACTAAATCAACAAATTTAGGGTAAGGACGATTGTTTTTCTGATAGTCATGCGCCCAGAATATCGGGTACCTTTGAAGGCGCCCGGAATATCGGGCGTCTTAGAAGGCACTCAGGATTTCGGGAGCCTTTGACGGCGCTCGGAAGTTCGGGCGCTTACAAAGGCGCCCGATATTCTGGGTGCCTTTGGATATTTCGAGCGCCCAAGACAGGGGAGCATTTTTTATCTCTTTCAATAATAATAAATGCTTCAACACAATAATTATCAAGTATTATTAGAAATATTGTTCAATAAACATCAAATAATACGAGTAGTTTGCATTAAAATAGACATCAACCTAAGATTGCTCTGAGTTCTCTGACTGTTGAGGTCATGCGCCCAGAATATCGTGTGCCTTTGAAGGCGCCCGGAATATCGGGCGTCTTAGAAGGCACTCAGGATTTCGGGAGCCTTTGAGGGCGCTCGAAAGTTCGGGCGCTTACAAAGGCGCTCGATATTCTGGGCGCCTTTGGATATTTCGAGCGCCCAAGACAGGGGAGCATTTTTTATCTCTTTCAATAATAATATATGCTTCAACACAATAATGGTCAAGTATTATAAGAAATATTGTTCAATAAATATCAAATAATACAAGTAGTTTGCATTAAAATAGACATCAACCTAAGATTGCTCTGAGTTCTCTAACTGTTGAGGTCATGCGCCCAGAATATCGGGTGCCTTTGAAGGCGCCCGGAATATCGGGCGTCTTAGAAGGCGCTCAGGATTTCGGGAGCCTTTGAGGGCGCTCGAAAGTTCGGGCGCTTACAAAGGCGCTCGATATTCTGGGCGCCTTTGGATATTTCGAGCGCCCAAGACAGGGGAGCATTTTTTATCTCTTTCAATAATAATAAATGCTTCAACACAATAATGGTCAAGTATTATAAGAAATATTGTTCAATAAATATCAAATAATACAAGTAGTTTGCATTAAAATAGACATCAACCTAAGATTGCTCCGAGTTCTCCAACTGTTGAGGACATGTTTTTGCATTGTGTCCGGTACATTTGCAAATCGAGCATTTGTATTTTTTTTTCGGATTTTCTAGACAAGAAGGATAACGTGACGTTCTTGGCCTTCCAACAGATATACATATTTAATTTATATACATAAACATTCAAGAGATAACTTAACAGTTAGATAAAAAAATCTCATTTTTTTTTAATTTTGGTCGACCGAGATTCAAAATGGAGAATCAAGTCGTTATGTAACATTAACTCCTCCGTTGGTAAAAAAAAAAAAAAAATCTCAATTTTTTTTTTATTTTGGTCGATCGGGATTCAAAACGGAGAACCAAGTCGTTATGTAACATTAACTCCTCCATTTGTAAAAATTCTCATTTATTTTTATTTTGATCGATCGGGATTTAAAACGGAGAACCAAGTCGTAATGTAACATTAACTCCTTCGTTTGTAAAAAAGAAAATCTCATTTTTTTTATTTCGGTCGATCGGGATTCAAAACGGAGAATCAAGTCGGTATGTAACATTAACTCCTCCGTTTGTAAAAAAATAAAGAATCTCATTTTTTATAAATCAAGAGATGAATTTTTTTAAAAATTATCTCTTGAATATTTATGTATATAAATTCAAATAAATATAAACATTCAAATTTATTTTTATTATTTTTAATGTTATTATATTCAAATATATTGTATATGTCATTATATTTACTATCAAGTATCAAGTAATAAATTGTATATGTCATTATATTTACAATCAAGTAAAATATAAAAATATTTAAATGTTCATGAGCTGAGTGATCAAGAGATGAGTGGTCTTGAGATGAGTGATCAAAAGATGACTGGTCATGAGTCGAGTGAGTGATCATGAGCTGAGTGGTCATCAGCTGAGTGAGTGATCATGAGCTGAGTGGTCATCAGCTGAGTGAGTGATCAAGAGATAAGTATTCATGAGATGAGTGATCAAGAGATGGGTGTTCATAAGCTGAGTGAGTGATCAAGAGCCGAGTGATCAAGAGATGAACTTCTTTTAAGTTATCTCTTGAATTTTTTATGTATATAAATTCAAATAAATTAAATATGTCATTATATTTTCTATCAAGTAAAATATAAAAATATTAAAAATAATACAAAAAATTGAATGTTTATGTATATTTGAATTTATATACATAACAATTCAAGAGATGAGTGATTGTGAGCTTAGTGATCAAGAGATGAATTATTTTAAAATTATCTATTGAATGATTATGTATATAAATCCAAATAAATTGAACATGTCATTATAATTTCTATCAAGTAAAATATAAAAAACATTAAAAATAATAAAAACAAATTTGAATATTTATATTTATTTGAATTTATGAACATAAACATTCAATAGATGAGTGATCAAGAGATGAGTGAATGATCAAGAGATGAACTTTTTTTAAAAATTATCTCTTGAATGTTTATGTGTATAAATTCAAATAAATTGAATCTGTCATTATATTTTCTATCAAATAATATAAAAAAACATCTGTTTTAAATCCCAATCGACCAAATGAGATTATTTTTTTACAATAGAGGAGTTAATGTTACATAATTTTTAATATTAAAAATAATAAAAATAATTTTAAATGTTTATATTTATTTGAATTTATATGCATAAACATTCAAGAGATAATTTGAAAAAAAATTCATCTCTTGATTTATATATATAAAATTGAATATGTTTCACATAAAAACATACACTTTCGTTGTTTTAAATATTTTCCTACAAGTTTTGCCCATGTTACATAAAAACATCCGTTTTGAATCCCGATCGGCCAAAATAAAAAAAAAAATTGAGATTCCTTTTTTTTTTACAAACGGAGGAATTAATGTTACATAACGACTTTGTTCTCCGTTTTGTCCCGATCGACCAAAACAAAAAAAATATCGTAAATATGTGCTCGCTTGAGTTTGATTGTTGTGATGAAAAAAGTAATTACAAAAATTCTTTGTTGGAACATTTTTTTTAAAATTACTCATTAATTTACAATACAACAATTTTCAAATTATAAATATTTATTAACATTTTAATTTTTATTAATAAATTCAAATATAAAAACATTTATTTTATTTTATTTATAAAAAAAAAAAAAAAAAAAAAAAAAAAAAAAAAAAAAACCTAAAAAACCTACCACCCACCCAGCCGCCGCCGCCCCCCACCTCCCCCTCAAGCCCAGGCCGTAACGGCCGATCCTAGGCCGGCAACGGCCTGGGATCAACGATTCCAGGCCGGCGACGGCCTGGGGACCTTCTCTCCAGGCCGTCGCCGGCCTGGAAGTCGAGTTCCGAGGCCTGCGACGGCCTGAACTCGGAGGCCGTCGCAGGCCTCCGATCTGTCGTTTCCGGCCGGCGACGGCTTCTCCCGAGGTAGTCGCCGGCCTGGGAAGGTGGAGGGAGGCTGGCTCGGTTGGTGGAGGGTGGTGGCCGGTCGGATGGGGTGGGGATGGGTTAGGGAAGAAGATGTGTTTTTTCTTTTGTTTTTTTTTAATTGTGAGGGTATTTTGGGTATTTTCTGTTGAGTAGGGTATGGACAAGGAATGAAGAATTGACAAATGTCACTAATTGAGTGGAATGGTATGTTACTCACTCCATCCAAGAGTTAGGATAGACAATCCCTAGAAAGAAACGTACAGACCATGACTTAAACCAATATTAAATAGAAAATATCTACATCCTTCGGCCAAATTAGTTAAGTATTAAAAAGACACGCAAGTTAGGCCATCTCCAATCCCGGTCTCGGTCTCGGGCTGCAGCGGAAAACCATTGGAGACTGTGCGGGTTGGTGGGGCGGGGTGGCCTGCGGGGCGACTGGGGCTGGGCAGCGGGCTCGGGACGGCACGCTTGGCGGAACGATCCCGCGTGGGGCTGGAGGTTGAAGATGAGCCCTCTTTAAAACAGGTGCCGCCAAGTGGCGGCACCTGATAGGACCGATTTCTTTTTTTTCTTCTTTTCTTTTGTTGAGTATTTATTAGTGTATTTATGTTGTGTATTTATGTATATTGTTGTGTATTTAAACCTAATTAATATTGTGTATTTTTGTAATTAATGTGTTGTTTTAATTAGTGTTTTATTTTAATTAATGTGTTATTTTAATTAATGTGTTGTTTAATTAAAGTGTTATTTTAATTAAACACTCATACAAATAATTTTTTTTAAAATACGAAATTAGTTAAAAAATACAAAATAAACACTCATACAAATAAAATTTAGATTAATACTTAATCTAAATTAAATATTTAAATACATTCTAAAATAGACAAGAAAAGTAAATTTAAACACTCATATTTAACCGTATTTTGCATAAACATGTTCTATTAAGTCTTTTTGAAGTCTGCGGTTAGTTGCCTTGGAACGAATTGCTTCATGACGTAGCATATAATTATCCAACGTTTGCCTTCTCGGTGCAGCATATATATTTTCATGTGCTTCCTTTCTTGTATTTCCCGTATTTTCGATTTCTTGTATTTTCTTTGTTGTTTGTTGTATTTCCTTTCTTGTATTTTCTTCCGTGTTATAAAAATATTTGTTTGCGTATTATCTATTAATTTTAAGTTACTTTAATTAAATATTCTATTTAATATTAATATTTTAATATAATTAATAATTAAATTACGAGTACTAATATAATTATTATTATTAATATTAATATTAAAAAAATTTAAAACTATAATATTAATAGGTGAGAGTGGGCAAAGGAAAAAAATTGAATTAATTCCCCCACGTAGCCCCAACCATTGGAGACGACCAGGCAGGGCACCGGGAGCCCGGTGCTAGCCCTCAACCATTGGAGATGGCCTTAGTAGCCGCTACTCTGTTTCTGCTTTCTTCCTTCTTGGTAATTGAATTTCCTAAGAGTAAAGAACATTCTTTTTAATCTAATTGTAAAAAACCTGACCTTTTAATTAGAAGAAAATATAAATTATTACAGTATAGTTAGTGATAGTAGCTAATTTTATGTTGTTCATCTATTTTGGGTTGGTAAAATAGGTTAATTATATTGGAGAAGATAGATGTACGTGAATCATGCAACATCTTATTTATACCTTATTACAATCTTCTTTTACACATGCAAGTCCTATGTCCACAACGCCATCCCCATCAAGGCAAATTATTCTGTCACAGCCAAGTGACAAAAGAGATGCCGATGGTATATACAACCCCGGCCCTCGATCGAGCGAAATTTCAAAAAAAAAAAAAAAAAAAAAAAAAACTTATCCATCCTATGTATGTAAGTACGTATTTAATGCTGCAAGAAGAGACAAATAGCTGTGCAGTCATCTCTATTTGAGTTGGGAAACTTATGTTCCCATGAGGAAATCGCGGCATCAACGATTGCTTTTGCAGCTGATCCCTCTTCATTAGCTGCTGAAGAAGAAACTATCTCCATGACTCGATCATTACTTACACATCCCACACCTGAAAATCAAACATAATAAAACTCATTCAACAAAAAAAGAAAAATGGTCTTAATTTATATAATATACCCCATCACTAGCCAGAACAAGAAACTGATCATTGGGAGATAAATGGCGATAGGATACATCCGGGATTGCTATTAAGCCGTGTTTTTTAAGCACAAAATCTCCAAATGCGCGAGACATGGCCAGTCCCGGTGAGTCTCTGTGAGGGAGCCATACTCTTAGAATATGAGGTTCTTTTTCAAGTGCAAGCACCCTCCCTTTGCACTTTCTTATTCTCTCTGCTTCAGCTGCAAAATCATATATATGGACTATAATATATTTCCATTTTTGAACCAATTAATTAAATCAGTTGTGCTATTTTTCTTTAGTACTATTAATTAGAGACAATATATATTCTTAATTACATGCTACTCCAGGCTTCAAATCAGTAGTTAATTGAATTGCCATGATCCCATTTTCGGTCCTTGTTCCTAGAACTGCCCTTGAATCGCCAAGATTTGCGATAACAAGATCATTACCCTATTATATATATATATATATAACACAGATTCTCAAAGTCAAAAAACAATTAATAATGTTTGCGTGATTAATACCCGAAAAACATTCTTATGAAAGTGAAACATGAATTATTTACAAGTACGTACCTGTTTGATAACAACAACAGCAGTAGTTCCACTACATGAGCAGTCCAAATATTCGAGAGCCTTGATTTCATTGTTCATTATTTTGAATGAACTAAAACAAGCATCTTTCCATTTAAGGAAATTCTTGCTTGGTGATGAATTATTAGTACATTCTATTGTTGATGCACTAATCTTTCCTAGTGCATTTCTTTGATTGAGAAGCAATGATGGTAACCGGTTTCTCACCATTTTGCTTATCCTATTTCCGTTTTCTCCATGACCATCAAAAACTCCACACAAAACTCCATCTTCGATTCCATAGCCCTGCAGTCAAAATTATTTGTTAAGGAATTTACATAAGCAATATATTAATTCAACGGCCTTAATTTTGGCAGTTTGTTGAATTTGATCAATATAATTCACATGAAATACCTGGAAAAGAATGGAGGAATCTTGGTTTAATCCTTTTTTGCTTCCTGGATGAGAATAATTAGTGGAACCAATTCTTGTCGATGATCTTCTATTTGTTTCAACACTAATTTCTGTGGAGTGTACTACAGCATCTTCATTGCCATAAGATTCAACATGTACTGAAGATGTATCAGAAGCACAGATTCCCATTTTTTTTTTATTTGGTTCAAAACTTAGAATCCAATAATTTATAAGGATTTGGGGACCATGGAATATGCAGGTTAAAATTCTTGCTGGATAGTGGTTGAAAATCTGGATCAATAATATTTTTTATTTTTTTATAATTTGTTTATAACAGTTGGCTACTCCAAGATTCATTCAAGGGGCATCTTAGGTGTACTCTTGTAGGATTAAAATGGAAGAAACATTAGAATATTAGAACCTACCTACCTAGCTAGCTATTTCAATGTTGACTTCCAATATTAATTTAGAAGACAAGTACAAGAATAGGCAAAATGGTTTGAAATTTTAAGCTATGACATGGAAATGAAAATTACTCCATTATTAATGTATGTTATTTGATTGGATAATGACTTGGCATTGGCAATGATATATGGAGTAATACCTTGAACATTTCTTTTCTCCCGATTTGTTGAAGTAAGGCGGTTATCAAAGTGCCTAGCCATTCGCCAAATCAAATCCAAAATTTCTTGGTCGACTGTCCAAAGTAAGGAGGTTTCTTGATCCAAAAATTAAAATTGTCAGTTTTTCATTAGGTTTTTCTTGTTCAAGTTTTCACCTAAAGTGCATGTACGAGTGTCAAAGAAACAATGAATTCAATTTAGATCAAATACAACTAGATTTCTGTATAGTATGAATAAAATTGAATATCGTTAGTCTGAATTTAGATCCAAGTGGATCCAAGCACTTGAATAATCTTACAAAAGTTTTACAATACATCCCCGATATTTTTATATGTGGCCCTTTACCCCAATGTTATGATATTGTGACGTATCATCTGTGTTATGATAAATGTGACAATTTACCCATTTGTGTTATAATAAAAATGATAATTTACCCATGAAGATAAAAGTGGCAATTTACAAAATACTTTACATGTCCACTCCCAATAAGAAAAGAAAATTTTACTTTTCAAATCACAACTTTATCTATTCAAGTAATTATGGATAGAACTTTAGGATCATTGAAGGACATGAAATATGTAATTCAGCTAAATCAATATCTGATTTTCTTAATTAACTGAGCACGATGAATCATTGCCAAGAGATGAAGTGTCAATGGAGGTAGAACTATAATTTCGGTTACCGATTTCGTTTGATAAATCGATCTTTAATATCAAATCCGAAAAAGAATAAGGATAATAAATTAGGCTTGTAGTCTTGTACTAAATACTTATTCAATATTTTGATTCAATATTCCATACGAACCAAATGTTCAATTTTGACATAGTCCGATCGATATATCGAACTGTACACAACCATACTCCTCATTATTGCATTAATAGATGAGCAATTATGCTTAGCTATAACCTCAAATAAAACTAAATAATATTTGATTCACTTAGTACAAGTTAACCTAAGGTCTCGCTCCAACCATGTGTCTGGTATAATCCGAACCTGCACATGGCTCTGGATTTAAAACCTTCCATATAGATAGTTCTAGATATATCTTCATTTATTTTCACAACTCTAAAGTAGAAAATTTTAGATAAATTCGTATAAATATCATGTAGTTATCTAATAAAAATCTCAAGAAGATCATTTTTAGCTATTGTATCAAGTTAATCAGTATTAGCTATTGGAATATGGTCAGTACTTATTAATTTCTTCGTTCCTTGCAATCTTGAATTCCATAAATCCCAGATGTAGGCTAGCTATACTTTTTTAACTCAATTCAACGGGTATATTATATTCTGTCACAACCAAGTGACAAACATATAGATACAGTACAACCCTTAAAAGCACAATTCCCATGAACAAATAGGGATATTAATTAATACAGAATCAAGAAACTAACTTCTACAGATATTTATATATTTAAGGTTGCAAGAAGAGACAAATAACTGTACAATCATCTCTCTTTGAGTTAGGAAACTTGTGTTTCCATGAAGAAATGGCCGCATCCACGACTTCTCTTGCTGCACCTTCTTCATTAGCTGCTGAGGAAACTATCTCCACAACTTGATCATTACTTAAAACATCCCACACCTATAACCAAACATAAAATTTGAGGAGAGAAAATTGATAGTAAAAGTTCTGATTTCATAAATATTAGCATGCATACCCCGTCACTAGCTAGAACAATAAACTTGTCACTTGGAGATAAATGGTGATGAGATACGTCCGGGATTGCAATTATGCCATGAGTCTTTAGCATAAAATCTCCAAAAGCTCGCGACATGGCTAGTCCCGGTGAGTCCTCGTACGGGAGCCAAACTCTTTGAATATGTGCTTCTTCTTTAAGTGCAAGCACTCTGCCATTGCACTTTCTTATTCTCTCTGCTTCAGCTGCAAAATCATATATATAGACTAGAAATTAGAAACTACTAATTAAAATGATAGACAAGTGAAATATATGTATATGTATTGTGTCCAGCAATAAGATTAATTCTTACAGGGTACTCCAGGCTTCAAATCGGTAGTTAATTGTCTTGCCATGATCCCATTCTCAGTCGTTTTTGTTCCTAGAACTGCCCGTGAATCGCCAAGATTCGCAATAACAAGATCATTACCCTATATATGTATCACAGATTTTTCTAAGTCAAAATTAAAACAACATTTATTTCTCCAAAGAAAACGTTCTTAATGAATGAAATTAAGTGAAACATGCAGGAAGAATAATTAAGTACCTGTTTTATAACAACAACAGCAGTAGTTCCACTGCATGAGGAATCCAAACTGTCAAGAACCTTAATTTCCTTATCCATAACTTTGAATGAACTCAAACAAGCATCTTTCCATTTAAGGAAATTCTTGCTTGATGATGATGATTTATCATTTTCCAATCTCTCATTCTGTTTATTGTTAGATGGACTAATCTTCGCTAAGGCATTTCTTTGGTTTAGGAGCAACGAAGGGAGTCGATTTCTCACCATCTTGCTAACGATATGTCCGTTTGGTCCATGACCATCAAAAACTCCGGTAAAAACTCCATCTTCAGTTCCATATCCCTGCCAAAATATTTAATCATTTTTATTACTACTATATATTTTAATTAACAATTCATGTTGCAGTTTATGTTAAGAGTCTGTTTTTATGAAAAGAACATGACTTTTTGTGTAAATTTGATCAGACGAAAATCGAATTGATCGATACCTTGTACTAATTAATCGAGAATAATAGCTATAAATTAGAGCACAAAAAATGGTATAAAATATCAACATATATATATATATACCTGGAAAAGAATGGAAGAATCTTGATTTAATCCCTTGCTTCCTGAATAAGAATAAGTAGAACCAATTCTGGATGATTCAATTGTTTTGAGACCAAATTCTGTGTAGTGTACAGCATTTTCATGGCCATAAGTATCATCATGTATCAAAGATGTTGAAGAAGCACAGATTCCCATTTCTTTTGTATATACTTTAGAATCCAATCCAATAAATGGGAACATACTAGTCCTGATTTTATAAGGCTATGGGGACCATGGAATATACATCTCGTTCAATATTATATTTCTTGGAATGGTTGAAAAAAGTGCAACTTGGTTCAATAATTCAGTTGTTTTTATTATTTTATTTAAAAAATTTAGATATGATTTGTTTATTTGTTCTTGGCTACCCCAAGATTCATTTCAAGGGGCATCTTACGTGTCTGTCTCCTGTTGGATTAAATGTGAGTTGAAAAAGAAGGTTACCAATAGAATAAGCAATAGAACCTCTTGATTGTTGACTTCCAATTCTTTAGAAAAATTACAAGAAACACTAAATGGTTTGAATTTCTAAGCCATTACATGGAAATGCAAATTATAATTAGTTGTTGTTATATATATTTGATTGGATAATGACTTGGTGTGATGATACCTATATATTAACTCCTATCATTTTCTTCTTCTTTTATTTCTTTTAATTAATTTTAACTTTTTTCTAGGTCAACTTTTCTGCAATTTGTTGTAATGGTGGTTATCAATGTGGCTGTCAAATAGTATACACGAAGAGGCCCAAAATTCTTGGTTTACTTCAACTTTCTAAAGTTGAGTTGTCAATATATATTAAAAAACGATCACTATCATGGTTTCAAATTTGAAAAACATATCATTATTTTGTAATATGGCCGGTAAACAATATTTAGTAAATTATATATATGTATACAAATAAGTTAGTCTTTTCTTGAATATCTAATCCCAAGCATGATACTCATATAATCATTTTATTCGTTACATAATTATAGAATATTATTACTTACATAGAAAATATAATTTGACAATGTATAGTATTTCTAATATTCCTCCATTCCCAATATCCAACAACTATTTTAATTTTCAGACCCCACGAAACAAAATGTATTATTAATATTATTATTATTATTATTATTATTATTATTATATTGGATTGTGTATGGAAAGCGCTCAATATTTGTGGAGATATATGTAGAATTTCATCTCTCTAATTAACTTTTCCACATATTCTGAAACTCATCTGCTTATTAATTAAATATCCACAAATATAATTAAAGGCGATCTATACATTTATTTTTGGTTATTTAACAAGTTGAAAATCGTGTAATATATATATATATATATATATATATATATATATAGAGAGAGAGAGAGAGAGAGAGAGAGCCAGTATCATCCAATCGTCATGTTTAGCTGATACAATAATTGATCACTAATCTATTTTTTGAATTGGTGATAATGCCATATTACTTGACTTTTAAGACAGTAGATATTAGTTTTTCTTTAGAAAATGAAAATAATAATTATGATAGTCTCAACTTAGTGTGTAAGGATCTTATCATGTTTGGATTGAATAACTGAATCAACCAAAGTACCTCATGTTTGGAGATGCCATACCATAAGGTTTGGAAGAAAACATATCATGTGATTAGAGAAGACTTTTCCAAAAAAATTATATAACATATTTTTAATTAATTTGATATTGATCATTGACTACCACCCTTTCTTCAAATAGTTTTCCTTAAGTTTTTTGCTACAACCGAATTAATGGCATATTTTTAATTACCATGCAATATTAATCACTAAGGAAAATAATGTGAGTTCTTTTTAAGGGTTTTTTTTTTTTTTTTTTTTTTTTTCTGGAGTTCGTTTCAACTTGTAGATAACTTAACAAATCATCACGATATTCAAAGTCATTAAGAAAATAACATCCTCAACATCAATAGTTATTCGATTTTAATCCTAAGAGAATGACTTTGGTTCGTATGAAAGGGCAATGCTGTTAACATCACATAATAGTAACTTCATGTTGATACATCATGATCAGAAAATTATTCGAACTTATGGTGTACCTTTTTTTCTTTTCATCTTTTTAATTAATTAAATTCTGGTCTTTGAACCCATTAAAGAGTCACTAAGGTCTTATTTGGAAGGATTTTGGCCCGGTTTCACGGATCTCGAATTTAAAATAATAATTTTGGTGGTTTTGGTGAAACCTTTGAAATTTCATTTGGTTAGGTTTGGAAGTTGAGTTAGGTGGTTTTGAAAATTTGAAACCTCACTTGGATTGATATTGGATTTTGGGGCGTGGAAAAATAAGTAGGCGATAAGTGTCAGATCAATGTTTTTCAAAGAGATTTTGGGGAGAAAAAATAGATGGTAGGTGTCAAATCAATATTTTATATGTTTCAAGAATTTGATATAAATTTGTAAATAGATTTTTACTGAGTTTCATAGGTATAGCAAAAACTCATTTGAAATGATTTTAATTCGATCTCGCGAAACCCGCAAGACTGGGCCAAAATTCATCCACATGGAGCCTAAGTTGTCTAATGAAGTATGGATTCTTTTTCTCTCAATATTTACGTGCAGTTCTTTTAATTTGTAATGAGGTGGTAACCAATAATTATAACAATAATCCACATAGATTCACCGCGCGCCCTTTTTTGCAGAGATAATTAATGAGTACAACCTAGTAATTCATGACTAAAGATAATTGATAAGTAACCAAATATTTATTTAGTGTTAATTTATAGTAATATTTTATGCAACAAATTAAACAAGGAGGTTATTTATTGAACACAATATTATATATATATATATATATATATATATATATATATATATGAGTTTATCCAATTTGAAGAAAGAGCCAAACGTTCTCTTAAGGTAGTGGTTATCACAAATTATAACAATATATCGTATCTATCATATATAATTGAACAATTATTATACCAATTTATGGCAGGCATAATTCAATCTATTCTTTATGATCAGATTATCCATTCACAAATATATATTTGATGAACTCAAGAATTGATTAATGCAGACATTTCTCAGATTGGAATATATATATATAGAGAGAGAGGGAGGGAGGGAGTAGATAAGCTAAGAACAACAACATCTGTATAGTCTGTACATGTTCCATTCTTTAAAAAATTCAAAAATTAATCAGCATATTTATATATATATATATTTTTTTTTTGATATTCCCTAAACGGAATCAAGAAAACTTCAGGAATCAAATCCAGTAATGAAAATTCCTTGTCATCCGATCCAGAAGTGCAAAAAATTAAGCAGTCAACACAAATAGAGTAGTTGAAATTTTGCAAACAATCAAATTAAGTCTTTGGTGTATATATATATGGTGCTGAAAAACAAAAAGCAAGCAAAACATTTGGGGTATATATGCCCCCGCCCATTACTTGAACATTAATTTTGCAATCTATATATAATATATGGAAGAATTAATTAATTCAGTTGGAATTAACATATATATGATATATATATCAGCAATAATTAATTCCACACACTGGGCCTGGTCTGGAGGAGATCATAAAGCAGATATATTGCATACTATTTATGATCATGAAAATGCAATGTTCCGTTCAACAATTATAATATCAAAACTTAACCCAATTGAATTCAATTAAGAACAGGATGTCATTGATCAAGTAAAGAAAAACTCGATCACAATATAATTAATATCGAAGGCAAACAAGGTGTTTCAATTCGGATTTTACGAGAACACAAAGTCGTGCTTCAAAGTTATAAGCATTGATTTTACAGCAACATATACATTTTGCATGCTTAATTAAGAGAAATCTACACTCAGGATGAATATAATGGGAGAATATAATTAATATTGTTTGGTTTGGTTTGGTTTGGTGTTAAAAGGTCAATTTGTGGAGGCCGTTGATGATATTTGCACTTTACCTTCGTACGGGGTACAACCAGGAAAATTCTTGTATAGACCTGGTCTATGAGTTTTTCATAGACCTTGTGGTTGTAAATGAACCACATCATACATTTTGATGATGTCATACTCTTAAAATGTATGATGTGGCTCATTTACAACCACAAGGTCTATGAAAAGCTCATAGACCAGGTCTATGCAAGAATTATCTGTACAACCATGGCCTATTGGCCTCTCACAAATTAATTAAGTCTTGTAGCTAGCCACAACAAAACTTAATTAAGGGTTATTATAATTAAGCTAGGCCAATAAATTATTACTGTTAAATGTTAATTCATGAAAGTAAAAGCAATACCTCAAATATGTACTATAAATTTAGTAACTAAATCTGTTCGCTTATCATTAGCATAATTGCTTCATATCAATAAATATTAAACATTAAAGTTAATTGGCCAACAATACCTTTATCATAATTTAAAAAAAAAAAAAAAAAGTTAACAAAATCAAGCCCAAAGTAAAAGTTAACACTATATCTATCTCAATATTTCTTGACTAAATTTATCAAAAAAAAAAATATTTCTTGACTAAACTGAATTCAAACGATGTCATTATATTTTGCTGAAAAAATTACTCATTTTCCGTTTTCAACTATTATATATATATACTTTTTTCTGTACATTAAAAAAAATAACACCTAAAATTATATACAACACAAATTATTTAAATAATTAATTATCCATATCATATGTAAGATCAAATAATTATAGTAAAAAATTAATAATTACTAAAACAAAGAGCGGGCGGCGCGCGCTTTTCTCCGCCGCTAGGTTTTTGTGTACTATTTTGCTCCACCACTATTGATAAAAAAAGGAACACCTGAAATTTATCAAAATAATTAAATTATAGCATTAACCCATACAATTACAAAGAAGAGGAAATATTACTCCGTTACAACGAGGCTTCTTCAGCTGCAAACTGTAAAGAGGATTTACGTAAGTTTTTTTTTTTCCTTTTCAATTAAAGCAAAGGACAAACTAATTTAGACGATGAATGAACACTGAAATTTTATTTTTTCTATTTAGTGGTTATTCATTTATTGGTCCACCTGCTGTGGGTTACATATGTTAAAACTTCATATTCTTTTTATTTTTCTCTATTTTGTAATGAAACTATACTTTTTTTTCTTTGTTTTATAATTAATTTGGAAGAATAGTGTTGAAGCTTTATGTTCAGATATTGGGATTTAAATATCTGCTGTTTAGTTTTACTGACCACGAAACATAATCTGGAAAAAGATTTTATTTTCTTTGATTTGGTTTGATATTAATTACATATTTGAAATTTTAGCCCCAATTTTTTTTTATAGGAAATGTTTCTTTGGGGTTGTAATTTGGTTCGAAGTCAAGATTTTATTTGGACAGCTCTTCCCTTTGAGTTGAATAGTACCTCTGTGTTGTCTCCTGTTGAAGTCTAATAGAATATGATTGTCAAACATCCAAAACAGTCACTTTTGTACTGTCTGATCTATGTTGTAGTGTAATCAAGATATCCGGTTGACTGTGATGCATGTTTTATTTAGAGTAATCATATTCAGATAAGCTAATTCAAGTTTTGCCTTCAGGTTAATTGTATTCTTGATTTAATATTTCAGTTAAAGAAGATGACATTCAAAATGTTGCACCTTGGACATTTTCTTTTTCTTTTTCCCTTTTCGCAATTATTATAATATATGTAATAATTGTCAGCTTGAACTGTATTCGGTGACAAACTCACTTTTTAAGTATTTATCATATCTCATATAGGCAGTATAGCAAGAAAGCCATCATGCATGCTTGTGGTGGATCTGCAATGATGAGTTCTATCCAACAGCCTATCGGGACCAAGGGGTCGGTTTTCCCTTCGAACATGGTTGGTGTTGGTGGATGCCCAAATCATGTTAAGTTCAGTTCAGTAAAGCCTTGTAGGACATCTCAACTTGAAGGGAGCTTAGTCACAGGGAGGCCTCCTTCTTCTGTATCAGTTCCTATCCCTGAAATTAAAGGTAGTATCATTTTGAATCTATATTAGCATGTACATTTAACTCGTTTGTTCCCTTCAGTCACATTGTGTATTATGTAGTTTAATGGTGTATTGATAATTCTGCATTAAGGGTTTAATTAGAGGTTGAAGTTTGAAATGATTAGGTGATGGAAGCAGCTTTGTGGATTACGGTTTGAGTGAAGCTGATCCTGAAGTTAGTACCATTATTGACAAAGAGAAGAATCGCCAATTTAGAAGCTTAGAGCTGATTGCTTCAGAGAATTTCACATCTCGAGCTGTGATGGAAGCAGTTGGTTCTTGCCTCACTAACAAGTACTCTGAAGGATTGCCTGGCAAAAGGTATTTTTTATGTAAATGAAAAAAGATGGGATAAACCGAGAACAAGTAATTTGATTTTTTTTTTTTTAAATTTGTCTTTGTTTATTTACGAACTTTCTTATGCTCTAGATATTATGGTGGCAACGAATACATTGATGAACTTGAGATCCTTTGTCAAGAGAGGGCTCTTGCGGCATTTAATTTGGATGGAAAGGAATGGGGCGTAAATGTGCAGCCATTATCTGGTTCTCCTGCTAATTTTGAGGTTTACACTGCAATTCTTAGTCCACATGACCGGATAATGGTAAATAATATTTTGAATACACCCTTTTGAATCTATGCTTTGAGTATCCATCTAGCATTATGTTTACTTTGTCGGGTTTTGCATTCAATTCAGGGATTGGATTTACCTCATGGTGGACATTTGTCTCATGGATTTATGACTGCCAAGAGACGGGTGTCAGGCACCTCTATTTATTTTGAGTCCATGCCCTACCAACTGGATGAATCTACAGGTCTCGGTTTTTTTGTTACGAACTGGAGTTACTTTTGTTTCGTACATCAAATATAACGGATTTGTATTTATACAGGCCTTGTTGACTATGACATGCTTGAGAAAACGGCTACCCTCTTTCGCCCAAAGCTTATCATTGCTGGCGCTAGTGCTTATCCTCGAGATTTTGACTATCCGAGGATGAGAAAGGTGAAAAAGAAAATGTACTTTGGCTTTCCAGATCACTAAATTTTAGCACATTCTTCCTAGTTACTTGGTCATTTTCAAGTCTTAACTATTTCTTGTTCTTATATGGCATGAAGATTGCAGATGCTGTCGGTGCTTTTCTCATGATGGACATGGCTCATATTAGTGGACTTGTTTCTGCTTCTGTTGTTGCTAATCCTTTCGATTACTGTGACATTGTAACAACCACCACACACAAGGTTTATCTTGATACTTTTTCTATTTTTATGGTGACCAATCGAGTTAGGCCTTGGTGTGATTTCTGTAATAAGTAAATCAATCATAACTGGGATATGTTTGTCCAGTCTCTGAGGGGTCCTAGAGGTGGCATGATCTTTTTCAAGAAGGATCCTGTTCTTGGAGTTGACTTAGAATCTGCCATTAACAATGCTGTTTTTCCCGGTTTACAGGTTTGCCATTTCTAAACTTTGCTTGTCATTACACTGTTCGATTATCAACTTAATTTATTGGCATTGATAAAATTTGCCAAGTTTTAGTTTTGTTTTTCGTATTGAACAAGCATTTATTATCGTGAACAGGGAGGTCCACATAATCACACAATTGGTGGGCTTGCCGTGTCTTTGAAGCATGCTCAGTCACCTGAGTTTAAGGCTTATCAAAACAAGGTATCAGATGTTTGTTATATTCATTAATTTGTGATCAATCCCTGCTTATTTGAGACCATTAATTATTTGTCTTTAGGTGGTCTCCAATTGTAGAGCTCTTGCAAGTCGACTAACGGAGTTGGGATACAAATTGGTCTCTGGAGGGAGTGATAACCATTTGGTTCTCGTGGATCTCCGCCCATTAGTGAGCATCTAACTTTTTTTAGTTAGCCTCGTCTGCATCACTGCCATAAATAGTTGTAAAGCACTCAGAAATTGTGCATTCCACTTTAAAATAGGATTACTCGTGAGTTTTGGGAAATAATTACTGGAGTATTTCAATTTCTCAGGGAATTGATGGTGCTAGAGTGGAAAAGATTCTAGATATGGCTTCTATCACCCTCAATAAAAACTCTGTACCTGGTAAGTTAACTCTGTTGTATAGTATATACTGTATACGACACGAACTTGTCCTTAAGCAAGGCATTCTTGTGACTCGAGTTCTTATGCCTATTTTTTTTTTTTTTATTATATAGGTGACAAAAGTGCACTAGTGCCAGGTGGCATTCGAATAGGTTCGCCTGCCATGACTACCAGAGGTTTTGGAGAAAAGGAGTTCATTTCGGTTGCAGATTTTATTCATGAAGGTGTGCAAACTACTCTGGATGCAAAGAAGTCTGTTACAGGGTCTAAGCTTCAAGATTTTACGAAATTAGTGACTTCTCCAAGCTTTCCATTGATCAATCAAGTTTGGGATCTGCAAACAAGAGTCGAGGCAATGACAACTCAATTTCCAATTCCTGGCCTGTGAGCAAACTCAATTTACACAGCATACAGTAATTAGGATTTAAGTCACACAAGCCTATCAACTAAGTTGTTTGAGACCATGTCTGAATTTGATTTATAAATAGAAGTTGGTTTATTTAACCGAGTAATGATTACAATAATTTCGTTTATTTGGGAAAAAACTCTTAATTATGGATGTATACCAGAATTCTTCTCATCAAATCACTGATCAGATGATAAAGTGAGAGAATTACTAATGCCAGGGTTGAGAAATATGTTCTTTTTTTGGATCAACTTCATTCAAAATTTCAGGTAAAAAGTTGAAAAATAATTTATTTATTTAGAGAAAGAAAATAAAATAATTTTTTAAGATATATTAATACATGTGCCTCTTACAATATAGTGATTGAAAATTAATAATGTCCACGATAATTTAGCAAAAAGTTAATTCCTTTCTAATTGAAAGCTCATTTTTAAGCATTTGAGAAAAAGAAAATATAAACAACGGAACTTGTATAGTCCAAGTAACGGTACAGGGCTGTGTCTTCTAAATTCAGAAGTCAATTTTTTCTTTATCAAATTTATATGGCATATATATATCAAAAGTTACACAACTTCCAGACCAAAAATGCAAAATATTGTACACATGCAATTCGTTATGTCTTGCTCAACCAAGATGTCCCTATAGCTTCTTTTTTTTATCAGTTTGAATGGGCTTGCTAGGTGATGCCCAACTAGTACCTGGTGTGAATTCAAACAGGAGATGAAAAGGAAAAAAAGAAAAATGGAATTGCAACGGTCACACAGTACACAAATTTTGTCAATGTCCTAGAAATCCATTTTATCCTTAGGACATCTCCATTGAGGAGGGGGAAGAGGAATCCATGGGGAAAGGGGTGAAAAAATGAACTCTTGGTGAGGAGGGGGATGAGAGAGAGGGAGTCTTTGGGAGGTGGATAACCACCTCTTGGAGGGGTGGGGACCCACCTTTGTCGTTGTCCTGCACAAACTTTTCTTTTTCTTTTTTTAATTTCTTATATAAAATAATTTTTTTTAAATCTTAAACTTAATATTAATTTATTTTATTACTTGTAATATTATTATTAATGTCAATGTTAAATTATTTGTTATTAATGTTAGTGTTCAATTTACTATTAGTATAATTATTATATATTTATTTTCATTATATTAAGTGAGAGTGAGAAATTATGAGAATTCAATTTAAATAAAATGAAAAGATTGAATCATTGAGAATGACTACAAAAAGAGGAGTCTGAAGGAGAAGGAGAATCTTAGGAAAATGGGAGTCTGAAGGGAAAGAAAGTCCATACTCACTGGAAATGGCCTTTAACCTGCTCTGTGCAGAGAACATAGTTTCCAAATTCAACAGGTTGGTAAATTAAAATGCTACAGCACCAAACAACTCAGTAATTACTAAGTAAAACTTCTTAAGTTGATTATTCCCAGAGGATGGCGAGGCAAAGATCTGCCTTGAACTTAATTTTTTCTTTTCATAACTGCCGATGAGGCAAGGAAGGATATTTCAAACAAAGGACTAATATTACAATCGAGTTAATTATTTTTACAATATATTGTTCGAATTAATAAATTAGTCCCGACCATATATAATGCAATTTAAATCTTCAAATATTATCTCACATATCAAATTATTGAAAGTCTATGGCCTTGTTTGAATGTATTTGATTGAATTTTGTCATGTTTCGGTGAATTAGATGTATTTTGATTGGAATCTATCATATATAAAATATTATTCTCTCCTATTCACATTAATTGACATATTTGTCAAATTTTTTTGTTTCAAATTAATTGACATATTTGGATTTTCAAAATATTTTTTTTTTCAATTTTGCCCCTTTCTCTCATTGAAATTGAAAAATTCAATAATCACCACTCACATTTAAAAAATTAAAAAATAATCACCATTATAAAGGGTATTAAAGACATTTTACCATAAAAAGTATATAATTATAAAATTTCTTAATATGTGTAAAAGGTATAAATGTGTCAATTAATATGATACGGATGGAATATATTAGTTGGCACATTATTACTATTCACACAAATTAATAAACATCATGATTAATCACTTTTACATGGTAACCTAATAATGGCTATTTCAAATTTTTTATTATTGAGTGATGACTATTGAGACTCCATTGATAAAACAGACAAAATTAAAAAAAAAAAAAAACCTGCATTGAAAACTCAAATGTGTCAATTAATATGAAATATAAAAATTTGACAAATGTGCCAATTAATACGAAGGAGTATAATATTATGACTTGAATATATTTTGCATATTTGAGTTTTTGATGAAATTTAGTTGATAAATGTCAAATCATGTTTTTTTAGTAAATTAATGGATATTATATTGTGTGTAAATCAGGGTAATGATTGAAAAATTGTTATTCTATATTAGATTTCTGGAAAGATAATTACATATATATTATTATACAACATTAATAAAAATATGGATGTGTATGCACAAATCAAAGATGGGAGACAAAAAGTTGTGGGCTAGTGGTTGGAAGGTCTCTTCTCTCTGTTTCATTAACCAAGAATAGATGAAAATTAGTCTATTTGAATTTAGAAGTAAATGAACCTGAGAAAAACGTTCTAAACAATGCTTGGCCCAACAAAAAATTAAAAGTCATGGGCCAAAAAAGTTCCAAACTGCCATTGGTTTGTCATGTTGGGGTCCCTTATTTTTAATAAAAAATAATCATTCATTAGAAATGACCGAATAAAAATGTTTGTTCCCACGTACAAGAGTTCGAGGATCACCCCTATCACAAAATACTTCCAAGGAAAGTAAATAAAGAGTTCCAGAGCCATTTCAATTAACGAGTTTGCCCATTTGGCAAGGAAGTGAGCTCATTTATTACCAATAGAGTATTATCTGTATTGGTATAACAATTTCAACTAGTATTTGTTACATAAAAGTTGATTCGAATGATCTCACATAACAAATCTAAATATGTTTAAACATTAGAATTGATGAATTTAAGATATAATAATTGGTATCAAACTAATGTTTTTAGTGATTATAAGATTTCCATTATGATCAAGAACTTGTTTGGACAGATATACAAGATCTGGGTTTAGATGATAGCAGGACTTGGTTTGGGATTATTTGCATGAAACTGGGACTGGTGCCATTGAAAAACAGGAGAAAAAATAAGCAACAAAAACCCCTAAAAGTAAAAAAACAAACGGAATAATCTTCATTAAATTAGCTCAGAAGCCAAGCGTAACAAGAGGATTTCATTGAGGAACCAACACATAGTTGGTTCTTCTTACATGTTAGCTTTCTCATCACTGCTGCAAGTTTCATAATCCAATTTATATATTCTTCTGCACACAAAATCAATCAAAAATTGATTGGATCAGGCCACACCCACCCAATCAAATCAAGACCAAATCCAAAACGTTTCAGAAAATAAAATCTAAAAGGCATGCATATAGCTACTACTAATTTGAAGGAAAGCCAAGATAGAAATCAGGCATCCTTCAATCGTGATTAGTAGCTCATTATCGGCACATTGCAAAAGGTGGATTCTCAATGAAAATTAAGACGAAACCCCCGTGTCTGACTTGAGTGCCTCACTCAGTTCAAATAAATACTAATTATTAACAACATTTTCAAATTAATATAACCAGTTTATTGTATCACGAAACGGGTAAAAGAAAGGGTTTCGTGGATCTTCAAACCGGGTGAATTGATATCGGCTCCAAGCGGCAGACGGGTTGCCATGAGAATCGGCACCTGCTGCTGACTCGAAATGGAGCCACTGATAAATCTTTAAATTAACCAAAGAGATATAATACAATTTTTGAATCTTCCTGGTGGTTTGATGGAAGAATGGACGGCGGCGGCCAAGGATTGGTTTAAGCTTTAGAGTGTGATTGTGATGATTGAATTAGGGGCGGAGCTGTAATATATAGAGTGAATGAAACCCTAGGGCAGTAATTCCTGGCTATTTGCAATGGAGGACCTCTAGTTTGGTTTTAATTTATATGAGGCCAAACCAAAATTATAAGCTTTTTTGTGCTTTCTTTAATTTCTTAATTAGTACTACTAAATTGATCCTCTTTCTAATCAAAAAATTGATACTATCCTTTTATCAATTGTAATTTTCTCAATTGGGACAGTATTCTGAGAAAAAGAAAAATCTGAAACCTCTAATATCAATGTTGAAAATTCAAATTATATCGAACTAAAATGACTCGTTATGGTGCAAATAGATTCACAACTATGTTCATATGTACATTTATTGAGTTAATCATTAAGTTCAAATTAGTATTAGGATCATATCGTTCGGCAAAATTTCATTTTTGGCCATATAAAGTGGTTGTTTTTTAAAATTGATTTTTTTTTTATTGTGGTGCCTTGACAATATAAGTCATTCATTATGTTATGTCATCAATTTCCTTATTGCCGTAAAATTTTAATTATCGCCGAAAATCATCAGTTATGTCTTATTTCACCGACAAATTTATGTTTTTTGCCAAAAATCATTAATTTATGTTCTATATGACCGGAAATTTTAATTTTTGCCAAAAATATCATGTGTCCAGCGACACTTAAAAATTCGAGATTTCGTATTTTGACTCCAAAATTTACAGTTCAAGTCACGTGATAGGTCTATAATTTCAATTTTGATGAAAAATGTTTGAAGTTACCCAAGAAATCGAAGATACCTATTTTTATTAAGATTGAGATTTACCCAAGTCACTCGACACATGATATTTTTGACCAAAATTAAGATTTATGGTCAGATAGGACATAAATTATTTTCTGGAAAAAAATTATTTTTCCGGTCAAAGAAGGCTCAAATTGATGATTTTCGGTGATAATTAATATATTTTGACAATAAGGACTTAAATTGATGACGGTTACATAATAAAGGACTAATATGATCGAGGTACAACAAGAAAGTGTCAAATTTGAACTCTATCTACTTTAGAGGTCTAAAAATAAAAAATTTGCCTATTGTGTCCAAGAGTACGTGTGAGTTTGATCCAGGGATGGGAGCACTTTTAGATCTCTATCGTAATTTCTTTAAAGTGTTTGACCCCAATTATAAATATTATTTTTGGTCAATCGTGATTTTCATAGTGTTTGACCCTCAATGTCATAATCATTTTTCAGGTCTCCAGAATCTAAAAGTTTACTTATTTTAGAATATCATAAAATGTTACTTTTGCAAAAGCTATTATACAAAAATAATTATTTTTTAATTAATTTTTATTATAATCAATTATTGTCAAAATTTATTTTAGTAAATTAATTCTCCAATTAAATTTTCGAATCTTTAAGCCGAACTCAGTATACATATGACATTACAGTGTTTCAATTTCTTTTGACAATAGGTACACTATTGTAATTATATGTAAGAGTTTTTCTTTTTTTTTTAGGTAAAAGAGTTATTTTTTCTTTAACTTTAGTAAATATTTTATTTTTATCAACATCATATCATATTCATGCATAAAATTGATCTATTTCATCGTTTTTCTTGAAAAGATTATTGACACAATAAATATCAAGATTTAAAATTAACGACTAACCTACAATGAATTCATTTACTTTTACTTTCTAAACGAAAAAGGAAACTAAACAAGAATGACACAAGTAATTAGTAGTAAATGTTGAATAGGAGTCGGTACTTAAATTAGGTGGGTGTTTGGTTCTTTTTTTAATGAGCCTAGCAAATTGTTGAATTTTTGAACAACTGCAGCTGCACAATTTTTCCATTGATGAAAGTCGAACACGTCCACCATTTTGACCAAACTATTAATTTATTGAACAATTCTCCTTAAGAATCTTGTCAAACCCCTTAAACTTTGGAACTTTTTTACAAAAGTATTTTCCAATTTCTTCAATAGCTTGATCTTCACACCTAAGAAGTGTTCTATCGTCATCAATCATCATCATCATCATATATATATATATATATTTAATAGTAGTATTAATTTACAAATCGATAAATTTGTATTCGGGGGTGAACTTATTGAAAATTCTACGTTATGGAAGCGGCAACTAGCTCCCGGATTCTTCCCCAACTTAATTTCAATCAGAATTTAACATCGTAAGTCCTGTATTGATTTTCTCTTTTTGGAAGTATTAATGTTATGCGTGTGTTTTATTTTTCAGTTAATTGTGTTTTTCTTCTCTGGTTCTATTCTTCGGTGAATTTCAGATTGGATGGATCAGTTTGCTTGAAAAGTTACATTTACTTGCGAGATTATCTATAAAATTGTGAAGTAATTAAAGAATGTTTATATGATTATTGTTGGAAGGTTTATGCTTCTGTTAAAGTAATATGGCTGTAAGAATCTGTATGTATTTTTTTCTTTTTTGGGTTTAGGCGGGTTGGGCACATTAAGTGGGTATCTCTCCAAACAGGGATTCGTACCTGGGTCCGTTACTTTGTAGTGTCTAGTCCCTTCCTCTAAAGTCTAAACCAATCAACCGTTGGTAAGAAGTTGTATGTATGTATATAAATATATTTGTGTTTTATCTATAGGTACATGCACACTTATTTTGATATAATGGAGATGGTGATGATGAATATGAAAAAAAGGCGCATGAGTAGATTAAATTTTCAAATTGTTATTGTGTTTCTGTCATTGAAATATTAGAGACTTTTTGGAAAATTTTCAAGAAACATTTGGAAAGATTGTAAATCAAGGTAACATGTTGAAGTGAAAACTACTCTATATTTTTGTTCCTATGGACTAAAAACAGAAACATATTGGTGTTTTTGATAGAAATTTAACCGATGGAGCACATAAGGTTGATCATTTTTTGAGCATTTGCAGGCTGCTACCTCAGGCTAAACTGACGCCAACTTTGTTTACTCTGGCTTTGCATTCTAATTCAAATGATAAGAAGCTTAGTATTGCTGGAGGATTGTCTCTCAGTTGTTCAAAGCAGAGGAAGGACTTCGTGCAGAGAACATTTTGCTCAGCTGAAATGTGCACTTATCCTGCGGATGCTATTAAGTTGCATTCTGATATAGAGGAGGAAAAGATAGGAGTGATGCTTTTGAATCTCGGAGGGCCAGATACTTTAAATGACGTTCAGCCTTTCTTGTTCAATTTATTCGCTGATCCTGTATGTTTTACATCAACTTCGTAAATAAATAGTTTGATAGTTTGTAGATTTGTTATACTATCTATTGCCATGTGGCAGGATATCATTCGCCTTCCTAGGTTGTTTCGGTTCCTTCAGCGTCCTTTGGCACAGCTAATTTCGGTATTGCGAGCCTCTAAAAGTAAAGAAGGCTATGCTGCCATTGGAGGCGGTTCACCATTACTTACAATAACAAATGAGCAGGTATAAATCCATAAATTAATTTTCAAGAATTTCTGCTTTTTCTGAGTGGTGGTTGTCTCTTGGACAATTAAACCGTATAATTCCTTTATTGTAGGCGAGCGCTTTAAAATCTGTTCTGGAAGCTAAGGAAGTTCCTGTTGATGTGTATGTGGCAATGAGGTATTGGCACCCGTTCACCGAGGAAGCAGTTCATCAGGTAAGTCATAAGAATAAAACTGTTTCTTCTGTTATTCGATTCTAACATAGAATAAAGTAATTTAGTAAGTGAGATTTATTTCATGGAGATTATGTTATATCAACGTACCAAATTCAAATCATCTCATTACTCTTCTCTCTTGTGATAGATTAAGAGAGATAGAATTACAAGACTTGTAGTATTGCCACTCTACCCTCAATATTCCATTTCAACAACTGGGTCGAGCATTCGTGTTCTTCGAGACATGTTTAAGTAATGTCTAATTGCAATTCCTTTTCTTTTTCCCATTAATAATCACATTATCAATTCATAGGTGCTTTCCTTTTTCCTTTCCTGTTACGCACGAATAAATTGGGTCTTTTTATTAGGGACGACCCGGTTTTATCCAGACTACCTGTTGCTATTATACAATCTTGGTATCAGAGGGAAGGTTATATCAAGTCTATGGCTGACTTAATTGAAAAGGAGCTACAAATTTTTGAGAACCCAAAAGAGGTGAGTAAAAGACTCTTGCTTTTAATTTTTCAATTTGAATTTTAGTGTACAAAATGTAATAATTACTGCTTATGTATGGTACTATAGGCCATGATATTCTTCAGCGCCCATGGAGTACCAGTTAGTTATGTTGAAGATGCAGGCGATCCATATAAAGATCAAATGGAAGAATGCATTTTCTTAATAATGCAAGAACTTAAAGCCAGAGGAGTTAAAAACGACTATACTTTAGCTTATCAGGTTGGTTCTTGTTATTAGGCTTTCAGTTCATAATGATCGCATTCATAGTCAACCGCACATTATAGGGTGATTTTGATTCTTTGCCCAAGCGGGAAAAGTTTCTCGCACGAACATATTTAATTTTGGTCCTGAATGCCGTTCAACTTATGTAATACACGCAGAACTGAAGTTGATGTTGACAGACTAGAAATGAAGTATAAGTTTTTAAGAAAACCTTAATATTGTGTGCAGAGTAGGGTAGGACCTGTTCAATGGTTAAAGCCTTACACCGATGAAGTTCTTGTCGAGCTTGGCCAACAAGGTGTGAAGTCTCTATTGGCTGTTCCAGTGAGGTATGACTTTGCAAAGGCATCATGTTTGTTTTGACTTTTGAGCTTCTATTCTGTTCTTGAATCATTAAGAGTAAATTGCATACTTTCAACTCATGATGGAAAATGATCTTTTTATAGTTTGGTTTCAACACATGTGGTCATTTATCTTTTATGCGCACACATCCAGTCCTCCATGTTCTTTATTTGATAGACAAACTTCTTCATTAATTCGTTGATGTTTGTGCATAAAAATACCACTTTAAGTACAATTCTTGAGCGCTAGTTGCACAAATGTATTAAGTTTTCTGAGTAAATTCTTTTGACCTTAAAAGATGAGTAACAAATTTGTTTGACTGGATAGTCAAAAAAGTGTTGAGCCTAAAGAATAGTTGAAAGAATAAGGACCTAACATGAAAAGATAAAAGTATTATCTAAGTAATTATATGATTTTGCCTGTGATAAAATGTGAACTTCCATGTTTTGTTTTAAGACAAGATTATGATTTCTATTTTTCAGCTTTGTGAGCGAGCACATAGAAACTTTGGAAGAAATTGATATGGAGTACAGAGAATTGGCTATTGAGTCGGGGATTGTTAATTGGGGCCGTGTCCCAGCTCTAAACTGTACATCATCATTTATAACTGATCTGGCAGATGCAGTAATTGAAGCACTGCCTTCAGCTGTGGCAATATCAACAACCTCAGAAGCAGAAGCAGACGAAGATGTAGTGGGATATGCTATCAAAATGTTTTTTGGTTCATTCGTGGCATTCATTTTGCTTTTATCACCTAAATTGATGAAGGCATTCAAGAATCACGTTTTATAGCAGAGGACTGCTCTTACATCCTACTTATATTATTTATATACAATGTAGTAATAAATAGTCTTCAGGTTTCCATTTATCTGGTAAAGAGACAATCGAGGATGTGATAAAGTTTGTATACTGTATTTCTTTCATCTGGGGTCGAATGAGTTATCACTTATCATGTAGGATGAATGGTTTTGTTTTATTTTTGGCTAAATTAGTTTTGTACTTTTGTAATATTGCCAATTGCGGAGAATTGGCCAATTATAAATTAGTTTTTGTTGGATCTTGATAATTTCTCTTTTTTATTTTCTGTAGTTTCCACTTCAAACCCAAGCAGAGTTTTATTACTATAATTTTAGTTATTTGCCGTCATTAAACAAGAAAAATCCTCTGGCACTGAAAATGACCTGGACCTATGAATCTTAAGACCTGGAATTTCATTTTTAATTTGAATCTGGCCCAATGTGTTAGAATGTTTAACCAACCGAAAGGACCATAATCTCTAATAAACAAAACAAGTATGAACGAAGGCCAGTTTGATTCATTAAAAATATAAAACATATGGTTAAAAAGTCGGACTGATCTTTCTTTCATGCCCAGTGTTTTGAAGAGATTTTGAGCCCGCGAGCTGAGTTAGAACTATTAGATCACATTAAAAAAATTGTTGTAGACTGAAAAAGTAGTGAAATTTTTTAACCCCACCAGTCGGTCTTACATAAAAAGCCCAAGATAAGGAACCTATTTTAGGAGACCAAAACCCAAATATAATTTTAAACCTAAACAAACAAAATGGGGGTGGGAATAAAGGGAACAAAAAGTAATTTTGCCAATAACTAAGTTGTAAATCAAAGATGGATGGAAATGTGATATATCTTCTCCAGAAACAGCACTATCAAAGGAGTTTCATGTACATCTATCAAAGTGATGTAAGTCTGATCAGAGTGTTATTTAATTCCCCAGCAACTTGAAAACTTAAAACTCTTGCTTTTAGCAACAATTTCAAGCTGAGTGTAAGTAAATTCTTAATATGCAATCTTAAACATGATAACCAGTTAGCGTAAAACCTCTTCCAACAATCTCTCCAGCACAAAACCAGGCAAAACATTCTAGCCCGAACAGAGCAGCAACCCCAGCATCCTCAATCATCAGTTCCTTCCTATGCTTCAACAGGTGCTTTACAAAATCAAATTCCTTCTTCAACGATTCATAGCGAGCGGGAATGCTATTTCAAATAGAAAGAGTAAAATGTCATTCAAACACTGCCTATTCAAAACTGAAATCATATAAGAGAAAGAGAATCCTGATCAGTAGCTTAAATTTCTTTGTGTGACCTGAAAAACTGCAAATATACCAGATTTTGAGTTCAATTACAACATTTGAGAATATACAATCCAGTATAGAGAAGAAAATACAGCATAATCCAACCATTCAATATGACACGCCCACCTAAAAATAAGGCACATGGTGAACCTTTGTATCAAACATTCAAACAGAATGGGACTGAAATACACTACTAGCTCATAAGACAGTTTTTACACATGAGGTTTTGTTAGAACAATCTAGGTATTATATTTGGATTAAAAATAAAAAAGTGGAAAGGCCAAAGTCGTGGGATCAATGCCCATAGAACATAAGACTCATTAAAGATTGATCTCCTCTAATCTGGTTTTCATTTCAATAAGGTAGAGACTTTTCTAGTACAATTCCTAAAAATTGCATAAATCAAACCCCTTTAGACGACATAAAGGTTAAGATGCTCATGTTATCCACATACACAAACACAACAGATCACATTCCACATTAGTGCAGGTAATAAATAGCCATATTCACAAGTAAAATCACGAGTCTTACAAGTTTTATTCCAATCCAAGGATGTGCTTAACAGGAGCTTTAAAAATCACGTTGGAAACCTCATCTTGTAAAATCTAAGAATTACTTCTAGTCTATGACTTCTGGTCACTTTTGAGCTCTCCAACACAAAATCAATTATTATAACAGTTGATTACACCTAAATTCAATTGTTATAGAAGTAATTTATCAGCCAAACAATATCACTCTAAAACCATTCACAACACAAGGACGAAATTTGTAAGAATATTCGGCGAAAAAACAGAGCTAAAACACAAACCTAGCAAGGCGGGTATAAAACAACTGCTTCGCTAAATGTTGACAATTCTCCACCGAAGGTGGATTCTGTACATGCTGCTTGTTGTTCTCCATCAATTGCTTGTAGTAAGCGCCTCCATTTTTCTCCACCAATCTCGAAATTTCAGCCACCTTACCACGCAATTGATATACTTTCGACGCCATTGTTAAATCCTACGCAAAAAACCACCGTCAAAAAAATAAAATAAAAAAGAATTAATCGCCTTTCAAAATTGAGATTTGTAAGATTTACAGTGAGGCTGTTGCCGGTCAGTGCGGAACAAATGAGGGTTTCAACTTTCAAAACAACAGGTCCACACTCCAGTAATTCTTTTTTTTTTTTTTTTTGATAATTAAACACTCCAGTAATTCTGTTGCCCTTTCCTGCACTTTTAATTTCTGAAAAATGAAATTCTGACACGTTTTTATATATGCTAGTATTCTGTTTTTTTTTCTTTTTTTCTTTTAAGCAGATTTGATAGGTGATAAGACTAATAAGGGTAAACAATACTTTTAATTTGGTTCCTCTTATTATTAATTGTTTATATAATGGTATTTTTTTTTTCCATCACTTTAGTCTTTACTACAAATTATTTATATCACATTAATTCTTTTCAGGTGATTCAAGACAGTTTCGATAACATGTGATATGTACATCAAGGCAATTTTATAATTTCAAGTAAATTAACAGGAATATTTTCGTCATTCTAATTTAAAAAAAAAAAAATTAAATATCTAATCTCTTCCAAACTAGGGTTTTATTCCAATCCAATTTAATCTTCCATTCCGTTTGGTTTTCTTCCAAAATCTTCTTCAAACACCAAAATTCTTTGCCCATTAAATAATCTCACATGATCTCAATAGTGAACGGACGAAAATGCCCTAAAAAATATTCATGTGCATGTCACGTGTTTTCGGAACCACCTGAAAAGGACTAAAGTAAAACACATAATTCAGAGTAGAGATTAAAGCGGAAAAAAAATATGAAAGACCACTCTGTAAAAACTTAATGATAAGAGGGATCAAAAGTGATATTTAGTTAACTAATAATAAATTAATTTTCTAAAATACTCACTAAAAACTTAACCTTTTAGTCAATATAATCTTATGACATACTTTTTTGTAAGAAAACATTGATAAAATTAATTTCCAGTATTATATAACATGTTAGCACTCATGCAATTGAAGATGAATTTATATATGCATATTAATTTTAAACTGGAGTATATCATTATATAATAGATAGATTCCATCACCAATGACACTTGATTGAATATATTTGGTATACATGGCTCGAGTTGAATGAAGGTAGAAATTTGTGGTATCCTCGGTCCATATAAGAAAAGTTATCTTTCTAGTGAATGAACGCATGCAAAGAGAGGTTAAGGTAAACTATATCATTGTTCATTGCTTAAGTTAGAAAATACTCACTGAGAGTATAAACTTGAATAGAGGCAGGGCCGGCCCAATGCTTCTTGGGGCCCTAGGCAAAACCAAAAATATCGTAGAAAAAACTTTCTTGTAAAGTTTATTTTTCTTGCTTTAATTTAGCTAGATACACATAGACCATAGTCTAGTTCTTTTAACATATTTTTTCCTATTGATAAAAAGGGTGTACACACTTAATCTTTATTATGACATACATGATCATAAATACTCTGTCTTTGTTAGTTTGATGAATAATTATTATAGTCTTAAAGAATGAGAGAAAGAAAATAACCGCGTAATAAAATAATATTTGTGCAAAGAAAAAGGAGTTGTTAAACCTTGACTGTTGGGATTTTTTTTATAAACGTACTCCCTCTATTTCAAAATATATGTCGTTTTAGTAAAAATAATACATATATTTCAAAATATATGTCGTTTTAGAATTTCAAGAGAGAATTAAATTTTCTTTTAACATTTTTATCCTTTCTTATTAATGACAATATGAGAAGTTACATATTTTTTTTATTTCCTTTCGAGGGTAATTTTACACTATAAGACTTTTATTCTCCTAAAATTTAGGTGTTTTCATAATCACTGTGCAACAACCTTAATCGACATATCTATTGAAATTGTATGATTTTCTCCGTGATAACCAACTTTCCCACCTCATTTATGCCAAGCATGGATAAATGTATCCCCTTATTAGGCCATCTCCAATCCAGGAGGGGGGTGGGTGAAGATGGGCCTAGCCCACCTCTCCTGTTTGGACCGCCCAGGTCTGTGGGCTGGGCGAAAAATCGCCCAGCCCACCGCCCCATGTCTGGGACGCGCTAATCAGCGCGTCCCAGACACAATTCATCAGGTGGCGCCACTTGGCGCCATCTGATGGATTTCCTTTTATTTTTTTTATTAAATTTGTAAATAAATTAATAATAAAAAAAATTTAAAAAATTAACTAAAAATTTTAGTGAATATTTTTACTTTTTGTACAAAATAAAATTTTTTAGTTAAAAGTTTATGAATTTTTTTAGTACGGATTAATTATGAACATGTGAGTAGTTTTAAAATGTCTAATAACTTATGTTGAAGTTTTTTTTTCTTCTTATAACAATACCTTATTTATTTTAATTAATTAAAAATAAAAGTTACATTTAATTATAAAAATTGTTGTAGGTTTAATAATAATTTATTTTAAATTAAAGATGTAACATTATTAGATATAAAAATTTGCCATGAAAGTAAAATTAAAAAAAATTATAATATAATAAAATTCTTATCCATTATTAATTTTGAAATTATATATTTGTCTATGAAATAATAATTTATTTAGCCACATTTAAAATTTGATTTGAATTTTTTTAATTTTATTTAAACTCTAATATAGCATTAATGTTCAATGTATCATTGAGACAAAATGTAGAAATAAAATAAAATAAAATAAAAATACAATTTTGTACCAACAGGTGATTGGTCTAGTGGAAGGGACTAGTCACTACAAAGTAGCGGACTCAGGTTCGAATCCCTGTTGGGAGAGGTTCCCACTTTATGTGCCCGACGCGCCTCGAAAGGGATTAAACCCTTGGGAAACCAAAAAAAAAAAAAAAAAAAAAAAAAGAAATACAATTTTGTATTATTTTTCTTGTCCCGAATGTAATATTATTATTTTATTATCATTGTCTCTAAAATTAATTATTATGTATTTTCATATTTAAATTAATATTACTTATTAATAAAATTATTATTATTATTATATTATTATTGGTATTACTACTACTACTACTACTATTATTATTATTATTATTATTATTATAATTATAATTATAGATAATATAGGTGAGAGTGGGGAAGACTTTTTTTTTAATTAATTGAAGGAGATAGCCCTACCGGTTGGAGATGATGCTCAGGGGGGTGCATATTTCCCGGGTGGAGATTGACACCCCAGGGCTGTAAATAGCCATACGGGTTGGAGATGGCCTTAATTGGTCGATTCAGGACATATAGTCAGATATCGTGATTGTAGGTTGACTTTCATTTCGTTATCTTGGACGAGATTGTGGAGTCACATAAATCGATTTGGTTGTTATTACCTATCTCTAGATCATTCTCGAGCTCATACTTGAATAATTTCACATCAACATTATATAAATGAAAATATATTATAACGATATATTAAATGAATATTTCCACTTCATCCTCCAGCCTATACTTATATCACTTAAAAAGTCTTCTTCATATTTTTCAAAATTTTATTATTTCATCAAGGTTTCTGAATTATCTTCAAGAGGTTTCAGATATTAGTAGCTCTTTAAGCCATGGTCATATGCAATTGGGTCTGACTGGGAAAAGCAATCTAAAACACGTTCACGTCCCCCCAATTTTTTTTGGTGGGTTCATTCTCTCTCTTTTTTCAATTCGTCTTTAAGCAGGGCCATCTTGCCACCAATTCTGGTCTTTTTTCAATTGAAAGAAGAAAATAACGATAATCCACTTTGACATGAAAAAATTTAGTACTTAAGTTAGCTACTACGTGGATCCATACATAACAAAATTGTCATAAAATATCTGACTTATTTAGAAGTAATATTTTTGAGAAAATTAATACTGGAAATTTTCGGTGTACACAAATAGTGAACTCTATCTTAAATACTCGTACTACTTAATTTACTTCATATTTTGAACACTAATTGAAATGGGGCTAAATGAATGAATATAATTAGAGAACCAAAACATCCTGAAGCGATAGTTGCTAAGTGCAAAAATGAAATCCACCCAAGAAAAAACTTCAAAAATTTAACATAGTGCAGACGAGGACCAAAACAATGTTGTAAAGAAAATTTAGAGCTCTTAGCTTCATAATGCAACACATAGGCAAAACAAATCCAGACAAAATAAAGTTGACTCCTGACACTACAAAACCTAAAAAAAACCTAAAACATAGACGACAGTTGCATAAGTAGGTGTTGTTAACATATGACCTTACTTGAACAAGATCTGTTCTATAGGGTCGTACCTCTTTAACCTTGAGTTCTAAAGTAGATGTTAACATAAGTAGCACAGAATTCTCAATGGACTATGGCCATCAACTGGGTGGCGAGGCTTTGGCAGCGCCAGTGGACTGAGCAGATGGAGGTGGAGTTGCATCTGAAGAGTAAGCTGGAGGCTGGGAATATCCACCACCGCCATAAGAAGAAGCATTATATGCCGGCTGCTGCTGTTGCCCATAGCTGCTAGGTTGAGGTGCTCCGTAAGGCGGGACTCCATACCCCGGCTGAGATGTCGGATAAACTGATGATGGAGGTTTCTGGGCCCCTGAATCTGCCTGAGGATATCCTGTCTGTGCCTGAGATTGAGGATACCCGGGCTGACTATACCCACCACCACTAGGTGACTGTTGTGGCAGTGCATACGCTGCCTGAGCGCTTGGTGGGTGTGCATAACTTCCATACCCAGCTGATGGTTGAGTAGATGGGGGCACCCCATAACCTGGCTGCGTAGAAGCTTGAGTAGGGTAGCTGGGATTTGGGCTGGGTTGACCGCCGGCATTGTACGACGGTGCAGGTGCAGGTGCAGGTGCGGGTGCGTCACTCTGTGTCCCGTTCGGATTGGTGGTGCCATAATTGGAACTATATTGCTGCTGGTCGTATCCTGCACTACTGGGGTTGGACTGGGGATGGCCATAACCAGATTGAGGATAGCCACCATAGCCATCCTGGTTATAAGCCTGACCTTGATTGTAAGCTTGTGGATGACTGTAACTGTAGCCAGAGCCATCTGTTGGAGCACCACTAGCTTGCTGTTGCTGTTGGTTGTAGTAATCATATCCAGCTCCAGGCCCAGTTTGCTGGTTTTGTGAAGCAGTTAATTGGTCCCACCCAGTGCCATAACCACCAGAGGGGGGTGGTTGAGGAGGATAACCTGAGTAAGGTGGCTGGTTCATGTTGTATTGGGGTGTTTGACCAGGGTATGCACCCTGTTGCCCATAGCTATAACCAGGTTGAGGCATAGGAGGGCCAGGCTGCGCCCAGTTCGTTGGAGCTCGAACTTGGTAGCTTTGTTGAGGATATCCTCCAGACATTGATGAATTTCTCATACGGTTCTGCAAAAAATTATTATCAAAAATAGATCTAAAACTGATTGCATTCATATTGACAAAGATATACAGAAAGTAAGAAACAAAGAGCCAGGTAAAAATGTGAAGATACAGATACGAGAGTTATCACATGTACATATAAATCATCTCAAGCTAAGCACAATATTCATTGCACAGTTGCATCAAGGCAAAGATTAATGCCAACATACCGTACTTTCTGGGTTGTATTATCAGATTACTCCCGCAGAAGCTCATCCTCTCCCTATTCGAAGTGAATGGGTACAAAAGAAAATGCAAACACTATACACTATAACAATAAAGAAAAGACAAAAGGTTCCACTGGCAGGATAGGCAGAGCATATACAAATGATCTAAATACCAATAACAGTAAAATTCTCATTTCACTCTATAAGTAACTAATTGCAATATCGCAATTAAAATTCTTGATAACAGTCCCCAATAAGAACAATAAGATATATAAGAGAACCACATCCTACCACATATAAGAGTTAGAGGCCACATCACTATAGATTAGTCACTTAGACATAAAACTAAGGCAAAATTGCAAAAATCGTCCCAAACTAATCATTGATTTTGGATTTTCGTCCCAAACTATTTAATTTGGTGAATTTCGTCCCGTAATTTAATATTTTTTTGGAATATCGTCCCACCATAATTATAAGACGGAATTGCACATTTGTCGATGAATTATCACATGGCTGCTTAAGTGTCATGACATGGTAAATTTTAATATGAATAATTATATAATATTGCAGAGTTCGTCCCAAATTAATTACAAGATTGAACGTTATTTTCATTAAATTAGAAATTTAATATTGGGACTAAATTCATACAAAATGGTAAATTATGGGACGAAATTTGGCGAGTTGATATAGTTTGGGACGAAAAATCAAAATTAGTAATTAGTTTGGGACGATATTCCAAAAAAATATTAAATTACGGGACGAAATTCGCCAAGTTAAATAGTTCGGGACGAAAATCCAAAATTAGTAATTAGTTTGGGACGTTTTCTGCAATTTTACCTAAAACTAAATATGTTGCTTAGTTACCTCACTGCAGAGGGTGCAAGCATGACCTGACTATCCAATATCAATACACGGATATAGGCGATATCTAAAAAATACTATGCCCCGTCATCTGTGATCCCTATCCATCCAAGCTAATTCGGAGTTGAAAAGAAATCAAAATCTTTGAGAGGCAATGTGTTATAGAGTTGATAATCCAAATTATATACAGGTTAATATGGTAAAATGAGAAAAAGCCATCATATCCAAACCCAATAATGCACTATGAGAGTGAGAATATTGTCCAAACCAGATACCAAAGAGTTCTCCCTCCCACGAAATTAAGAGCAGCAAAGGTCGTACTCCTCCATCCAGAAACTGTTTCGACGGAAATGGAAAAGATATCTGCAATCCTCTATATACACAGATGGCAAATAGCGGAAGGCATACAGACATAATAGCAGTTTGCATAAAATCCAATCGGAATATCACCAACAACGTGATACAGGAGGGAACCATTACTATAACTAGAGAATTCTCCCTTGATACTTTCTTAACAAATTAGGCATGAAAAATGATACTAGAGGGCCAACACGAGCCAAAAAAGGCCAACGACAAACCATTTGATACAGCTCTACAATAATAATATATTAATATTATATAGTGCATCTAGCATAATAGCACCTTGATTTCACACAATATGAAAGGAATAACAATCAGTAACTCAAACAATGCAGGAAACTGTTTAATGAAATAGTTAAATTTCTAATTTTCCAGCTACCCAGAAGGGGCACTTATGCATTAGATTTATCAGGCACATATTGTACCATAAAGAAGCTAAAATTATAAAATGCTGGATACTGTTCTCCAAAATGTTCAAATTGTTGAAGGGAGTAAACCTAAGAGGTAGAGATGTGCTGGTTTTCTTCTTGAAATTAAAATAATGAAGAAAGTTGCAAATATTAAACAAACCTCACTGATAACTTCATTAACCAACTCTTTTGCAGATTCAATTTGTTCACTAGTACCATCAATTTGTACCGTCCTCTCTTTTGACATATCACCTGGTGGCAAGTGAAGAGGTATAACCTGCAATATTACGAAAATTACTTATACATGACACCACGACAGAAAACAGTTTTACAGCATGAGGCAGCCATGCCACTGAGGAAGAAACGGAATAGCCATGTTCTTCAGAAACCAACAAAATGCAGTGGATCAGAAACAAATAAGCAAGTCAACCTGAATACGAGCACCTGTCCTTGCTTGCATATTCTTAATGGTTTCACCTCCTTTACCAATAACAAGTCCGACCTGAAATATGATGTCGGATTTCACGAAAAATGTTGACAATAACCAGAAATCACAAACAACTGTTATTTAAGCATTACCTTGTTGTTGGGGACACTCATCACAAACTGCTCAGCTCCAGATGGTTGCCCAATCACCCTCCTAGAACCCAGGCCTGCAGAACCACCTGCTTCAGCCTGTCTCAGTGATAAAAAAAACTGTTAGGCAGTTGGCATTAACAATTATAAGTCAAAATGAACACGATAATGGATGAATCTTGGAGGACTTTTACCACCGTAGTACTGTCTGACAAATGAGTCCATATAAAGTGGTATTAGAAACTTGGTAAAAGCATTTTTATATTGACCATAAAGTAATAGTTCTAACATTATAAAGGATTGGGTATTGAACAGCACATTAACTAAAAATATGCACTACCTCATTGAGTACTTCACTGATTAACTGCTCAGCTTTGGCTACTTGATCAGGAGTACCCATGAGCTCAACCCCTCTCGTGGCAGAGTTGGGGTCTGCATCCATATCTCTTGTGACCTGAATCTTAGCCCCAGACTGCAGTTGAAGATATTTGATTGTCTCTCCTCCTTTGCCGATAATCACACCCACTCTGCCATTTGGTATCTCAATTTTCTTGCTTGGACCTGGATAACCATAGGATGCACCTTGTGGTGGCCCACTAATACCCAATCCCAAAGGTCTCTGTCCTATACCTGCTTCCAAGCAAAATTATGTATTAAATGGCAATAAAATAACTAAGTAGTTAAATGAGAATTTATTTACACACAATGACACAAGAGACCATTGAGCACTTTGTTGGATTATGTAAAGTTCATCTATCTAATCTCATCCACACCAGAATGATGTGGCGTACCAATAAAAAGTAGTATAAGACAGTAACAGCAATTAACAAGTTCCATTCAACCATGGAAAAATGTATAGTGGTGTTGTTGAGTATTCAGGTATGTTTGGGTATATGATTTCACTGAGTGACGTGCAACGGCAAGCAAGCAAGAGGTAACAGTACAAAGTTTCACATATTAGCTTTTGAACTTTTTTTATCAAGTTTGCTTTAAATAATTCCTTTGAAACCAAATGAGTGAAAAAAATGTTTCATCAAATTATTCTTAAAGTAACATTAAAATGGAAAATCAAAAATATCGGACACAAGGGGACGTAAGAATTCAACAACTAGGGTAAAATATTATTGGAAAAGTCCAAAATCAGAAGACCTCACCTGCATCACTAGCGTCGAATCCTCCACCACCGCCACTTCCGTTCTCAACTCTCGCTCTTTTCAATGGGTCTGCGTTGTTCAAAAGCCTCGCTGCGATCTCCTGCGCCTTCTGTTTAGCCAGCTCAATCTCGTTCATTGGAGGCGGAACGCTGTTGTAGGAAGATGGAGGCGCTGAGTCAGAAAACCCCGTCGCTCTACGCCCTACCGGCGGCGGCGAATCCTCGTACTTGCGCTTGTTCGATTCAAGTCCTGCGGATGCGTAGTGCACTTCCTCTGCCATTAGAGCGAATAGGTTTTGTAGAACACAGGAGAATATATTTGACAAACCCTAGATTGGGGAGAAAGAACAAAGGATTAGGATTGATTGAGTGGGGTGCTGTGGAAGAGATTATTTATAGTCGGCTACTCGGGTGCGAGTGACGCACGCTAGATTTTTTTTTCAGGGTGGGTCTTAATACAAATACGCGAAAAATAATGGGCCAAAACTCAAAAGTTTTATATGTGAATTATCAAAAAAAAAAAAGTTTTATATGTGAGATTTGCATTTTAGGCCTGAACATCTCATTTATTCAGCATTAACCACACTTGAATTTGGGAAATTTTCATTTTTATTAGGATTTGGGATATTCTCATGCTTTATTGGATTTTCTTGGACTTTTAAACTATTTTACTATTATTCTAAGTTCTGAAAAAAAAAATTATAATTCTGAAAGCTTGGATTATAAATAAATCTTTTAATTTTGGGAATTTTTCTTAGCAAAAGATAATAAACTAACATGATACTACTAGTTTTTTTTGCCTTGTGTTATATATTTAACAGTTGTAACGAAGAAACAAAAAATTGATCACCATCATCGTGCAGTTTCAGAATTAAATATGAAGAAATACTTATACAAAAATAATATCGTATTTTTTACACATGAATTTGGCCGATAAAATCCATGGACATTCCTAGTAGAAGGAACATGACATGCACTCAAAGACCAGTGTTAGAATTCGATGGGTTTGATTATGACAAAATTATTTATTGCCCGAGTTGGGTTAATTAGTGATCAATTCGAGCAGGTAATTGAGCAACAATGTTTAGTTTTATGCTCGTAGAACATGATTGTTTGTTAATGCTAAGATCATGAGTTCAACTCCCACTATTGTATGTAGGTATTTGTACTAATTTATAACTAACATTTGGTAGTTATTTGTACTTGGACAAGTTTAAAAGGATTAATGATTTAATGATTGATGATGAATGTATTATTAAAAAGAAAACTAAATGAGTTTATTTATTTTTAGAGTACTCATCTGAATAGTAGTACTTTATTTTGTCACAAGGTTATGGTCAATTTATCAGGTCGATGAGGTTGATGATCATATACGAGAGGTCGTATGATATTTTATATTTAGAGTCATCAAATTAAATTACACTAAGGTCAGAGTTGATTTATCTAATCGATGAGGTAGGTGAACTCATTAAGGGTGGGTTTGGTACCACGTTTCAATAGTTCATAAGCGCGATTAAACATTCACTGTAATATTTGTGCCGTTTGGCCGTATTTTCACTTATACAATTGATGACGTGTATCGTGAATATGGCACATTACGAAAATTAACTCTATGTTTCATGATAGCATTTTTCAAAGAAAATATCATAAAGAGATACCTATATATTTATTTTATGGTTTTATTAGTAAAAATAAGGATAACTTTGGAAGTTTTGTTTTAATTTATAATTTTAGTAATAAGTCGAAAAATTGTACCCAAATGCCTAATCAATTATACTAAAATTAGTTATAACATAATCAATTATTTCATAATCAATTTTATAAAGTCATCCTAAGTCAATTTAATTGAATCTGTTTTTTTAAAACTCAGCTCACAATTACCTTATAAAATAAAGTACCGAAAAACTAGTCCCAAACTTTCAAATAATTTTAGAAAAAATCACATAATCATCATCCATATAAAAGTACAAAATCTACAATAAATTAAAATCGACCAAGCTAAAACTAAGGTTGTGCTTTCTTTAACCATTGCATATTTTTTGAAATGTTGGTTGCGAACTCTTAAACTTCAAACTATTTTTCCCCATAAAATTAAATGATTCCACTTGTTTTCAATCTATAAGAAATTAAATATGATTATACATTAAATTTTTAAAATTTATATTGTCTCAACAGTCCCACATATTTTACGAAATTATCAACTTTGAATATTCAATATTCAATTAAACAAATTTTCGCCCTTCCAGATTCACAAATCTCGACATTCCATTTAGTAAATTTCTAAAAACCTAATTTTTAAAAATTAATTTTCTAGATTAACACCTTTGATTTTTTTTTTAACAAAGCATTAAAATAAATCTAATTGTAGGGTTCTAATAGCTTTACGAGAACAACCAACAGATGATTGGTCCAGTGGAAGGGACTAGTCTCTTTAAAGTAGCGGACTCAGGGTCGAATCCTTGTTGGGAGCGGTTCCCACGTTATGTGCCCGACACGCCTCGATAGGGATTAAACCATTGGGAAACCAAAAAAAAAAAAGCTTTAAGAGAACAAGTTCGAAGGGGACAAAAGTCGCACATCATAACCAATAAAACAAATAAAAAAAGAAATTATTAATCTAATTCCGCGGGTCTCATAAAATTGGACAAAATATTTTTGAATGGAGTTTTAGTCAATATTTTTCAGAACCGGACCGGACAGTGAACCGGTGGGCGGACTGATCACTGGTTTTACTGATCGAACCGGTTGGACCACTTGGCGGACCGAATGACGTCACAATAATGTAATAAATATATTTAATTTAAAGTATATGTAATATGCATATAATTTAAACATTATCCTATAATTGATTAAAATACAAAAAATCTTATAATATATTTAAATTAAATCATATAATATTTATCATAACGGTAGTATGATACTAATTTGCAAGCTCATATAAATATAATATGATTATACTACTTTATAAAAATTTAAAAGTGTAAGTTAAAAATACAACAAGTTAAAAAATTCATAAATATTAAAATATGGTTATGTATAAAAGTCTAATAATCAAAATCAAACTTGCATAATATGTTGAATTGACTCTTTATCCTAAAAAAAATATTGGAAAGAAATATTTTTTATAGAACAAATTTTAATAAAAAAATATTATTTGAGTATTAATTTTCATTGATAATGTGTAAAATATCAATTTGAGTTAATTATCTAATTTATAAATAAATTTGGCTACAAGTTTCTATAATTTATAAATTTTTGTACTAATGGTTCAATAAAAATGATGTAGCTTAAATGATAAGGAAGTTATGATTTATGTAAGAGGTTAGGGTCCGTCTAAAATGAGATTCTGAGGGATGGAGAGCATATGAGATAGCATTTATCTTGGTGACATGTGTCCCCTTAAAATTTAAGTTAAAATAATTTATTTTCTTCAAGAAAAATTTACCCTTTTTAATGAGTGAAATTCAACACCACCCCTTGAATCTTGCCTAACTAAAAAAAAAAATTGTGTTATTTTTATTAGCAAAAAATCCCAGTACTTTTTTTTTTATTATTATCAAAAAACATCCCTCTCAATTCGAAATGACTATTTTACCCCCATCAAAGGATGAAAAAAATCTCTTTAACTTAAAAGAATACCAATAACCCCTAGTAGCTTTAATATTTAGCAATAACCCCCTGTTTTTTAAAAAAAAAATTGACAAAAACTTCCATATGATTTATAAAATCCACTTTAAAAGATCGACAAAAATCTTGTCCCCCAAAGTTACATATTGTGGCACTTTACCACCCATATGTACAAATTAAGTACTTTATCGCCTCAAATAATTTTTATTTAATTTTTGTTCGACGGAAAATATACATGTGTCCCTCACATGAATTTTCAAAGTTAGTCACAACACTTCTTACAAATCCAACTACTTCGCTCATGTAAAGATCTGTTTTCAGGTGGGGAAGGGTTGGGCGGTAGTTGTGGTGCCGGAGGTGAAGAGAGAGGAATTGGTGACGGCAATAATTGCAATTACCCCCTCTCATTTTTTACCTTTTTAGGTATGTTTTCCCCAATTGCAAATATCCTCTAGAGAGAGAAATATGGTGACTAAATGGACACGTGCTTGACGCATGACATTTTTTATCCAAAAACTAACGGCCAAATGAAATGTAAAAAAAATTGTCCAACTTTTGTATGAAATTTGTCTTTTTTAAAAGTTTGGTATGAAATGTATAAAGTAGGCAAAAGTTTGGTATGAAAAGTGTAATTCCCTCGATTTTTTTTGAAAGAGATATGAAATTAATTAGAGATTATAGAATTTTTTTAAAATATATTAATTAAAGGGTTAGTATGTAACTTAACATATGTTTATTTTTTTAAAATGTCCGATGCCACATCATCATTGGACATTTTAACCATAAATTGTGGTTCAAATTTATTATTGACTTTTTTAGTCGTTGAAATGGGGTATCTCATACACACTTATGTTCTATGAAATCTTATTTTAGAAAGACCCAAGATGTTAGGTGTTCAAATTTCACCTTTTACAAGACTTTTTAGTTTATTTTTAACATTAAAAAAATAAAGGAAATTTAGAACATGTTCAACCCGGTTCAGTCTGACTTTTTAGTCAGACGGTTTTAGGGGGTAAACAGGACCGCACCAACCTCCAGTTCGCGGTCGGATCGGCCGGTCTGTCCGATTTTAAAAACATTGGTTTGAGTGAAACTTATTAAATGAGACACAAGTCATACCACTTGAAACGACAGGCAAAAACCTATTGAAAGTTGAAACTCAAACCTATAAAAGACAATTATTTGATACCTTAAAAAATTCCTATCACTTACATTTTTTATAAAAAGACATTGATTTGACCTTATGAGCTATTTTTTCTCTCAAAACCCGATATTCAAACTCAATCAGTGGAGTTTCAACTTTTCTAAAACCACAAACAACATCTAAACTTATTCCAAACCGAAATTGTTCAAATCATTTGTATAGGTATATTGAAAGAGAACTAGGTTGCACGGATACTCCGAAAAATGGCCTCATGCATTATCCAGTACTCCGGGGATACGGATACGCGTGCGGTACACAATATGAAGTATCACAATTAAATTAATTAAAAAATAATTTGGATACAAATATCAATACGTTTTTTGGAGTATCTGCATTTTGGATACGCATTGGGTATTTTTGTTAGTTTTTTAAAATTATGGATTAAGAATTAATAAATTAAAACTAAAAAGAAACCGTGTATTTTGAATGATCTTGGATAGATGTATCAATACTAGCAATGTTTAGTTGGAAATTTGATGTATAACTTTTGTATATTTTGAATGATCTTTGACAACTTTAGTGTATAACTTTTATATGATGTTGTCCAACCCGAAATTAATTTAGTAGACAGTATGAATTTTGAATACGATCTTTTGCGTTTATCTTATAATAAAAGGATCAAATTAGTTATAGTATTATTCATAGTATAAACTTATTTTTTATTTTTTTTTATTTTTTTTATTTTTTTTTATTTTTTTTTATTTTTTTTATTTTATTTTATATATGTATATTTATCGTATCAAATCCTATAGATTTTAAAAAATCGTATTAATGTATCGTATCGCTATAGTCGTATTCGTGCAATCTAGAAATAGAATTCATGTCAGGTGTTACAATTTTTTGTTATTCCTACTTTGACCTTGGTGCTAATTTTTAAGATTAAGATTTAAGAGCAATAGAGTAAGAGCATCTCCAACCCGGAGGGCTTTTCACAGCCCAGGGGTGTCAATCTCCACCCATGTGAATCTGCACCCCCTGAGCACTGTCTCCAATTCATAGGGCTATCTCATTCAATTAACTAAAAAAAAAAACAGCTTCTCCACTCTCACCTGCATTATATATAATAATAATAATAAATTAGTATATACATAATATGTAATTTTATTTATTTATATAAGTTGTTATATGTAACAAAGTACATGTACCAATAATTGGCGCAATTTAATGCAAAATTATATTTCTACATTTTGTCCCAATTGTACATTTAACATTTATGCTATATTAGAGATTAAATAAAATTTAAATATTCCAAATCAAATTTTAAATTTGGTTAAATAAATTTTACTTTTGTAACAAATATATAATTTCAAAATTAATAATTGGTGAGGATTTTATTATACTATAATGTTGTTGAATTTTATTTTCATAGGCAAATTTATATATTCAAAATTAAAATTAATAATACTACGTCTTTAATTTAAAATAAATTGTTATTAAACCTTACACAACTTTTATAATTAAATGTATCTTCTATTTCAAATTAATTAAATTTAACAATAATTCATAATTAATTTTTTCAATTTTTAACTTTTTTATTAACAATTATTTTTAATATAATAAAAAAAAAGTAAATGCACCAGGTGGCACCACCTGGTGCAAGTTGGTAGCGCGTCCCATTACCAGGGCTTTGGCCTGCGCTATTGGAAGCCCAGGCCACAACCCTGGGCTGTATATTTAGACAGATCTGGATGGTCATCCAAGACTTTTAATTTGGGCCATCTCCATCCACACCTGTTGGGAGAAATTATTTAGTACAACCGCTGCACCACGTCATCAAGCACATGTGGTGCAGCTCACCAATAGACTTGGGACATGTGAATTCACATCATCCATGTTCTGACAATGTGAACACAATTTTCTGAATCCCTATATTTTTGGATCATGGCTAGAATATGGGTGATGTGGACATATTTCAAGTGTATTGATGGACTGCACTATGTGTACTTAATTACGTGGTGTAGCGATTGTAATAAATAATCTCTCCCCGCCTAAGAACTGGGATTAAATACGGGTCACAAAAGCAAATGGACGAATATAACCCACATCACACAAGGGAGCCGAGCATTTAACATAACCCCTCCCTTCTTCCATTCTCCCTGGATTCAATCGATCCAAAAATAAAGAAAAATTAAAGAGAAAAAGGAAAATAATGTCTCAACTAGCTAGAAACGCCGGTCGCATACTCGCCCAAACGACGCCGCATCACCACCGTTCCACCCTCGCCGCAATTCACACCACCGTTCCTTCCTTCTCCGCCGCCTCCTCCGCACCAACACCCTATGCTTCCGCCCCTCCTCCATCGACCTCATCTCCCGCCGGGGTATCGAAGGCGGCAGAGTTCGTGATCTCCAAGGTCGATGATCTCATGAATTGGGCCCGCCGAGGCTCCATCTGGCCCATGACTTTCGGGCTTGCCTGCTGCGCCGTGGAGATGATGCACACCGGGGCAGCCCGCTACGATTTGGATCGTTTTGGAATCATTTTCAGGCCCAGCCCTAGGCAGTCGGACTGCATGATTGTTGCTGGAACTCTCACCAACAAGATGGCACCTGCCCTCCGCAAGTAAGCTCTCCTTAGTTTTTTTTTTTCCTGTTGATTTCCCCAATTTAACTTAAATTGTGTAATAATTTGACCTAGGATGGGGAATTGCATAATTTTGCTATTTTTGGTGTGTTCCGTGGAGTATATAGGGTTATTTGCATCTATGATGGGATTGTTTTGTTTGTGTATTATGTGATTATGTATGAATGGGTCATTGTGAAGGATTAAAATTACTGATTGGATAGAGCTGAAGTTTGTCTTATTTCTGGATTCAATTTCATATCAGATATGGTTTTGTAATTCTGTTGTATATATTGTATAAGGTTCTAGATTATAAACAGAAAGCCCAAAGCAATGTCCGGTACTCCAATATTGGAGTACCGGACATTGCTTTGGGCTTTCTGTTTTCATCTCACATCCCTTTATGCTCTCTTTCCACATTCTTACCCGTTTGGTTGGCCCTTGGAGTATGAAGTCAAAACTAGGAGGAATTAGGAGGCATCTATCTGTTGTATAGGTGTCGGAGCCAGTAGCTATGGGAAAGAAGCAAGAGAAAAGTTCGGATTGACCCCTTTGTTGGACATGAGAAAAGGCAATAGAATTGTCATAATTTAGCAGGGAGTAGTTGGTTTTATCTTATTTAGTTGATAGATATGCAATTATGAAAAGAAGAGAAAACCCAATATATCTTGATTAAAACTTGGATATTTAACTGAAATTGATTGAATTGTAACTGTGGAGTAAGTATCAGATTAGCAGTAGTATGAGGCCTGTCAGTGCTCTCCACCATATTTTTCTTCTTTAATGTAGTTTTATTAGTTCTAGGTCAGTTGCCATTCTTCTCTTGCTCCTAGATAGTCTTCGCATATATATGCCTTTGGATCAACTACTTTTATCATGGAGGTTTGCTAGCCACCAAATTACCAACAGTTTTTATTATTATTATCCATTCCTCTTAATAATTGTCTCATATTTCTTATTTTGTGTCCAAAAACTACCAGTGGAGGTAGGAATTCCAAAATGTAACTAGCCATTCTATATCTCTTTGGTCGCACTCCAAAAAACACATCTAGGCAAAATTTATATGCCTGCTCTAACCGAGATTCTCTCCAGAGACCTGAAAGAATGAAATTTGGGGTTCAAACTGGAATGAAGGGAGGAGGAATTATACTCCCGTTTCCTGGGGATTCATCACTGGCTAGGGCTTTAGCATGTAGGCAGCACTCTAGGCGGCTAGGAAGGCTCACTAGACCAAGAATAAATGTCAAAGGGTGGAAACAAGCAATGAAGGTATAAAAGACGGGCGCAGAGCTATTAAATTATTCAGAAGCTCACTAGTAGTCGCCTATTGAATTGCACATGGTTCTGCATTGACAAGCTAAAAAGTTATACAGGCAACAACGGACACGGCATAAAATTGTGCTAAGCCGTGCATTCACCAAAGAACCTACTAGATAGCCCTGAGAAGCTGGTAATCCATTATCCAAGATCCCTCTAATCTCTTTATAGAATAGAGAGACCCTCCAAGGGTGAAATTTCTGTGAATGATTGTGACAGCTTGTGCACATATGGAAGAGCTGATGAGGAGCTGGTAAAGAATCAGTTTAATAAATTTGAATTAATATATGCAGAATTTTAGTGATATGCTTGGGAAGAATGATTTCCTCACAATGACAGACACACAGACAGTTTAATTTGCATTGTCATTCCAAGTTCGAATTGTTTGAATGAGTTCTACTTTCTGTAACCTCTGTTTCTTTGAATTTTAAGACTGTATTCTTACCATTCTTCAAAGAGTAAAAACAATACATAATTGTAGATTCTTCTTCCTCTTGAATAAAAAATTGAGTTACTTCATGCTCGTGTTGTCTATCTATGTAACATATTGATTGGCATAATAAAAATTGTGCCATATTTACTGTCATGTTCTTCATTAAGGTTTCCTTTCTCTTTATAGCTGATTGCAGAGTATTGTTGCTCTGAAACCCTTTTGTTGGTGGAAGTTTCATTTTCTCGTCTTCTTGCAAATATATTTTTATCTATAGTTGGATATGATAACATTAATTGCATCTATAAACGTGGGATAAAATTTTCTCGTTTGAAGTGCCTAAAAACTGTGCAGTTTGGCTACTCTTATGGCTTCTGATATATTGGTTTAAATTGGGTGATAATGCAGAAAATTTACTGGTCTCTTGTAAAATATATATTTGCAGAGTCTATGATCAAATGCCTGAGCCAAGGTGGGTTATATCTATGGGAAGCTGCGCAAACGGTGGTGGTTACTATCACTACTCTTACTCAGTTGTCCGAGGTTGCGACAGGATTGTACCAGTCGATATCTATGTTCCAGGTTGCCCACCTACTGCAGAGGCACTTCTCTATGGACTACTTCAACTGCAGAAGAAGATCAATAGGCGCAAGGATTTCCTTCATTGGTGGACCAAATAGAAGGCACTTGCTCCTTGGCTTGGCAGCTTTAACTGCATGTTTGTTTGTCGAAAATAAAATGGCTGTAGCTTTTCCCTGGCGAAATACCAAAGATTATTACTGTCGATTTTCTTTTCTCCTTTCTCTGGATTCTACTTGCATGAACGATTTATAATTTATTGGATCTATCTTGTATTTCAGTTCAATAATGTGAAGAAGGTGAAACTTCTGTTGTTGAAAACTTTGAAGTTGGATATTTTATTCTAAATGTTTTGAGCAAGTTTAGATCACTGGAGAACCCCTATTTTTTATTTGTTGCACTGCAATGACACTTTTTTTCTGGATGCGTGTTTCGACTAGAGCCCTGAGTTGATAAATGAGCTGTTTTTTTTTTTTTTTTTCAATTCGAATTTTAAAACACTTGTTGATAGTTTTAAAAATTAGCAGTCTTTTGAGCAAAATCAACGTACTTTTTTTCATGATATGTACAACCTTTTGCATTTTCCATGAGATAATGTCTTTTTATTAATTTGATAATAGTAACAAATTTGACTTGTTGATTGCGGGCCCTCTCACTTACAAATTCAAAGTTTTTTTTCCCATGTTTTTTAGATTTGTATAGTAGGTACATGTTTTATATATTTGCTTTACTTTCACTTCTCCAATTTCTTTTACTCATTTGGCTTGGGCGTTGTACAAGATTAAAGATTAAAGCCTAAACTTTGTGCTATCTTTAATTTTTTGTCTTTCAAAAGTACTAGTGTCAAGCTTTACTTCATTCGTAAGGATAGGAGACAGATATTTAAAAGACGGCAAAGAGTATTGTTATTTGGTATCAATGGAAAAATTGAATACATTGGTACATTGTTTTCTTATTGCACATTAATTAATTGGGAGCCTCTTTCAACGGGATTCGCGGGATTCAAATATGAGTTAGTTATTTTGTAATGTCTAGTCCCTTCCACTAAATTAAATTACATGTTGGTACTACATTCATACATTAATAACTTCATGAATAGAATATGTAAATTTCATTAAGAACGAGGACAGGGGAATACAATTTATCATGTTATTTACTGATCTATAACTATTTATATACTAGTATATTCTTCTTTCTGATGAAGGGTATTCTTGCTATAGGTTCATGTTAGATTGGGGGTGTCCAGGACGGTCAGATCGATCCAGACTCCACTTTCTTGATTGGGGAACCTAGGTCTGTACTCAGAGAAACCAGTCAGGGTGTGTCGGGGGTTGATACCGTGATGATCGTTCGATGCCTAAGTAAGTTCAGCTCGATGAAATAAATCGATTAGAGTATACAATAGATGCATTAATTAATGCGTACATGAGAATATATTAATCAAGATTATTTATAGTTGGTGTATTTTTATGCAGGTCATCTATAAAAGTGCACGAACCTTTGAAGTGTTTAGTAATTGTGTCTGTTAAGGGGCATTTATAGTCTTCTTTGCCAAGATTGCATATCATGTCGTCAACTTTGATGTCATATGTTGATCATCAACTTCACATTATCAATCAATGTGTTGTCGAAAATCAACATGAATCTTTATCCAATCTCGACTTTACATGATGTGTCAAGTGGGATGGTACAATATTTGCACTTTCAACCACTTTCTTGTTTGAAAAGAGAGGAAAATTTGAGCGTCTACTAACCAAATTCAAATGCTCAACATAAAAAATAACCAAATTCGAAAAAATGGTTCCGTTAAAGAAACGACAAATCTTCCCTCCGTCAGGTTATTCAACTTTACCTTTAAATCTTAAACCCTAAACCCCAATTTTCATTTTGAGTTTCCCAGCAAATTTCTTAAACTCCAACGCTTAATAGTTTACTAAATTCCAACTTTAATTATGAATCATCAATTACACACCCATGAACCCATGTTGAGAGAATCTATTAAACACTTTCTAACTTCATACCACAATGGAAGCACAGATTTCTCATCTGTCGAGTCTATTTTCTTCCGTTTAATCCAAAAAATGCTCGACCCACCTCTCGAAATAACTTGGTTTTACTCCGCCGTAACATTTCATGCCGCGAAATCGGGCTCAAAAACTAACAACCACTCTTCCGCTGAAGTGATAAGAGCCAAAGACTTGTTAAATTTACTGATTTCTAGTTCTAGTTTGAGTAGCACGCCAAAAAAGATAGCGTTGCTCGCTCCTGTTGTATATGAGTTGTATAATATTGTGTGTGATTGTAGGGAAGATTTGATGTGTCTGCAAATAGAGGTGGAAAAAATAGTAGATAATGTGATTAGTTACATTGTGGTATGTTCTGGGCTATATGATTGTGGGAATGGGGTTGTTGAGTTCGATAATTCGGTGGTGTGCTTTGAGGATTTGGTTAGGGTTTGGATGGCTGATCGAGGTGGGGGGAGTTGTGATTTTGGGGAAAATTTGAGGTTATTTTTCCCCATTTTAGCTGATGGGATCTGGAAGGGGATGGATGTGAGATGCGGGGTGAGGGAATTGGTTGGGATTGTTTTGTGTCAAGTGTTCTTTCTAAGGCTGTATTTGAGTTTCGGTTCACGGATGCTTGAAGATAACTTGCTGAAAGATACAGCGGTCCAGACTATAAAGGGATTCCGGAATTTCTACTTCTTAGGTAAGGTTTCTTTCAACGCCCCCTGATTATTTTGGAAGATTGAAGCATGAACTTAGAGTCTTCTTATCATACAATGTTGCCTGTTAACCTATCTCATTTAATCTTCCAAGACACAGGGTTTGATTGTGATGTCTATCAATTACTCTCTCTTGTGCATGTTGTTGATCACTTGATTGTGTTATCTAATTTGTCACTTCTCACTTGATAACTGATGTAACAGTTCTTCGTTTATGTATGAGTGACCAGAATGTCTCTTGAGCCAAGATAGGTATAATTGATCTCCATGAGCGATCTTGGGATAGGAAACCTGACCTGCACTTCATGGACACACATTAGGGGCTAAGGTCATCCGATCCCTAAGTCAGATTGAGTCTGAGTAGCTTAGTCGAACACTAGGAGTGGAATTATATTAATAATGGCGTATCTTTTGAGATGAAACATAGGCTATTTAAATATTTCTTTATTTCAGCTCCATGGGGTTGACCCTCTCGGTACCAGGTCGACCCAGGTAAAAAACATGTGAATCATGAAGTGTTAAATCATTATCCTTTAGTTGCAAGGTAGTATGGCCTAGTTACGCTTTCCTAGGCGCATACACAATCCTAATCAATCTTCAAATTTGAAGAACACCTGATTACGATAGATCAGTATAGATCTCTCTCTTGTTGACATGGAATTTTACCGAGGGGTCTTTCAATCGAACACTTGCATGTGGCTATTGATCTGCTGCATGTGTTATAGTCTAATCCTGGTACATATTCAAACTTTTCAATTTACATCTATAAGCTTTGAATTGGTCGGCGATTGCCAAGTCAATGAGGTTCTAAGTTTTAGGTTTTGGAGGCCAATTGTCACAAGTGTGCTTGTGATCCTTGGAAGCGTCCCCTCATGGAAAGTGAAAAGAGAAAATCAAAAGAGGTACGACCATGCTAGTTTTGATGTTAATACTATTGTTGAATGTTGATGGACTGTAGTTGTCTTCAAATGGTTTTTGGTAAAGCTGGCTTAGGTAAGAAAGGAATAAGTTTGGCGGAGGACTAAGGTAGAAATTAAGTAGATTCAAGACAAGATAATTTATCTTTGATATGACCAAGGAATGTATTGTGGAATTCAATAAAATTGTTAAAAGGGATCCTATTCATGTGCTTTGTAGAGCGTATTGCAACCCTATAAAAGAATAAACGACTAAAATTACTAATAGTCTGTATGCCAAAATAATGTTAGATTTGATTCATAGAGCACAATAAATACCAGAGGGCATACAAGCTGAAATTAATTCCATTGTGCTAGTCATTGGTATCAGAAATCAGTGTTAGAACTGAATATCAAAAGGAGAATTGTTAGAAACTGGGGTGTAGTAACTGGATACAGTTGATACTTTCATGAAACATTACAATTTATAATTTACAAGTCAGTCAGTGTTTTTTTTCCAAAGGAGTTGTATCAAAGATTACAATGCACTATACATATCCAGCGGCTCGAAACACATTGGTTGAAATAAGATTAGGAAGCTTGCCTAATCAGTTCCAGATTTTCCCATGATTCTTACTTGTAAAATAACGGAATATAATGATACATAATATTTATTAATTAATTGTGCTATGCATTTGAACCGAATATATATCAGATTTTTAGAACTAGCATAATTACAGCTGACATTTTTCGTTAAACGGATGCATTTAATGGTATAATCCAATTACTGTAATGTGTATGATACGTGTAATCTATGTTGGATTTTTCACCTCAGTACAATTAAATTGTGTTTCTGTCAAAGAATAGGAGCACCTCGCAAAATCCGCCCTGAAACCCTATAACCTTCGCCTGGTTCTACGCCATATACCCAAACAAAATTTCCTCCATTGACCTTCCTTATCATACTCATTATAACAAATCGATTTGTTTTTCTCATTTCTGTTTAGCCTAACCCTAGCCGACACTCGATTACCATGAATACACCAGCAAAGAGCTTGGTAATTGGCAAGAAATCAACTAAGGATTATGAAGATTTACTGAAAAAATCAATCAGTGACTTCTTATCTAAATATCCTAAAAGTGGTTCTAAAATCCTGGATTTGCATTCCAAATCTAAAAAGTGGGTTGAAGAGTTGAGTGATCCGTCTCTGGGAACTATATGTTTTCACGTTGCGATGGAGTTTCACAAATCTAAACCAAGCTTTTTAGAACCCCTGATGATACTTTTGGGCTTTAAGGATTTGCTGCAATTGATAAATTCGTGCTCATCTTTGTGCGGTGTGATAAAGAAGATAGCTGCAATTGCTCCTATTCTCTATCTCCTGTATCATTTTGAGCTTAGATTTTCAGCAGATGATCTAAGTTTGAGGAAAGAGATTGGAAGTGTAGTTGAAGGAATTGTTAGTCATATCAGCATTTGTTGTTCTCAGTTCTTGGTGGAAGGGGGAGAGGATTTGGATGGTCTAGGGGTGCCTATCTTGGATTTGACAAGGGTTTGGACAGTGGATCACATCAGGGGGAACCGTGATGCAGATGTTTTGGCAGCTTTCTTTCCTATTCTGGATGAAGAGTTTCAACAGGAATCCAAGTTCTGCTTGGGATACCTGGCAGGGGTTGTTATGATTGAGACTTTTTTCTTCAGATTGTATTTCAAAATCGCTGAGGAAACTAATAAAGAGGACTTGGAGAAGATTGTGCTAAAACTGGCTGTTCAGACTTTAAAGGGTTTTCATTATTTCTACTTTGTTGGTGAGAATGTTTCCAGTCTGATGCTTAACCATTGTGCTTGTGGTCAAGCTAAAGTTTCTTTAGTTGTAGCTGCTTGACAATGACACACTTGCTCTTCCTATTCAGTTTTCTTGCTCTCTCTGCATGTATTTGTGTGTGACTTCACATTGCATGTGAATTTCAAAGACATTGTGTACATTCGATTAGCCACTGGTTATCATAATTGTCCGCATGATCATATGAGGAATGTGTTCTTTCTTTCTTCTCACTTTCTATATCTGTTGTTATCCATTCAAGCACAATAAAATTACCATACTTGCTCTACAAGTCCAAATTGTATTTTGATATTTTTTTTTAATACATAACACAACCTGATAGAATGTGCTCCTTGTCAGATATGCTGCTCAAGACACTATTGGAACCAAATTTGCCTATTGCGGCCTTGTTGGTATGTTGTATCCATATTTTGTTTGATATCCTATGATTATACATTGGACTTCTTTTTCAACTGTAGATTTGAAAACATTCAAGAGGGTTCGCATAGTACTTTCTTCGGAAGCTGTTACTGTTGGCATTTATTGACAGCTTTAATTTCGAGACCTATAAAAGATATAGCGGTAAACTAATTCTATAATTGCTGCAGAGTCCTGAGAATGCTTTTATACTACAAAAAGCACTGTATGATGCTGTTATGATTGAGTATTCATTTTATTCTGGGAGATGGGTTCAATCAGACGAGTGTCGATACAAACAATTGGCTATCCATTGGGTGTTAGTTGTTAACCGTGCCATCATATTTGCTGGGTATGGGAAGCACTTAGGCCTGCATTTAAACATAATATTGCATAATATCTTTGTTGAATAGGTGATTTTTTTTTTACTGCAGGGATACGGGTGATAATTCCCGGGCCACTTCCTACTTATTATCTTTCTATGATTCCCCATTGGTATCTGGTTTGATTAATTGGGCGAGGTTGCAAGCTGGAATAATGGAGGAAATTGTCGGAGCAGACTTCTCTACTCCTGAAGATCTAATTAGTGAGTTTTTACTTCACTTCTATTTCTTTTCTTAGTATACATACATTATGCTTGGTTCTTGGATTTAAAATATAAGTGAGAAAAATGCTAAGGAAAATGTTTTCTCTAGCATGAGAAAATAATAAGATTGAGCTTTCATATTTTGTTCATTTTCATTTTACTCGCTGAAATTCGAAAACCTAATATAGTCATTCCAACACTCTGGCCTGAATCTAGTTTCTCAAAAGAACTTCCTTATCACAGTTCAACAAGTTCAATTTTGATAGAAAGTTGAAGTCTTTACTTTTTCGGTACTTGGTACAATCAGATATGTCTGTTAACTACAAGTTATGATTTACAGGGTGGCTTATGTTCCTTGAACACCATGGGATTAAAGTATTTGACGACAGCTCATCGATGTTCCATGCTCTAGCAGCACTGCCTCAGACAACCTGGGAGGAGAGTGACTCAACCACTCAACTTAGGCTCAGCCCACCATACCTCATTGACCAAGTGATGATCAGTGATGGAGGTAGAAAGCGCAAAGAACAGCTGAGTGATCTCCAAGAATCAAAGGTGAAGCAGGCCAAGCTCGATTTTGTCGGAACTTCGGTTGATGATGGATTGCTCAATGGAAGTGCGGTTAATAAAGACACCGAGGAGGAGGAGGAGGAGGAGGAGGACTACTACTACGACGACGATGATGATGATGATATGGATTTGAGTGAGTGATCGAGTTATGTTTGAAAAAAACTTGGACCAGAATGCATGTTGTTCTTCGTTTATTATTATTATTGATAACTAAAACATAAAACAATGGAGTTTTATTTTTATATTTTTCTCTTCTCACTTTTTTATTTCTATCTCTGTAAGTGTTCTTTCATCTTTTTCAATCCCTACCAACAAGATAAAAGTAAAACCCCATAATTTACCACACAACCCTTCCTTTCATTATTTCTCATAGAAAAGTATTTTCTTCACTTTCTTAAACCAAAAACCTGTTACCCCACATTCACAACTCTTATGGACCAAATCAGAATTGAAGCGCCACAGTTTTCCCAACCTTCTTTCAAATAAAGACCTTCCAAGAAAGTTCGGACATTACTAAAATTTATCTTATTAGTGTGGCCCAATCAATAAATCCGAAGTAGGCCTTGAGTATGTGTTTATAATTTGGGCTTTTCAATATTTTCGGTAAAAGATTTCTTAGTCATTTTATAATATTTTATCTTCTCCTGCTAAAGATCGAAGTAATCTACATATGCATTATTTGTTTGTACTTCCTAGCGCATATTTGAGTCACTTAAACATTAGATACATTTTTTAAATATTTTGAAAACAACTTTTCTTGAAGGAAAAAATGGCAGTTTGAGATCGGGCGCCAGTAGGCATTGCATTTGGTTATGTGATGGCATTAAATTTTGACGTGAGGGGCACGAGATATAGATATAGATATAGATATATACATAATTTGAGGCCTCGGATCATGAAATGAAATCAGTCATCTCACCTCGCCAACTTCAATCAGTACGTATAAAATAAGGGCTTCTTTAATTTGGTTCGGTTTTCAACCAGCTGTATTTTTAGAAATCTGAAGGATTTAGGATATTTTCATGTATTTGAAAAACTTATTTGTTTGAACTTTTAAAGATGAAATTAATAATATATATATTTACTTCTCTAAAATTTTATAGGTTTGTTTAGAGATTCTGTAAAGAATAAAATAATGTAAGAAATATACTTTTATTTTATATCAAATCAAATTTATTATGTAAAATAAATAAAATAAGAGACTTGTTATTTTATGTTAAATCAAAATAAAAAAAATAGAATTTCTTCAATTTTTTTCTAGAGATAAGATATTTTTTTAGGATGAAAATATTTGTGAAAATCGATAGATATATAAACTTATAGGATAAATTTATTTCCAAAAAGAAAAAAAATTATTTGTTTGATTTAACAGTAAACAATGAAATATCAGTTAAAAAGCGAAACAAACATGGTCATACTGTTTTTCCATTAACCATAATTCAGTAAAATTAAAGTGTTATTTATTAACCATTTACAAAATTGTCATTCAAACACTTTATCGATCAATTCTGTATATATATATATCTATAAAACCAACTCTTTTTTTTTTTTTTATAGTAAAGTTAAAAAACCAACTTATAAACTCCTGGAATTTAATTTATAAAATGTTCTAAGTAACCTTGGCAAACGCTTTTTACCCTGATTATTTATGACCAACTACATTTATTCACAGTCAAAGGTTCCAGTCACCTGAGATAATATAACAACTTTTTTTTTTTTAAATAAATGTCCACCGACGCACCATGTAAGTCTACTTTTTTTTTTGAATTGATTATCATCACATTTATTTTCCTCCTATCTTTCATGTTAAACAACAAAGGGAAAAATAATTCACATGTGGGTCGGTAGGATGGTGTTTTCAGCAAGACATTAAGCTAAAAAGTCATGAGAAGGAATAAAGGATTTGTGTCCAGCATTTGCAATCTATTCTTACATGACTTATTACATTTTTATTAAAGTTTAAACAAAAAAACTTAAATTTTTTGTTAGGTTATTAAATGATTTAAACAACTAATTGCACTCTTAAAGAACATGGATTCATTCAAGTAAAATTTGGTAACTTATTTTTTCATCCATAAATATATGTAAAATATATAAACGCAACATATATGTATCACTTTAAAATATGTAACCATTAACATATATATCATATGTAAAGCATTTGAAAATTCATAATAAACAAGAAAGAGACAAAAAATATTAATTGTGAAATAGTTTAACTCTAACCGACAAACACACACTCAAACACTTTAAATTTCATTCACTGCTTTATGGGAGTTTGGTGGATTTATAAATGCAACCATACCATAAAAGAGATTTTTCTTGCATTTTTTTTTTTAGATTTATTAGTACCAATCCTTGTTATTTTGTTCATATTATTATATGTTATACAACGTGAAACCTTAAAATATAAAAACCTTTTTTAATCCATATATACTGTATATAATGTTTTATCTTCTGAGTTGAATATTTGGTCCTAGCTAGTTCTTTTCATCCTTTTTTACATTTAGTTTGGTATAATTTTGTTTCATAAAAAATTGTTTATGAAATGATGAAATCAAAGTCTAGAAGACTAGAAGAGTATAAATGTGGTTAAATGACTACTGATATCTGACCGAAAAGATAAAAGACTTAATTTGCTAGTCTAAAATATATAATTTAAATAAAAGCAAAAATGTGTCAAGTTAAAAAGAAAAATTACTTATGTTTATCACGGACACAAAGAACTAAATGTACAATTTCAAACAACATTTTTTTTTAAATAAAGAATGTCGACATTCTAATAATGTAGTAATTGGGATATTCATCAATATATTAAGAAAGGAGTTTCCTGTTAATCTAGTGATCAAAAAATTGTTCAAGCATCATAATTGGGGTTTAATACAGTGAAAATGAATAAATCCATCACAACGTAGCAAATTCAAATTTAATTCTATGTGAGAAAATATGTCGACAGTCAACTTAACGGAGTATGTCTGATTAGTATCTCAGAAAAAAATTAGACGAGCTAGTTCTTTTGTCTGAATAAAAAGATATGCTCGATCAAATAAGAGATTATTATTATTAATTTCAATTTGAAGTAAAAAAATTGTTGCCCTAGCTAGCTAGTTGGGAGCCGAATGCACAAATCTATGGATGTATATATATAATTAAGTTAAAATAGATGCAGTCGGATCTAACCCTGAATGAAGATCTCCAGTGGGGAAAGTAAACTACATTTAAAATTTGTAAAGTCAACAGATATATAGTAGCTAGGTTTACATGATTAATTAATTAATGAATTGATTTACATGATGATGGATGTCCAGAACATGTGCTCCGTCCGTGTCTTAGGTTAAAAAATTTCAAATGTTTGGGATTGATTAAATTACACGAGTTTCCACTCAAGTTCCATCTGACAGAGCCCGTTTACTTCATCTCTTACCCCACACCGTGGGACTGTCAATTAGCCGGATATCCGTTCACATCTAATTCGAATTCAGTTAGATTTAGAATTTTTGTACGATTATAAATCTGATTATATTATGAAAATTCGTAATATGTGGATTGAATATGAATCTCGATCAAAAGATCCGTATTCGATAAAAAAAAAAAAAAAAAATAATGTATATACACAATATTTTAATAAAATAAGTAACATTAATGTTTTCCCAATGATTTAATAAGATATTAATAAAAATATTATAAATTTACATAATATTTTATTAAAATTAGTGACATTAATATTTAACCATAAATTTAAGATGATATTAGTTAATAACTTATATTTTATTTTTATGCATATTTTCATCTAGAAAAATATGAATATTAGTTAAAAAAAACTTTAACACGTTAGCTAGCTTAAATAAAATTTGAGGTTAATAAAAGTTATTTTAGAGATATATTGTGAGCTAGAGCGATATAAATCCAAAGTCTAAATAAATACATGAGCTAGTTTGAGCTAATCAATTTGAACTTAAACCCGATAATAATTAAAATTAATCCACTCATAGCCCAATTCATAATTAATGCCTGACATTGCTAGTTACGATCCATATTTCAAGGGAATTAGTAATTAAACATAATAACTATTACCATTGAAAGTTCAAAACTTTATAGTTTTGGTATTTTCAATTAGAGAAAAAGAAATATTTCAATTCAGTAAATTCAACCATCCATTATATTAGTCGTTGTCGTAATAGTCCTCCACAAAAAGGAATAACCTTATTGCACCCACTTGTATATATATATTTTTTTTTTGGTTAGTTTTTCAAGGATTTAACAGCTAGCTGTTGCATGGAGAGATAATTTAATTTTTATGTTAATCAACTTAGATATTGAATAAAGGCACAAATAATAAATCAGTTATTTTAGGTTGGCAGGTTATAGAGAGGACATCGGAACTTATGATGTACACTAGCAACTAAATTCTAGTCAAAATATTCTTATTTCCTAGAATCATTAGTTAACATCAATAAATTTCTGCTTATTCTTTGAATCACGAAAATGGCCAAAAAATCACATAATAAATTTTCCAGGTATATTTTAGTTGTGCTTTTCACTATTTTTTTTCTTTATATATTATAAGCTGAAGTGAAGAAACACATTTTCCATCTAGTTTTACTGCAACTTCACGAGAACAATTTATTTTAAATTCGATCGAATTTATTCAATTACAAGAATAAGTAAATTTAGATCATCGTGTTAGGTTATTTTTTAGAAAATTATCCAATCACATAACAAGAAGTACATTACACTTTTGGGGTTGGATTGAGTTGAATCTTATCCAGAATATCACATAAAGTGAATATGATCTAATGGTTGAATGATCTCAAAATTATGTTTTAATCGCAATTTAAAAGGTCTTTGCATATTCTAATTTTAACACTCTAGTTAAGTTTGCTTTTTAACAATGTTTAACCATCATAACTATAATATTTTTGTACTGTTTAAAATACAAAAAACCAATATATTCAGAAACTACAAAAAAGATAGCTCCGGTTAATTATCTTTCACTGAAATCAAATTTTTTTTTTTTGCAGTATCTTATAGAATTTTTTTTTTTTTTTTTTTTAATGACTGATGATTTCTTGCAATATCTCTAATCTTTTGGATCAAACTCAGCAAGAATTGACAAAATGATTCAGTTTATATAAATACACAACACATGTAATTATTGATAGCTCACTTTGGATTTGGCAATTAAGCATAATTTCGATTTCCTTTAAAGGGAAAATATGCTTCTTTATGGCATGAATATATTGCAATTTTTAAGTTTATTTTAGTATTGGCTTAAATACCAGATTTTTACCAAGATGGTAGTATATGAAAAGAAATTCTCGAGAAAAACTCTCATATATTAATGTGAAAACAGACACTCAACTTACACAGAAAATGATGTTTTGTGCATGCAATGGGACCCTCTTTTAAATGCTACTGTTTGATATCTCAACTAAACTAAGCATTATATGGTTGAAATCAATTTGGGATCTTAAGATCTCAAAAAGAAAAAAACTTAGAATTTGGGATGCACATATACATTTTTATTTCTCTGAGAACTTGTGTTGTTAAATTATTATTGTATTACTAAATAGAACAGAACTGACTGAGTAAATCCTAAACTCAAAAGAACCATTAAATTATCTTCAAAGTCAAACTCTAACAATATATTTTAAACTTAATGAGAAATTGAGGAATTATTATTTGTGTAGCTGCCGTCAATAGTGCATTTAATTTCCAACTCTTTTAAACAAAAATACGAACAATAATTATCAGTTGTATTAATTGAAACTTTCTAGGATCTTATAGAACATAAGTGTATATGAGATATTTCATCTCAACCACTAAAAAAAGTAAACAACAAATATGAATCACAATTTATGATTAAAATGTCCAATGATGAAGTGATATCAGACATTTAGAAAAAATAAATAAATGTTAAATTACATATTAACCCTTTAATTAATATGTTTAAAAAAACTCTCTAATTTCTAATTTAATTTCAGATCTCTTTCAAAAAAAAAAATAGAAGGAATTAAACTTTTCATAACAAACTTTTACCTACTTTATACATTTTATACCAAACTTTTCAAAAAGACACATTTCGTACAAAAGTTGACCAACTTATTTTACATTTCATTCGGCACGTTAGTTTTTGGATGAAAAAAGTCATGCGTCAAGCACATTTCCGTTTAAGTCACTATTTTTATCTCTTCAGGAGATATTTCCAATTGAGCAAAAAATACCTAAAAAGATGAAAATTGGGAAGGGGTAATTGCAATTATTGCCGCCACCAATTCCCTCTCTCTTTACCTCCAGCATCACAATCACAACCACCCCCAACTCTAACCCACTTGAAAATAGATCTTTACATGAGTGAAGTAGTTGGACTTGTAAGGAGTGTTGTAACTAACTTTGAAAATTCATGTGAGGGCACATGTATATTTTCCGTCGAACAAAAATTGAATAAAATTATTTGAGGCAGTTAAGTGTTTAATTTGTACATATGGGTGGTAAAGTGCCACACTATGTAACTTTGGGGGATACAATTTTTGTCAATTTTTTAAAGTGGATTTCATAGATCATATGAAAGTTTTTGTCAATTTAATAAAATAAAGGGGTTTATTGCAAAATTTTAAACCTACGAGGGGTTATTGGTAACCTTTTAAGTTAAGGAGATATTTTTTCATTCTTTGATGGGGTAAAATTATCATTTCGAATTGTGAGGTATATTTTTTGGTAATAGTAAAAAAGTACAGGGTTTTTTTGCTAATAAAATAACACAAAACTTTTTTCGTTAGTAAAAAAGTACAGGGGTTTTTTGCTAATAAAATACCAAGATAAATATTATTTCATATGCTTTCCCTCCCTCAAAATATCATTTTAAACGGACTCAACTTTCTATTTGCATAGATTAGACAACTTAATACTTCAGCGTAGGAACATTTGTTCGTTATATCAAACTAAAATTGCATTTTACTAAACCAAGAAATATTAAAATTAGTTTATAGTAACTATTTTGCTATAACCATAGAACTGGACAATAAGCCAAAGTTCAAAAAGCCATCACCGAAAAAGGAAATAAAGGGTTGCCAAAAGAGAAAAAAAGGAGAAAAGGAAATAAAACGAAATTAAAATCAATAATAACTTCAAGTGAGAAGTGACGAGGATATTTGGGTCATTTCAGCGACTTAATTTTGTCGGCCTCTGTGTTAAACAACAGTTAATATCCAATCATGGACCCGGGTTTGGGCCCACTCCATTAAGCCCAGACCCAAAGCGTCGGTGACTATGCGAACGTTGCATTTTCCTTCTATATATTCTCCTCACAAAATACATTTTCTCCGTCAATAAAAAAGGAAAAATGATATTAATTTCAGATATATAATAAAATAAGAAAATAATTTAGAGAGAGGAGGCGTGAACTAGTGTTATAAGCTATGGATGCCGAATCCAATGCGCTTCGAGTTTTAGAGAAATTTTAGAGAGAGAAAGTGGAAAGAGTTTCTTAGAGAGAGAGAGAGAGAGAGAGAGAGAAAGGGCAATGGCGGACTCCAGCGATTCCGTATCCGTTGATATGGAGTCCACTCCTCTAGCCAGGAAGGTCAAAGTCAAACTCTAAACACATTATTCACACACGCTTGTATACGTATAAGTATGTATATATCAATATATTTGTACTTTCCTATATTGCATTAGTATAAGTTTATGATCAAATTTAGGGAAATGGAGGACTACTTTTGGGGGAAATAAAGTATATGTGTAAATAATTTGATTTAATAATGTTTGTCATTTATTCTCTTTCTTTTGTGTGGTGGAATTGAGTAAAGGAACGGAGCTTTGTTTTGGAAATTGCCATTTATCTTTATTTGCATTTTGCCCAAGTATTACATAGGCACTCAACAATTTCTGTTTATTAATTCCTGGTGAGTTTTTTTTCTCTTCGTAGAAAATGTAGACATGTATGGCCGGGTGATCAAATTTTAGCTGGTTTTAGTTTAAACATTTGCATATAATCTGTATATGTAATTTAGAAAGAAGAAATTTTCTTTTGCTGAAGAAGTATTAGTCACACTTCAGGTTTGTCTCTTAGAGACTATGCAATTTTTATACCTATCCATGCTTTGAAAAATTCAAAGGAATTAACACGTAATTTGCAGAATGGGCTTGAGTTAGTAAGAATTATTGATTGAGTAGATTATTTTCTACATAATAAAGAAACAAGGCATATTGGTACTAAGGAAATTTCTCTAATAAGCTAGCTGGAATGCTTCTTACAGGACCACAGTGTATGAGATTTGTACATGGATCTGTGTTACTATGTTCATCATTCTCATAGCATATGATTTTTCTTCTGGGAATGAGTTAGCATGTGATATCTGACTTTGGTTGGCCTTTATCTTTTTCTCTATTAAAGTTTTGACAAACTATGTTTGGCTTACAGGAGTATATTGTGAAAACTGGCCATGGTTCTGTCTCGGTTGCTGTCATTGGAGATCAGGACAAACCCGCCCTAATTACATATCCTGATTTAGCTTTAAACCGTAAGAAAAATTTCCTTTAATTGTCACTTGATATTATGTCATTGTTTTACATTCTTATGCTCTATGCCTCAAATCTTTGTTGCCTTCTAAGCCTGCTGAAACCGTATGTACTAGTAGTGCACCTTCACCCAAGTTATGTTAGTATATATATCCGCATTTCAAAAGAATGAAAAGCTCTTTTCTTGTTCTTGCAATATTTATTTGAAGACTTTGAAATGATGGAAAATGCTCTAGATCATGCAAATTATTTGTTCGGAATTATTCCTCTAAGATCTTGAACTTTCAATAGATAAATGTGTTTTTGTAACTTTGTAACACATTGTCGCTGCAATTTTGAAACATGTGCCACCAAATAGACATGTCCTGTTTCCAAGGATTGTTCTATTGTCCAGAAGCATTTTCTCTTCTCCTCCACAACTTTTGTATTTACCACATCAGCCCTCCTGGGCATGAGGTATGCACCTTGATTATTTGACTACTAATATTAATAGTTATTAATGAATTGCATGGGCTCCTTGCCACTGAAAGTTTTAATTTAGCTGTTACTTATCTATGATTACTATTAAGAGTTCTTGCAGTTAGGTGCTGCTGTAGCTGGCCCTGATGACCCCTTGTTATGTGTTGACGATTTGGCTGATCAGATTGCCGAAATCCTGGACTATTTTAGGTAATTATAGTTTTAATAATTTACCTGCATGTCTGTTTACTAATTATTCTTGTTTCCTGTGTTTTGATCATTGCTTCTAAAACTCTGTCTCTCTCCAGACTTGGTGCGGTGATGTGCCTGGGGGTAACAGCTGGAGCTTACATTCTAACTTTGTTTGCTGTATGATGCCTTCTCCTCATATTGCTCTCTGTCTAATTCTTCTGTCAGTTCGACTAATGCCGTTGAGTGATGCTACTGCAGATAAAGCACTCACAACGTGTTATGGGCTTGATTCTTGTGTCACCTCTATGCAAAGCACCATCTTGGACAGAGTGGTTATGTAATAAGGTTAGTTCTATAAAAATCTCTTGTTTTCCTTGTTCAAAGTAACATACAACTCACACAAACTGACATAAAATACATATTGAGCGAGATTACTATTTGTAAATGGTGAAATATTTGCTGCAGGTGATGTCAAATTTACTTTACATATGTGGCATTTGTGGGTTAGCCAAGGAGTTATTGCTCATGCGGTACTTCAGCAAGGTGATTTTAAGCATCCAAATCATTCTACAGTATCATTCTTTGTAAATATTTGCTGGCCTTATTAGTTTTAATGTTTTGACAGGAAGTCCGTGGCAGTGTGGACGTACCAGAATCAGAAATCGTTCAATCATGCAGAAGAGTTAGTGCCGTGTTTCATTATCATCCATATTTTAAATACCACCCAAGCTGCATTTGTCTATGTTCTATCTTAACCGTTTATATTGATTGCAGTTTTTGGGGGAGAGGCAAAGCTCAAATGTGCTGCGGTTTCTTGAAGCTATTAATGGGTATTTGCTCTCACTATTATGTTTAATTAGTTAGGAAATATTGTGAGTCTTAGTTTTGAATTTTACACTCTGTTGTTTGGCAGGAGACCAGACATTACCGAAGGCTTAAGGACGCTACAATGTCGATCTTTGATTTTTGTTGGAGAAAACTCTCCTTTCCACTATGAGGCTCTTCATATGACTTCAAAGCTAGATAGGAGATTCAGTGCATTGGTGGAGGTAACGTGACCATTTCCTATGAAATCTTGTTCAAAACATGAATTTTGGAGTCACATCCATTACAAAGAGTTGAGCATTCGGTTTTTATGCAGGTTCAAGCATGTGGATCAGTGATCACTGAAGAACAACCAGAAGCAATGTTAATACCATTAGAATATTTTCTTATGGGTTATGGCTTCTACAAGCCATCTCAATTCAGTGTGAGCCCAAGAAGCCCCTTGAGTCCGACTAGCATTTCACCGGAGCTTTTCTCGCCGGAAAGTATGGGATTGAAATTAAAGCCAATCAAAACTAGAATCCAGGCAGAAGAAGTGTGAGTTTGAGAAGGGCAACAGTGAGTTTTTGTAATTTATGTGACAAAAGTATACAGGAGCCTTTGTATATAAAAAGATACAAGTATAGGAAGTGGAAAAGTATACAGGAAAGAAGGGGTAAATTAAATTCCTTTTCTTTGTTCTCTACTGAGTTTTTGTTATTTGTATTCACTAGAAGTTTTCAGTTGAGGATTAGTGAGTGATTTGTGTATAACATTGAATAATTAAATAATGTGACTATGAAGCAGGAAAGAAATAATAAAAGGTGGGTGAAGTATCTATTCTTGTCATGCTCAAGTCTCGACTTTATTCGCTTGTACTAACAAGGCATTATCTTTATTCTGTTTCTTTTGGATTATTTGTTATTCCTATATGACAAGGCATGACATTGGTTAAGATTGTTGTACTAGAAACCAAATTTTAAAAGTTTGGTTGAAAGTTACACCAACTTATTCAAGTTCGTATAGGTTTGTTATACATAACAAATTAACTATCAGTTTATAGCTTAATTAACCTCAATTTCAAAATAATTTAATTAGGTAATTAAAAAAAATATCAAGCCATCTGCACTCAACTCAATTCTGTTAATAAAACAAAGAAAACCAAACTAAACTTTAATAAAAATGATCTTCACTAAGACAACATTTTCACATCTTTTGTAATCAAAATTGCTTAAATTCTGTAAACTATAGAAACACAAATACCTTGCATGATAATTTCAGCAATTCAACTTCTCTCCATCCTAACATATACAATACCAACCACAGAAATGCTGTGTAACAAATAGTTCATATTTTTTACAAAGATATTTGGCATAGGCACAAATTCAAAATCATAAGAGTAGAAATTTGAATACCATGAGTCAATATACAGTTATAATGATATCCTCCAAAATAACTCTCTTTTACTGATTATATATATATATATATATAGATTCAAGAAATGCATTGGATGCATTTTCGTTACACATGCCTTGTCAATCCATGGTGAATCTTCGATTCTCAAAATGCATACAATTTCTTTGAGTACCATCAGTCTCTTCATTGTTTTGGAGAGCTTTTCTTCTATTCATCTCTGCATACATCTCCTCTATCATCGGTTTCCACAGACGAACACGAGCATTTATAAACCAATTAGACACCTAGTCACAAAGATTAGTCCATTAATAATTAGGTGAAAAATGCAATAAATTTAACAAAGTCCATAATCACAAGAAATCCACATACTTGGCTTCTTGACAAACCACTCTTCAATGCAAGCAAGTGCTTCTCAGCATCTTTCGGATAACTGAAAATTGCAATATCTATCATTAAATGAACTCTTTCATATCTAATAGGAGTATATGAAACGAAGAAAAGTTTCAAACATGTAAACTAGAAAGGAGAGAACATGAAATCGGAAGTCATATATGCTCACGGATGAAGGAAATTTTGGAACATCCAGGCCCTCAAAACAGACACAGATCTTTCCGGCAATCCTCTTTGTGGCCTCCATAACTGTTGATCTCTCTTTCGTAACTGTTGAAGAGCCCATTGCTTCTGAATGAAAGATGATTCAAACGATTTATCTCCTCTCTCTTCGCTCTCGTTAAAGTGAGGTCCCATTGCAAGAATGTGACTACTAATTCTCTCCCTAAGGCTTTTGTACATGAAAGAAATTGTCGGGAGAGCAAATCGAGCATGCAGGTTCGGATCCAACTCGGTCACAGCATGAAACGCAGAGATTACCGTATGGATTTCATCTAAGCATTGATTATATCGGTCATCAACCTAAATCCAAGAACAAAAAGCAGGAATTAATAGTAATATTTAATGAATAAAATAGCTTTCGTAAAAGGTGATTAAATAAAAAATGAAGATGACGTACTCCTTGTAATAAAGCTAGGAGATGTTTCTTCTTTGCTAGAGTCTCTCGTTCTTGAACGAGATTGTTTTGAAGGCCAACGGAGGAAACATCTACTCCATTATCAATCCCAGTTGTAGAGTAACTCATCTGATCGAAATTTTGAAGCGCATAGCAGGCGATTTCCGCAAGTATTTCCTGCATTGCATGGAAGAATCTCGACCCCGATAAAAACGGTGAAAGTGGGAGTGGCTTGTGGGAATCAAAGCTCAAGGAGAGATTACTACTACTGCTGCAAGATGCATTATGGTCTGAGTGTCGCTTGTGCAAAGAATAGCTAGTTACACCCGATGAGCTCATCTCGGAGCATTGAGACGTGGCAAGACTTAGAGACAGCTCATTACTAAATCGAGAAGATCCCGGACTATTGGAGTTCAGTACCCCTCGTTCGTTCATTATCCATTCTTTCGGAGGAGCCATGAAATTGTTGAAGTCCCATCTAGTGTTTGTATCAAAGGGTGGTACTAAACCTTCGAAATTCATGGTGGTATCAAATGAACAATTCACAGCGTCATTTGGAGCGGCAACGGCAGTCTTTGGGTATTCCAATGGATATGCAAAAGGAGGACCTGACTTAACTTGATTCTCGATTGAGAGTGTGTTATCAAGAATAGGAATTCCCTCCATAAAATCCCGACTATTGTAGTTCATTTGAGGATATGATGATGTGCCAGTTGAGAAGTCTCTTAAAGCATCTCTTCTCGGTTGTGGTTGTGGTTGTGGTTGTTGTACGTTCCAAAGTTGGTCGGAATTGGCTACGGTGACACCATTTGAAGCAAAATTGTTCATAGCTTCTCCAAAAGTACTCAAAGGCACAGGAAATCCAGCCATTACGTGATTATGGCCAAGAGAATTCCAATCCGTAACTATAGATTGTGAGTCGGTTGCGTCTGTTTGCATATTTGACTGGATAATTTTTTTGTCAAGGAATTGAAATCTAGAAATGAAGAGCTCCAATGGAATGGAATGAGCATCCCCAGTTTTGCTTCATTATCAAAGTTCAAAAATTGGCCTGAAAAATGTATCCATCATAAACACTAAAGAATAACTCTCAGTTTCTCTCTCTTGAAGCTAAACAGTCTTAAAAGAAGCAGCAAAAATTAACAACAGGCAGCGTTCATTCATAAGGTAGAATTCTTTTACTCCACATGAAAAATGGAAGAAAAACTGATAGTCATAAACATACTTGGAACAAGTCTTTTGCTTTCACCCAAGTATAAGTCAAGAATGATTAAAGCAAAGCAACATTAATTAATTAATTAATTAATCCGAGTATAATTAGCATTATAATATGTAGATTTAAAAACCAAGAGAGTTATTTAGGAGCTAGGATTCACCCAATACCTGCAGAATGAAATAGATTAACTCTGTCTCTGGTAATGTGCAGTTTCCCCTTGAAAAGAACTCTGAGCTGAAATAAATTAATACTAGTATTTAAAAGAAATCACTTTTGATGGTTACCAAACAAGAAGCAAAAAGAAAAGGTGAAAGCTTTGATTCTACATTGATAAGAACTATATGTAGGAAATCATTAGTTACCCTTTCTCCCCAAACAGTGTACAAATCAAAAGCCAACAGATCAGACAGTATCAAAGTAACATGTTTTTTCTATTTAAACCTTTTTACAGTAGAGCAATATGGTGGAAAAAAAAAAAAGCAAAAGAAATGAACAAGTCCTTCTACATGCACAATATCGGCCAGTAGAAACTACTTACTTAATAACCCCACCACCATTCTTGAAAAAACTACACAACAAAGAATAAAAGGCCAAATACATATATAAAGTGAACTTTTTTCAAATTTTACTTGCATGAAGAAGAGAAGAAGAAAAGAAAAAAGTGGGATTTCATTCATCCAAGAATCCAAAACCCAAGAAACTGATATAGTAGTAATTCAGAACATATCAGGAATCATGATCCTTTACTATACACAATCTCCTCTCTTTCTTAAATTAAAAGACACTTCTTTTAGCACTAACCTCATTAATTAACCAAAGGGTATTTTCATTCATAACACCCAATTTTACACGGAGGGTCTTGGGATTAAAAGTACATCATGCATTGCAATAGAGGGACTCTGTTAAAAAGCAAGAAACAATAATGGGCCTTTCTGAACAGAGGTAGGATGGATAGATGTACGTAGGGGATTGAAATAAATAAATATGGACCCATTTAATAAATTTGCAGAACGAGTAAGAACCACACACAAAATTAAATCATATACTGTACTATATATGTTTTTATGTATGTAATATGTATGCATGTATATGTAAAATTAATTATGTATAGAGAGGGAGGGAAAGAAAGAGCATTATGCATTACTCTGCAGTTCCACTCATTTCTATTGCAGCCTTTTGAGGGCCCTTTTATTTTCTGAGAAAAAATCATTTGACCCCCTATATTTAGAGTGTTTTTGTACCTTTTCCTCTAACTTGTTTTAGTTTGGCACTTACCCCCTCACTTATACCAAATATTGCAGGTTTGGCTGACCAATGGTCAAATTTTATTTTAGGGAATTTTCTGTCAAATATTCAACATTATGGTTTATCTAAGAAACATAGTATCTGAAGCCTATTTTAAATTAAATTTCAACCATGTGCCGACTAACAGTGTTGACCTACAACATTTAGAATATATAGATGAGGATAATAAATAGTGTTAATTAAAAGAGGTTAGGGGAAAAGTGGTAAAATGAATGAAGTTTAGGGGGAAAAGTGCATTTATTTTTTCTCCTTTCCGTACTGCAACGAAATGATGATAACAAAAGAAAAGAAATAGTAATAGTAGTATCTGGATTCTACCTGTTGAAAGATTGGCAGGAAGGATTGTAATTAATTTCAATTTATAAATTTTTTGAGAGAAAAAGGTGCACACTTTTTTAACTAAATTGAGATAAATAAATGTGATAAGAAAGGAGAGTGAAGAGGGTAAGAAAACAACATACTTTTGTTACCTGAACCGAACAACTAAGGCAAAAAAGAAAGAAAGAGGGACTGTTGCACCATCAGTGTACTTTTAGTCATAGAAGAAAGAGAAAAATTAATAATAATAATAATAATAATAATAATACTTTTTTTTTTAATTACTCGATCTGCTGCATGTGATGTAATGTAATGATGATGCAAGCAAAATTGGAAGAGTGTATGTATACACTATACAGGCAGCAGCAGCAGCAGGAAGATCTAATGGGGAGATCTTTCTATTATATATGTATGTACTGATCTGAATCTGATCATGAGTATTCATTTATTTATTTTATATATTTATACCTACATACAAACATACAAACAATTAATGGGATTAATGCTTCAATCTAATCTACTTTCTGCTTCTAATTTTCTTCTTATTAATTTCTTGTTTGTACGGTTTATTTTGCAGACCTCAACTACAACTAGCCCTGGGTTAATTGGGTACCTTCTTTCTTCGCAAATTATTATTCAATTCAATTCAATTCAATTCTGGGATTTCTAAATTATATTTTACAACATGCCTTGCCGCCTAGCTAGCTATTTTGGAAATTATTTGATTGTTGAGCCTGGACGGAACCAACCCTCTAATTCTAATAATCCAGGCCGCAACTACATTTGAAATTAATATTCATTATTCATCTTCTAACATTAATTCCATAGTCAATTCAAAAGCAATTTTACAAAGTGTGCATTGAAGCGACGTCATTTAGATTAATTGGAAAATATCATGTCAAACGTAGTTATTTATGTCTAATCATCATACATAAAACAATTTAGAAAGAAATGTATCATATCAGGCAGCAGATCCTCTATACCACACACCACTATTATAAAATTGACACATGTCAAAACTAAATAGCATGCATTCCATAGGATTATATTCTCCACCCTTTCTCCTTATCTCCATTTTTGGTTTTAACATCTTTTTTTGTAAATAATAATACCGACTTTTATATATTTAGGCTGCGATTTAATGATTAATGACATTATATATTTGTGTACCATTATTTGTAAATAATAATACCGACTTTTAATGAAATTAGCGAAATAACAACTCAAAAATCTGAATTATAAAATTCAGATTTTTTATACCAAATTTTTTTTTATTTAAAGTAAAAATATGAATTAGTAAAAATTTTATACCAAAAAATCTGAATTATATAATTAGTACACATATTTTGAAATAATGGTATAGTAAAATCTGAATTATATAATTAGTGCACAGATTTTTTGAATTATATAATTAGTACACAGATTTTGAATTATATAATTAGTACACAGATTTTTTGTACTAAAAAAAATCTGAATTATACTTTAAAAAACTATTTTTTTATTTTGAAATAAAAAAAATTTTGGTATAAAAAATCTGTGTACAAATTATATAATTCAGATTTTTATACTCAAAAAATCTGTGTACTAATTATATAATTCAAAATATGTGTACTAATCTGAGTACTAATTATATAATTCATAATAATTATTATTACATTATTATTATTTTGATAATAATATTAATATATAAATAATAGGATATAATTATTATTTTTTAAAGTATAATTCAGATTTTTGAGTTGTTATTTCGCTAATTTCATTAAAAGTCGGTATTATTATTTACAAATAATGGTACACAAATATATAATGTCATTAAATCGCAGCCTAAATATATAAAAGTCGGTATTATTATTTACAAAAAAAAGATGTTAAAACCAAAAATTGAGATAAGAAGGAGAAAGGGTGGAGAATATAATCCTATGCAATGCATGCTATTTAGTTTTGACATGTGTCAATTTTATAATGATGGTACACAAATATGATACATTTGTGTGGTATAGAGGATCTGCCGCCATCATATCAATAGTTTCCAGGAGACCTCGGGATTCTTAAATTAATAATACTCCACTTGTTAGTTAGTTATCTACAAATTAAATGTGATATAATACTAAAATAATACTGGAGTATATATATATATTCTATTCCGACTTGAGAAGATTCAAACATTCATACTAAAAGATGAACATTCTTAATGCAAATATCATTTACATAAACTAACAAGTTAATTGGAAAAGTTTATTTTATGCGTGTATCTCGTAAGGATGATGTGAGACAACACACCAATAAAAGTGTGTTATTCCCCAAATTTATTTTAAGGAAAAATTACACTTCAATTTTTTTGGGACACACCTAATTATATATATTATCAGGAAAAATTGAATTAATTGCACCTTGTCATTTGCAACAGCTGTAGCTGCACTAAATATTAGTATTACATAGAGACATATAGTAATTTTAAATTAAAATTATGAAACATTCCCCTCTGATGTGCAGTGTAAATTGGGATATATAAACTTATCTTGAATTAACATATTACTGTTGATGGGCAATCGTATGAGTGATTTTTTTAGAATTTCATCCAACTATAGTACAAACCATGACTTGTACTTTGTGCAGAAACTTGTCCCCTTTTGTCATTTTTCCTTTTCCTTTTCTAAAAAAGTTTCCCCATAAATATTTAAATGAATAAGAAAGATCTGGGGTAGGGCCGATTTAAAATATACCCAACAGTAGAAATAAATACAACAAGAGTCACACATTTATAAGTGGTGTAGGCCCTGTTTGTTTGGCCTTCCTAGATATTACTTAATTTTGAGATATCCATATGTTACAAATTAAGAGTAACTCCACCCATGGATTAAAAATTTATTTTTATGGTATGTCTTGTGCAATTAAATATTAGAATTTTTTAAAGTTTTTTTTTTTAAATTTCTAGAGAAACATATGGAAAAAGATCCGCATTAAACAAACATGTTAAAGTAGAAAATAATTATACCTCTCTGGAAAAAAAAAAAACTACTGTCTCCACGGCATATCTCCAACTGGCTGACCAACAATTCATAAGGCTTGCTCCAGCGGCAAGGGTAGGGGTTCAAATCCCATTTGAAACTTGGATGGACCCCTTTTTATGGGTCTATATAAGGGTCATTTGTGGTGAAGACCTCTTTGTGCGCAGAGTGTATGGTGGGATCCCGAGACTTGATGGAGACACATCCTGCGATTTACATCCTTCAGGGTTCTAGGGCAAGTGTTCTGAGGGTCCAGAATTAGTTTAGTGTAAACTTGTACACCTGGATTACCATAAAAAAAAAAAAAAAAAAAAAAAAAAAAAAAAAAAAAACCTTCTCAAATATTTTCGTTCGATTGACTAAACAAATTGCATCAACCTCCCAAAATGGATGAGTTTTCGAGAAATCTCAGATGCTAGCTTAATTTTTTCTTTCAGTATAACCCTTGCTAATTTTTTCAGTATAACTCCAACTAAATTTAACGCTTATTGGAATGTACCTTTTTTAGAACTTAAACTGTACATATATATTAACACCCTTTTATTTCCATTCTTGTTGATTTTTTTTATTTTTGAGAGGTCCTTCTTGTTGATGTGGGACATTTATATTGTTGATGAATCATGCAATTCAACGAGTTAAAGACAATTTATCCCATATTTTACATTATGTTAAATTTATTTCCTAGTGATTTGAAAAATAATACTTTATCCGTGTCTCTCATATTTTTAAAATTAAAAAAAAATATGAATTGACAAAACCATCCCTCTTAAATATGATACTTTACCTTCTTCTATTATAATAAATGTGATACTTAGCCCCAAGCATGACTCGGTCAAACCCATCAAATTATCAAGCAAGTGTATTGCACTTGCTTTGTGATTGGTCACTTTCCTGGAAGTTACAACCAATCCCAAAGCAAGTGTATTACACTTGCCATGTAATTAGTTTTGGTTCGGCTAAACCCGGTCTGGGTAAGAATTTCCCAATAAATGTGATAAATTACCTTGCTGAATTATGATAAATATTATAATTTACCCCCCTGTATTACAAAAAGTTATTTTTCATACTCACTCTCAATTTCATCGTGTGAGTTACACTCTCCAATTTAAGAAGATAAATTATTCATATAAAATTTTCACATGGAGTAAATTGTCATTATCTCCCAATCTAACTCCAAATTTGCGTTCAAACTTGGGTTCGAAATGGAATCTTGTTGGCTTTCAAAAGTTATCCACTGATCATCGAAAAAAATCATACTTTTTTTCTTTTAACAATATTTTTGTTTATCATAAACCACATAACCATTCGTTACAACTAATGAGCTTAAATATTTTTCATGGTAATTCAATAGAACTCACGAGGTTAAGCCATTTTCAGTGTCGTGTGAACTGTACATACGAAAAAACCAATCAAGCATGACATTCTGCGACCCAACCCCTTCCTTGGAGTATTTACCGAATGTCATCCGAAACAATGATATCAAATTGAGATATACAATATCATATGAAAAAAAATATTAACTAGTGTACGTCTTGTTTAAATCGATATACAATAATATTGTTAATGTTACTTATAATAATAAAATATTTAATACACATATTCAATTTTTGTTATTATCGATCCATATTTTCGATGACTCTTTTCAAATTTAAATCCTTTCCCGATTTACATATTTCGAGATACTGGTCTTTTTAATTGCATCATATCTATAAAATCTTCAATTAATTACTGTTAATGTTCCTTCTTTTGAAAGAAAAAGATAACATTGACTTCAAGATCTCATTCCTACCTTTCTCTCAAAAAAAGAAAAAAAAATCTCATTCCTATCGTGTATACATATGCTAAAATTGAATAGGATAAATTATATTCTTGTTATAGACCCGAGCTGAAAAAATAAAAAAGAATTACTTTCCATTGGATGGGTTATTACGTTATTTGAGCAGTGGAAAAAAAATAATATCCCAAATTCAGAGCCCAAATCCTGCCTTCGGACGTTGTATTTGGGCTGGGTTAGCATTTAACAGGCCAGAGTTGTCCAAATTCGTGAGGTGGGCCTATTCTTTTTTTTTTTTTTAATTTGTGTGCTTCAAATAATTGGACTCGGTCAGTTTCAGAAATGGGAAAACCCAACAAAAAAAGAAAAAGAAAAAAAGCACTAATTACAGTTAGCTTAACATGCAGCAATTGGAAATTGGAATTAATTTCTACTCCAGTTTTTACTTTCTTGAATATGGGCGGGTCTTGCGTATCCCGTGTCAAAAAAAAAAAAAAGCAAATGAAAATGAAATGATATATCGATGAGATGGACACGGGCCAACATCAGCTAGCCATATACTGGTATTACACGAACGTATGACAGAAAAGTATTTGAAATTGCGTTAAGATTATTATTAATTGCAAAAAGGAAATTTTGGATCCACACGACTAGGTCTACTTGAACATGAACAAATCAAAAAGAGACCAGAAATAATAATAATAATAAGTGAATAAGCAATTTCATGGTCACATGTTCCCTAAGGAGCTTTTCCTTCTCTTCTCTATCTTTTTTTTTGTGCCATTCAATTATACTTCATGGGTTGGGTTGACAATTTCATTCACATAATTAAATTGAAACCACACCATTTTTTTTTATGCAATTTGCCTCACCTATACATACTACTATACTTGTAGGACATACACACACACACACGCAACCATACGTAAACACACATGTGTACATGTGTGTGTGTGTTTTTGTGTGAAAGCCACTTTCTTTTCACATACAAAGTCATTAAAACTCAACTATACGTACTCACACACATGTACATATATAAATATATATATATATATATATATAGATCTTTCCATTTATTAATGAATTTTTCAACACCTTCAAATTAATTTATTGAGTATATATAGTACAAGGAGATATATATATATGTTGATAAGAGATGGGGCCGTGCGTTTTTATTGTTAATAGCAAGTGAGAAAATCCCTTCATATATAGGGGCCAAATCTTATTTTAGAAGTATACGTACGTACATATCGATGTTCTAGTAAGATATATATGTAATCATTATCATATTAATTAATGTTAATTTATTAGTACTTAAGTTAGTGAATTAAAACACAGAATATAATGGGACAGTGCATAATTATGTCAGTTTTGTGTTTTCTTAAAGAGTTTTTCATGGATATATTGATAATGTCCAACATAAAGCAACCATATAAATATATTTATAGAGATGCATACGTGCAGGTGCTCAATATAAGAAAAAAAATATGAAATTCTAGTTTTGATTGGATTATTGATTAATTGATCTAAATTTCTCCTTGTTATAAGGCGTTCACGAGCACACAAAAATGAAACCAATGGTTTTAATGTTTCCTCTTTCCATTTTTATTTTTTTCCAATAAAAGTTAAGACTCGATTGGAAATTACAAGATATGTAAATCAAAAACAAAAAGAAAGACTGATCAGAAATTAATATTCACAAGCCAATATATCAGTCAATAATTAACTGTAGATGCAAATCACCAAAACTGAACTACGTACATTCACATCTAATATCTATATTATGCATACATTTTAGAGAAATTTGGAAGTAATGACAGATAGAATGGCCATTGCAAAATTAATTGCAATACTATACCCTCTCTCTCTATATATATATGTATATATAGAGATTTGAATGCAGAGAGTAGTATAGTATCTTTGCCAATTCATAGAGCCCACAAATCCACATTAATTAACACATTAATTATATATCTCCCCTAAAAATGGTAATCCATTTAGTAGTAAAAAAAACTAAGGTTCATCATCATCCAAACAAATAAAAAGAAAAGGAAAATTGAATGAGGGAATAAATGCGTAAGACCTTACTTAAATTAGAAAAAAAAAAAAGTCAATAATCCACAACTACAAGTCTAGGATTAGGGATTGTAATCCAACCTCCCACACGCAAAATAAAATATTGTAATATACACAACCAGAAGTGTTGAAAATTGATCTTAATTACTTGGGGTAATATATATATATATTTTGGAAGAGTAGCATTAGCATGACGAATACAATAATATATAGAGTAGAGTAGTGATTGGTTGATTTTAACATGGATCGAGAAAATGAAATTGAATAATGATAAAATTAGTAAGTAAGGAACCCATAATTAATAATTTCTAATTAATTAAACAAATAATGAAATAAAATAAAATGGTGTGGTTTAATTAATTAATTAAGGCAAAGATGCAATTGCGACGAGGCCAAGCTTCTGTAGATTAAGCTTAACGACCGTATCGGTAAACATCTTGGTATCCTCGGCCGTATTCCCGTCGGGTATATCCACAATATACGACTCCAAGACAACCGTATAAAGTACACCTGCACCCTCGCCCTCCTTTCTAATTAACTCGTTAACGGAGGTAACGGAACGGTAGTTATTGAGTCGGTGCTCGCCCCCAACAACTCGGAAGCTTATAACATGGTTGACGTCGTCCAGGATTTCTAGGCGTTCCGTGGATGTGGAGGCGGGGAGACCCGACACCACCGTCACCTCGCGTATGCTCCCGACGCCGCCGTGGCCCACCTGCAGGCGGCAACTCTTGATGAAGTGCTTGTAGCGTTGTGGGTTCTCGAAGCTGCGGACGAGTGGCCACACGGCTTCTGCTGGCGCGTCAATGCGCTGGGTGATCAGGGATGTGCAGGTGTTGGGCAATGCATCGAACGTGTGGTACGTGCGGATCACGTGCTCCAGATCACTGTATTCTTCCGGTGTTAGCCCGTGCAGGGACATTGATTAATGTTAATTGCTTTGCTTTGCTTTGCTTGGATTATTAAGTAACTGTTAGAAGAAAATTAAGGAATTGGCCGGTGGGATTGGATTTATTTGAGAAAGTCTGAAAAAGTACATGGAGGGGTTTCGAGGTTTTTATTTATGGTGGGAGCCGGAGGAGTACGTGGATTAATTATTATTATTATTATTATTATTATTATTATATAACAATTTACATTGGATTGGAGAGATTTGGGTTTTCTCATTGGATATATTTTATCTTGATTGACCAAACAAATCAGATTCAAATGAACAAAGGGTCTATTTGGATGGGTTTTCACTCGGTTTGGCGGATCTCGGTTTAAAAAATTTGGTTTGGATGGTTTCGATGAAACATTTGAAACTTCATTTGGATGGATTTTGGCTCTTGGGTTTTGTGGTTTGAATAAGTTGAAACCTCACTTGAATTGAGTTTGGATGTTGGAGTTTAGGGGAAAAGTAGGTGATAGGTGGCAAATCAATGTATTTTTTAGTGAGATTTGAGGGAAAAAGTAGGTGGTAGGTGTCAAATCAATGTTTTATAGGTTTGAAGAGTTTGAATGTGAGTTTCTGAATAGGTTTTTAATGGTTTTGGCGAAAACTCATTTGAAAGGGTTTTGACTCGGTCTCGCAAAACCCACGAGACCGGGCCAAAACCCATCCACACACACCCAAAGAGATTTTTGTGTTTTCTTTTTTTAAAATCTATTTTAGACATAATATAATTTATTTCAAAATGTAAAATGTGTTGGACATATTAATTATATACTCTTTTAATAGAGAGATGCATAATTTATTACAAAATCACAAGTTAATTAACTTTTTTCTCTTATGAACAAAATATTTATAATGTTAATGTTAATTAATAAAAAGTTGCATGGTCTTTTTGACCTATAAGAATAATTTTGTACTCCTATAAGTTTTGTTGTACTTACTAATAGAGTTGTGGGCAAAATTGAGAGTCGGAGTTGCTACTTTTGGAGCCCTAGAAACAATCATCAATTAAAGGATATTGGGAGAGACAGAAAGTAGAAACTATATATACATATATATATATATATATATATATATATATATATATCGATCGAAATGGGTAAGTTTTGAGTTTATTTGGTGGGAGGTTAGGATATTGTTCTTTGTTTGTTTGTTATTTTGAGTATGGCGCGGAGATAGTGGACGGATTTGCCCTTGGGCTTTGTGACTTAATTGATACAAGTTTTTTATAAAACTATCTTGCCAGTTCTCATTTCCCCAAGAAAGGGACCAATGCTAAATTAAAAAAGAGTGATAATTAATGGGGAATCTTATAAGATATGTTATGACTAGATTTGGTAAGCCATATTTTAATAATCCAATTCTATTAATTTTCTTTACCCAAGGGATACAAAAAACATAAACAATTACTTGAATTTATATCGCAAGCTTTAAAAATGTTAAGTCTACCTTAACTTTAGGACAAGGGCTTTCTACTTTTAGTAAAAGTAGAATATAATGCATAGATCTACACTATGATTGGATAGAGGAGGAACACTATTGGAAAATGCTAGATGCAATTATAATTAAAATAAGAAATAGTTGTTAGATTAGTTTATACTTGCACTTGCAATGAATTAGAAAGTATCGAGTAGTATCTTTTTAAATTGTTGGTCGATATTCCATTCTTTTCATGAAAGTGAATCCATTTAACTTAAAAGAATGGACCACATTATTATAAGAAATTTAACTTTAATTCTAATAGGCTCATAAAAGAATTTTTTTTTTCTTTAAGGAAATTATAGAAGTATTTTAGCTTACAAAAAAGTAGAAATATTTAAACTAAAAATTATATATATATAGCTTATAAACAAGTTAAGTCAAAAAATGTATTTTCAAAATTAACAATATGTTTGACCTTAATTTAACAGTATGTTTACATATACATGCAAAATATCAAAGTTTAAATTTAAAACACTCACCAATCATACACACAAGATACTAATAAAATCCGAAACCACATTGATTATGATGATCCATTTTTATTTCCCTTTTTGATATTTTGATGACCAGTTCCATTATTTGTTGTCTTATCACATATGCAACGTGATCTTAATTTTACTTTTTGATCTATATATAGTAAATTTAGGTAAAATCTAAAATAAAACAGTGACTGATAAATAGAAGCACAATATCATTAATTCATGTAGATTAATTAACTGTAGAATTTTTAAAATGAAGCTAAGAATTGCATGTTTCCATTTCATTATATTCCTGAAATTCAAGCCAAATACCACACACACAACTTCAAAATTATTCGCATTTTATTTGACGAGTAATTTGGAGTTATCAAGTAATTGAATGTCTATAGCTAAATCAAACGTACGTGAACTAATTAGTCTTTTTTCTGTTATAGGACGAGTACAATAGAAGATTAGAAAATTTGAAAGTATATACTTAGAATTATTCTTATGGAAAACTTGCATGTCTCCCATTTATTTTTAAAATATTGCAATATATTGATAGGGTACATAGAACGACGGGAATTTATTGAATTTATCAAATGCCAGCATAAATGATAAAATACATGATTGCCAACATTTGAAGCATACCAATCAAAACATACTATTGGATCAAATATCTGATGACACCGCGAAACAATTGACTATATATTATTATATATATATCTGACAGAATCACCTTTCCTTTCTCATCGAAGATCCCATTACGGATTCCCTTGAGCACAGAAAATGTTTCAGCCCTTTGAAAAGCCATTCTAAATTCCGCATCACTTCAATATATAGACTACTAATTAGATACTTTTCTACACAACTAAATAGTAGGTTAGTATAATTTAATTTATTGTATAAACTAAATGATCAAATTTACTGATTTAAAAAAAAAAATCAATCATAAATAATGCTCCTTCAAGCTCATATGTTCTTTTAGGTTTAACACGGACGGAAAGTTTTAGACAACGGTTGAAAAATGAATTTTTTAAATATTTTTACATTTTATCTTTAAAAGTGATTGATAATGTACCTATCGTCTTTTTTTTGGGGTAAAATCCTGAATTTTCGAATTGAGAGAGATATTGAGAGAGAGAATTAAACTACTTATTCAACCAAAGAAAAATATTAATCAACTTAAACACACACAAAAATAAAATAAAAAATACTTTTTAAAAGCATTTGAAAACACCTCTTTATTTGTATTATTGTATGATGGGTTCTAGAAATGGACCAGCTAACTTTTCAGACCCAAGTAGCAAAACTTCACACTTGGGGGTCATGGGCCATTCATGGATTAGCTGCCTAAGAAGCTCACAGAGTAAAAATTAGATGAAATTAAATTGGGTCCATATCATATACGAAATTAGTAGGTTAAGGTTTAATTTAAATTGGTTCTTAATTAAAATATATGATCTTAAATTTCTAAATTTTATATTGGGTTAGGTTATAAATTTTTGGGTCATATTCAAGTTTTAAGTCTATTAAATTCCAATTTGAGGAGCTCTGATCTTTGTAGTAGGTGGTTTGTTTTATTTTATGTAGACTAAAGAAAATCTGGAAAACATGTTTCACAAATGTAATTAACAGTGGTTTATTTGACAAATAGCAAGCAATGTCCATTTTTGGCAATGCCAACCCAAAAAGTCAAGAAGGGTGTTGGTCGATCACTATCAGATTTGGAAGCTTTTCAAAGACACAATTTCCCTTACTTTTAAGTTATCATCCTACCTCCTAGTTATGGAGTATATCACTATTAGTGACATGATTATTCCTTTATCCATGATCTACCCGGCTTTATTATATATATATAGAGCTGAACCCAAAAACATCTACATATATAGAACTCAAAATAAAAATTAGTTACTGGAAATTCGATCAATAAATTGTCTAGGCAAATTTAAATATAATTTAAAAGTTGATGGTTTTAAAAGTATTACTAGTTAAGTTAAAAATAAAAAGAAAAGATATAAATTAATTAATATCAAGGTAAATTGTATCCCAATTAGAACACATTTTTTTGCCTCGACGAGATTATTAAACCAATGCAATAACGTTATATACATATACACTTTTTAAGCCAAAAGGATTGTGTTATTAAAAATAAAAGCTTTAAAATTATATGTAGGCTCTGAAATTTTTAGAAAAGATGCTTATCGACTAGATTGTAATTTCACGACGCTCTGAAAGAAACAAGGGTTCTAATTTTTCAGGTGCTAAAGTGATATTGGAATAAAGCAAATAAAATGTAATTCTACATTGTTGGTTCAATCATATGTATCTTGATATTTTTAAACATAAGCTAAGAATATTTTTATCTAAATGTGTTCATGCACATGCGATCATACATAGTATCATTGGTAGGCTAACGACATGTCATTTTCATTTTTTTCTTCTTCTTTTACATTGAGTAGAGTTTAGGACACAAAACATCCAATTAAACACGTACGTTTTCATGAATCCCAATTAATTGTCTATATAAATTAACACACACACATTAACACACTAAAAACCACTCTTCATTTATATATACAAATGGGTATGAGGAAATGTTCACAATGTGGGAAAACAGGTCACAATTCAAGAACATGCAAAATTGGAAGTGGTAATGGTGAAAGTGTGAAGCTTTTTGGTGTGCATTTATCTCCTCGTGATCATGATGAAATTAGATTAAGAAAGAGTTGTAGCCTACCTGCACTATTTTCTTCAGAAGAAAATAAATATGATAAAATCACCAATGGCTATACCTCTGATGGGCTAATTGGAAGAAATCATCGGAGGCGGAACAAGGGTATACCTAATTTATAGGAATTTAGATGCTACAAGGTGTACAGTACGTACACATGCGTATTATCCAAGAAACATGGATCCAAATTTGTTTTGCTTTTCATATCTTAAGAACCTACATTAATTTTTAATGGACGTTAACTAAAGGAATCCATGTCATTAGTTGAATGTACTTGTGTCTTGCATATCGTGTTGCATCTTTATTAGTTATTCTCGTAAAAAAAAATCCATTAGTTTGGTCGGCAAAAACAATTATATCGTGTTGAATCTATATTAGTTGCATCTATTTCCTTTTCCATTTATTTTGTTGTATTTTTATTAAGTTTTACTATACTTCCCATTATTATTCAAAGTGTTATAAAAGTCCTTCTACTGTTTAATTGATCAAAAATCTTAGAAGCAAAACTTTTAGTTTGTGTCAAACTTTTAAGATATGTGATAATATATAATGTTAACTTATGAAGTCAAAAATAGGTGTTCCATGGACTGAAGAGGAGCACAAGTTATTTCTATTGGGACTGCAGAAGCTTGGCAAAGGTGACTGGAGAGGAATTTCCAAGAAATTTGTTAACACAAGGACTGCAACACAAGTGGCTAGTCATGCACAAAAGTATTTTCTCCGCCAAAATAATGCCAACATGAAAAGCCAAAAATCTAACATCTTTGACAAAGTAAGAATTTTACTCTTTTTCTCTAATTATATTGCAATCAAAATTATAATTTTAGAGTATTCTGCAATCTCAATTCAAGTAACTTGTTTATGGAATCCATTCTTATGGGTCAAGAAATGTGATTTTTGGCTTACAAAAAGTTGTATTCATTTTGAAAGAAAACATATGTATTTCTTTTTACATGTGATGAACTTATGATTACAGGTGGGGACAAATGAACAAGTTATTCAACAATTATACAAAAACGAATTAGTCATCTCTGGTGGCATATTTGCTCATGCTTCAAATTATACAAACTGCAATTTCTTAAAGAAGAAGTTAACAATGCCAGAAATACCTAATTACTTCAAATTGTTTAAGAGTTCTACAACACAAAATTCACCTAGTTTGGAGCTAACATTAGCTGTTGCTAGCTCCACAAACACCTGTTGGGGGAAGTAGAATGTCGACAACATGATCTATCTCTCGCATCTAAATTCCGAAGCATAAAATAGCATACAAGGAATAATAGTTGTAACTAGTTTCACCATATCTGGAGTACAATACTTGTATATAAATTATATAGTATTTTATGTACCTATAAGAATAATAAGACTCGACATTCATTGATTGAAAAATTAACAAGGTCGCCCCTATAGTTAGGCAATTTTGTAAATGTATATGTACCTCAATTTCTTCAGTTTGATAAATTATAAATTTTTTTTATATAGATTACTATAATGAAATTAAATATTTAGGCTGAACAAACTAAGTCTTTTTAAAAAACTTGGATAACTTTCAAATGAGGTCTTGTCCTATTTATATAATAGCATTCTCAAACAGAGTCAAGCTACAATTTTTAATAATAGTATTAATTCATTACAAAGAAGACTCAAAACTATATACATGTCTCGATTTTTTGGTAACAAATTGAAAGATTTGATAATCGAACTGAATAGTTTGATTTGGCATACGGTACAAATTTTAAAATTCCGCACCAGTCTAGATACCGAAAATTGATACGATTTAGTTATACTGAATGCACACCCCTAAGTAGCTAGAGCATGAATATTCTACTTTTACATTTTATCTATTTGTTAATTATAACAAGTAAAAAATTATATTTGTTAACATACATTAGTTATACAACTGTACTCACGATACTTGAACTATCAATATATATATAAATGATACTTATGATATTTACTTTTGTTAAGAGAAAACTATAAAATAAAATATTATAAAAAGATATTACGATTAAATTTAAAAATATTAGTTAATTTATCATTTTATCCATCAATTACTAATATATAGTAAATACTTAAAAATAAACTTACAATTTTAAAATAATACTATGTTTTTTTTATTTTGTGTAGTGTCCCACTTTTAAATTCCGTCTGGGCCCTTAACATGTTGGGACGGCCCTGAAAATTAAAATCATCCAAACCCCATTTGGAAAATCCCCTACTATCTGACCTCTTTTGTTGCCATTTTTGCTTCTCTCTCTTCTTTTTTTCTTTTTTTTTTTGTTTGATGCAAGAAAAAGACAGGCTGTCTACAAAATTATTCCTGGACATCCCTTTTCCTGATCATATCATGGACAAGGATATTAAAGTAATTTCGCATAAGGACTCTTTAACAAGGGATGAATTTACACCCAAGGAAGTTTTCGTTATTCCTGACCAAACAATTACAACTACTTAAAGCAAGAACATCCGGTCTACACCCCCCTCAAGCTTATAAAATAATAAAAGGAAATAGCAATAACATTTTTCAAGTTACAAAATCTTATGCAAAAAAATGCAGGAATTCACTACTACTAGATAAGGCAGAAAATTTCTCTATTCCCTTCAATTGTAAAACACACATTTTGTACAGCATTCTGCTTGTTAGAGTCAATGTAGGTGGTACATAAAAACCTCTACAAGTTGAAGATACAAAAAAAAAAGGCAGTCCGAATTACAGAGTCAATAACTGAGAACTATTTTACATTGAAAGAAACGAATAAAAAAAGCAAAATCACAAAACGAATAGCATTACCTTGATCTATTGTGATGCTTTGAATAGTTAGTTTCTCTAACTGTTAGATTACCTCCCTAGTGAGTCTTTGGTGTTTAGAGGTTTCTATCCATTTGTATTACTCTACTCTGGTGAGATATCACACGGGCGTGTTGTTCGAGGGACGATGAACCAATCTGCGCCCCTACATTATTGCACCATTTCCAAGGTAAATGTGGAACTGTAGCGATTCATTACAATTCTCATCCTTCATGTATAAAGAGTTCCTTAGTTATCAAGGCAATTCTCTGCTTAGCACTGTCAGAGCGGAGACTGTCTCCTTTCAATCCCAGCTGGAGGTGAAAATAAAAAAATACACAAAATGAGAATATTGGGTGTTACCCAAAAAAATTGTGAATTTTTTAATTTTCTTTTCACTTAAGTAATTACCTCCGTTAGAGTCTCAGGTGAGAACCACCGTAACAACACGCCAAGGTGCACAACTGCAGGTATCAACTTGAAAAGCAATGGAGTAGTTACCTGCAAAAATGCATCAACATTCCGACTTAAAAGTATTCAGTAATTAATCTGTGCATAATGAACAAGCTAAAGGCTTAAAGCACAACGAAAAATGGTCTTTACCAGACTCAAAGCTGTAGTTCCAAGAAGCAGCAGATACACCTTCCCCTAAAAAATTCCATTTCTCAAAAAAATTATACCTCGTAAAAATAATGGAAGCATTACTGATCTGAGTTTTACAAAAATGTCATATCATTTACTTGAACAAGATGAAGATTTGAGGCACGGCTGAGCAGTACAAATGCAAATTCCCCAATTTGCGCTAAAGACATCCCAACCTATGTGGCTCAAAGGCATCGTTAGTATATACATGTAACAGATTCTAAAGTAGCATGCTAAAAAGGTAGCAGCTTACAAGCAGTGAAGTTTTATTGTTGTATCTGAATCCCTTGACAACTGCAGAAATTACAACGGTTTTTACAATGACCACTAATATAACTGATGCAAGCAAAATGTCAACGTGATTCCACAAAAAATGAACATGGATCAGCATCCCAATGCTAGCCAGGAAAAGAGCTGCAAACATGTTGCGAATAGGTTCAACCTGCATCAACGAAAAGCTCAAATCAGATGTACCAAAGAGACAACAATTACCAAAGTAAATAGTAGCTTATGTAAATCATAAGATCTCATACTACTCGGGCATGCAGAGATATACATGAAAAAACTGAGGATATTTGTATGCCAATACATATTAAGCATGTATTAAGTTTATCTCTAACAATGAAAGAAGTGCTAAAATTAGTATTACTTGATCAAGTGTATGCTGAGCAAGATCAGTTGTTGATATCATCACCCCCGCAGCAAATGAACCCAATTCTAAACTAAGACCGAGCTTGTCACTACACTGAAACCATCCAAAGCATTAGATAAGCTATGTAAAAGTTATTCAAACATGCAACTGAAACATGTAGCTTGGAAGCTATTCAACCATGTAAATGAAACATACTCAAAAAAACAATCAGAGACAAGCTATTGTAATTTTGAGCAAGTATCAGAAACAATTTACAGCATAAGTGAAAAATAATAGTAACAATATGCGAACATGATAATAGTACATGCATATGTGGGCACTGAAGTAAGTCCTAAAAGATTTGAAATTTTTTAAAAGGAAACAAACCCAAGCTACGAGTAGGCAGAATGCTACTGACGCCAATTGATAAAGTTCATTGGTCTGCAAAAGGAGATAATATTCATAGTAAGTTGAATAGAACCAGCTTATAATTGTTCAAGAACGTGCAGCATATTCTTGTAATTGACTGTCTTCATCAAAACAAAAGCTTGAAAAGAAAAAGAAACCTCACCTGTGATGACAAACTTATCATAAGTTTCAAGAACCATGGCACACAAGTCCGTGACAACATAGATAAAACTGCCAAGAAAGCTATCAACGCCACCAACCTGGCTGATAGATTAATCAGTATGATATTTACCAGGTTGAAAGTTATTGCTCATGGAAGGTAAATTATTAGATTTTCAAATTCTCCAATGCTGCAAGAAAAATTGAAGATCAATAAAGAAAGAATGCATGTTCTTCAAGGTAAATTCTGTTTGTATCATACTCACACCCGGCTCGGGGATATCCAAGTGTACACAACAAATAAATATATTAACCACAATTTATCATCATCTGAAAATCCTAGATTTATGGACATTTGTAGGTTAAACTTGTTGCTCCTTTACTTGAACTAATTGGTCCTATATATGTTGGATGAGTGTACTATAAAAACAAATGTTCAGTTCCAGTCTTTACTATAAACTTCACTTGGTCTAGACTCTGTTCGATTGGATAACCTAGTATTGCACCAAATCTTCTATACCACTGAGTACTACACCGATAGACTCTATATCCAGGTAACCAAATTTGAACCGTTGACAATGAAAGCCCATTCTCTGGTTTATTATTTCGCTTTTATATTTTTGTTGGTTGAGGTAATTTAAAATATCAGTGTGCTTTAATTTTAAGTTTTAAGAGCGTGCTCTAATTTTAAGTTTTAGGTGCTCTAGGTAACTTTTTCCTAACTAAACATGGTGAAATCCACATTGTCTGCCATACCATGCTTATTTTTAGGCCCAAGTCCTGGAAAATAAGTGTCAAACATTCCTTTCAGATATATAGAAATATACAAACTTTACTTCTTGTCAGCTTAACTCAGTTTTAAAACAACACATCCTTATAAGTCCTCTTCACCATCAAATTTAACATAAATGAAAAAGAAAATGATGCTCTATATATATATAAGCCGAGAAAGTGAAAGGAACACAACCTTTCTGTTTTGGTTAAACAAAAATTTCCAATCTCCACATTGTTTGGCTTATTGAATTCTATAACAACTCTTCCTTTAAATTGTTTTTTGGAGTTAAAAATATACTTGCTAAACATTCTCAAAAAAACAAAACGTGAAGTTTTCACTCTTTTGAGGAAATACAATCCATATGAAATGAAAAGATTGAACTTACGATTTAGTCATGGATATTACACCCTGCATAACACCGGAAGTTCCCCCCAAAACAGGAAGCAGAGCAAATAGTAAACCCACAGCACAGTCCTGAAAATAAGACTTGGAACATTTTTAAAATATGCCAAACTTTATAGACAATTAATCTTATCATTTTTAAAGATAACAAAACATATAAATTGAATTATAAATATGTTTTAGTAGAAGCTTTCAACAGGTGGGGAAAAAGAAATTATGAAAAGCTGTGGAAAAAAACGTCTTTGCAAGATAACAATCCTTTTGTCCCAACTATTTACTTCTTTCAGTATTTTAGGACGTCCTAAAACAAGGCTCCCTTTTCTAAACTAAACTATTTTCTCAAAACTATCAGTTCACATAAAATAATATGTTACACTACTAATTTCAACCATTACTTTCCAAAGCGATAATGTAAAGATACTTAAGAAGTTCACTTTTTCGACTCGTATTTAAAAGTTAGCAGCAAACCAAAAGGGAGCTCAAAATTGGGATGGATGGATTAGTAATAGAATAGGCATGAAGTAAAGACAAAGTTAAGATACCTGCAAAATGAGAGTGCCAATGGTAACTTGACCATGAAGAGCATTAGTACTGTTTTTCTCCATCAGAAACTTGTATACCTATAAACAGAAAGTTCGGACAGTAAAACAAAATTTTAAATTTTCCATGCTAGCAACAATGCTGAACCAAGTTTCTCAAGCGCAGAGCTTACCACTGCTGTCGATGACATTGACAGGAAAGCGCCAATAAATACCCCCTCGGAAACTCTACCACCACATAACTGCGGATATTCAAGTGAAATTACATGTATTGCAAGCACATAGATAGATGGAAAAATAGTTATTCCTTTGTAATGAATAGACATAACAAGGCATCACCAATCTATATAAGACCTAGACACTGTTGTGATTCCTAACTTCCAAAACAATGTTGTATATATACTATGTGGCTCCATACAGCATAAAGCCTCAGTATGCTCAGGCAAACTATTAAGGGAGAGACTGGATATACAAAATAAAACTGGAATAACATCTTAATTAAGATAACATTTATTATCAATATTTATATTAGTACCAGATGTTATCAGCATATTTCAGTCATCAGAGAACTAATTGTAAAATGATTGGAGGCTCTATAAGTTCATCAGAGGATACAACTTTTGCATAAGCTTCCCTGCCAATCAAAATTCTACCTCACATTATCTCATCTTCTATTTCTTCTTAATAACATGTGAGCATAATTATATAATAACAGCATCAGCATCAAAATTCTACCTCACATTATCTCATCCTCTATTACTTGGCTCATTCACTTTAAAAGAACACATCAGCTGGCCCAATACTATCACATATGTATCAACTTGCGTAGTATAATCTAAGGTAACTTAAGAAAAGTTCCTTTCAGACCCACAAGCTGACCTCAGTATGCCCACTTCGGAGTCCAAAGTAACATCTAATCGCTACCTCCTAGTAATAGTTGATAGCATAATAAACCTATCATAGTGTTATGGGGGTGGGTCCTAGGATTCAGACTTAAAGCAACTTACATAATACAGTAATAGCATATACATTCATATTTAGTTTGACGGCCTGTTATCATTGTAATTGTCTATACCACTGATTCTGTGAGCTTGATTCTAAATGAAATGAACTTTGTTAACTTATACCGAGGCTATGATTCCACACAGGCACATAAAAAGGAGAATTTGGAGTAAGCCCCCAAGAACAGCAACTGCGCGAACAACTCGAAGCTGTAGCATGAGTAAATTATTAGTTTATAGAAACAATAAAAAAAGGAATGGAGATAATAATTCATCAATTTGAAGAAGCATAACAGCAGCTACCTTTGTTGTGGAAAACTCAAGGCCCAAAGCAAAAAGAAGGAAAATCACACCAAACTGAGCCACTGTTTCAACCTATATGTATAAGGTACATTAAGACAAAGTATCAAGTAAGCTTATAGTTAGCACATTGTACCGCAGTACCTTCACATCTGAATGAGTTATTTTATTATCATATGCACAAGTCAAAATAAAACTCAAGTAGACAAATAAAGCAGTCATCAAATATATTCCTTAATGATGTCGGAGTTCAGTCATATTTTATATAAGGACATAGTAAGTGTCAGCTTCATGTGCTAAATAGAGATCAATTCAGGGAAGGGCTTTAAATCAACTTTGGTCAGGATTAATGCTACTTTTTTGTTAATTGCCTGACGAATGTGCCGGTATAATATTCTTCTTCAACAACCTTTACTAAAATACCCAGGTAAAATTAACCCAACCCATACTTCACCAATGTATAGTTAGAATATGAAGAAGTCAGACATTACTTTTCATTACTAGGAATAAAAATTGAAATTTACTCTAGAGTCAGCACGATTTTAATTACTTTCCTGGAAATCAAACCCACAACTTTCAACTCCGCCATAAACAGAGTATATCATGCCCATTGTCATAAAAAAAGGCATTAACATTCATCATTCCTGCTTGGAACAAACTCAACTACGTGTGGCACTAAATCAGACCAATTTGCTGATTAAAACCGTCATAACATACCAATGCACAATAAAAGAAAACAATAATTAGAGACTTTTAACATGTAAACTGTCATATTAGTTGTTAAAGAAAAGACTTTATGTGGCAACACACCTGCACCATTTCACTGATGACATTAAAGCCTCCAGGTCCGACAACTGATCCTGCTAATAAGTATCCAGTAAAAACCTGTGGAACATTTTGGGAATTGAGAAACTACAATAGCTTAAAGTTCAAGAATAACACTGAGAACAGATGCCAAGGACAAAGATCAGACCGGTTGTCCAGCACAAGCAAAAGCTATACCACCACAAGTTGCAGACACAATCACAACAACCAGATCTGATATGAGCCTACAAATTTTACAATGTCAGAAAATCTTGAATGGACAAACATGAGACTGGTGACATCATATCAAACTGGTAAATGTACCTCAAGTCTAACTGCAGCACCGGATATTTAGATTTGAAATTTGATATGATAAACACATTGTCCTGCATGTACATTAAAATTGCAACTTGTTATACACTCGCAATGCTCAGATTATTTTCCAATGGCATAACTCTGAACTGATGCAATTCTTTCTTTTCTTCAATTTCGCATATAAAGCAAAACACAGGAACAGAAATCTTAAAGTACCTTTCTATCTATCAATGTTGGCGTCTCTTCAGCCCCATTATCATTATCCAGATTGAAAACGTCATGAAGCTTGAAGGATCTATATTTTATGTGGTCAGCAAGATTTAGTATATGAGAAAAAAGGAACTAGATATCATTAGCAAGTGAATGATATCCGTGATGAACTTTTTTGTGTGAATGGTACAACTACTCACTTTTCCTCTTTTGTTTCATTTTTCTTTGGCTTGACTCTGGCAACTGTTTCTAGTACAGCCTGAGCATGACAAAATGAGTCAGCCAGATAAATATGGCAATAATCTCAACCTATTGATCGCATATAAGAAAAGAGATAAAAGGTAGCCCCCTGGCAAGCAAGCTTCCGATACAGAAACCTGAACCAGCAAACTGAATTCAACAACATTGTACTCAAAGACAATAGATGCTAGCCTAATACTCGTGAAAGTGTTCGTTAAATATTCAACAGTCGACACTAGTCAGACATGAACAAACACAGCCCTACACAGAAATGGTTTTAGGAATGTAAAAATTAAAAAGTAAAATATGTGGCATGATATCAAACAATTTTGCCAAATGTTCGCCGTGTAATCATGTTGGTGTCCATGAACTATAAATGCCAATTTAAATCATTCATTGACTTTAATCCATCCAAAATTAATATAAATTCCTAACTTTAGTTTGCCCCAACTATTTAAGTCTTCTCCGTTCCCTCTTGCAAGTTTTAATCCAAAAATGAAGTTCTTAAATTATAGTATTGGCATATTTTCACTTCAGAATTTCTGATTTTTCATTGAAATTAATATCTGAGTTAACCCTCAAAATACTAAAATTTGTACTGTAAAAGGGCATTCCTAAAATATTTTTCCAATCAAGCATACAGGGTCAAACATAGAAGTATTTTATAAGCTCCAACTTGAAATACAATATGCCATTACTGTAAGAAAGCATTCGATAATTTATTTTGGATCCCTTCATCAGATACTTTACTGAATGAATTTTTAAGGGATAAATTCTGTTCATTGATTAACTACATTAGGGTAATTATTAAAAGTTCTTAGACATATGTCATTGCCGTATGAACCTACACATATCTTCAACAGTATTTTAATAAGAAGCCAATAAATGTGCCTCATTTGCTGTTGAATTTCATATATCCCAATAATTATACCTGCCTTCACCAGCAATCAGTTTGGAACCAGATTTTAAAGCCTTTAATTAACTAAGGTGGTTAAGTAGAACATTGACTTAATTTAATGGGAAAATGCACATAGTATTCTTAAATCAGAATAAAAATTAGTAATTGCTACCATCAGACACGAGAATACCTCATTGTTTCAGTTTTATAGTTATCATTTAATGACCAAACATTTTGCCAAAGGATTCAAATCATTGTTTAAATTTTCCCAAGAATATATTAATAGATTAATTAGCAGTCATTTCCAGTCCCACGCCAAATTCTGCAAAAGGATTTTGAATCAAAGAATTATTGTCAAAATTTACAGAGTGCAATTGAAGTTCATTCTCTCACCCTTACTTTAAAGAGCAAATACTAGAAATGCAGAAATGCAGAAATGCAGAAATGATCTTACTAAAAGAGTTAAGAAGAGGGTGCAAAGCCACAAACCTGCTGCTCAGCCACACTATTGTTGAAGCCCCCGGCATCATTTGCTGCCAAAAAATTCAATTCATGTTTAATTTAAAGAAAGCATAAGAAACAACAACCTATAACAAATAAGAAGAATATCTAGTCATTAAATATAATCAGATTGATAGGTGTAAATGAATCTCAAGATAAATCCAAACCTAGTCTTGAACCTTTATCATGATAGATCTATAAATTGTTCGAAACCACAATATCTCATTAAACCTAATGCCATTATTGTCATCTCAAACCAACGAAAGCAAATTCAAAAACCTACCCCACCCCCGTACAATGAAAAATTCAGAGAAAATGAAAACTCAAATTTCTCAATGAACCTTAATCCAAAAACCCTAACCACGCACACCATAGCAGCACATGAAAGCAATGACAACTAACGGAGCTAAGTAAAAACGATATGGAAATTAAGATCTAAACAAAACCTTGATTCGGATCCTCATTCTCAGTAAATTCCTTCTCGAGCGCGCGATCGATCATGTCAGCAAACGTGTCCTCCTTCGCGCGAGTCCCATTCCTGCTAGACTCCGCACCGGTGGCATTCACTGCGGAAACGGCGTCGTCGTCAATGAATTTCGAAGCCTCAGATTCGGCGAAAGACGTCGCCGCAGTGGCGAACAAAGCAACAAAAAGCAAGATAACGGCAGCGACCGATGATCTACTCATTTGACGATTGCGCGCCGGCGGCGCACGATAGGCAGGCCCCGGCGCACGTTAAGAAAGAGTGTGATTCAGCGAGACGACTGTCGGTTTGTTCGTTTGTCGCTGTCACCCACTAGAATAAATGATAGCACCGCACAGAGTGTACACACTGTACTGGCGAGAGTGTTAATGTGAATGTGTAGAGAGAGAGAGAGAGGGAGGAGTGTACGTTTGGTATTTATATTCGGTAGTAATAATAACTCCTACTTCGTAAGTAAACTGAAAAGAATTAATGAGTTTATTAGAAGCGAATTAAGACGATGAGTAAATTTTAGGGATGTTTTCTAGGAAGGCCTACCCATGTGAGATTTTTTCAGGAGAATGAAACCATGATTTCCTAAAATAATGACTTCTTTCTACCCCATCATTGGAAAGTTGGATCCAGGTTCTACCTGGATTAGATATTAATAATAATAACTACATTTATTTTGGAAGGTTTCCAAATGGCTGTTGATAATTTTACAGTATTAACCCTTAATTAACCCTTTCTCTGATTTACACACAAAAAAAAAAATCTTTGGGTCTGGCATTTTTCAAAATTATTTCGTATTTAGAAAATGGCAAATAAACATGTTTTCAACTTTCTGAAAATAAAATTTTCAACTATCAATTTTTTCAAACTACTCTCTCCAAATAAACAACAATTTTATTATCTCTAAACAAATCTTATATAAACTCTACTCTGATTTAAAATTATGTGCCTGGTGCTGGATGAACGACAATTGTGTATTGTCCGCTTATTCACATGTATTTAATATAGGGTGAATGTAACCATCTGATTTGACATAAAGTAAGTTATTTCTTACACAATTTATCTCACATAACAAATATGATTTGACCTAAGTCTTTACAAAAAAAAAAGAAACATACACCTACTTTATTGATTTCTCAAATCACTCTATCAAAACTCAAATAAACAACATTACGCAAATCAAGATTATTTTACAAATCTCCACTACTCTCTCAAACTACTTTCCCAAACACCAAAAAAGCAAGCTTTACATTTTATGTAACTAGAAAAGTGAACGTCATTATTAACTAATTTCTTACATTAGTTGAATTATATAATAATTTTTCATAATATTATGGTGTTAATTAACATACCAAATAATTTATTATTAATTTTTGAGAAAATCACTTTAATTACAACAGTGTAGAGGATTTATTATAATTAACTAGAGTTGAGAAAACAGATGAAGTTTAACTATAAATAAATAAGCATTACAATTTGTGTAAAATGAAATGAAATAAATTAAGGATGAATGGGCGAGGAGGGTTCACCACAGAATGCATCAGGCTCAAAGTTTCTTGCAGAAGCATCATTGTAAACACCAGGTACAGATCTACCTCCTGCAGGCTCCTGTGGAATGTATGCATTTGGGCTGCTTCCAGAATTAATGAAAAGGTCTATAAACATAAGCAATGATATCCCAAGCACAACAAGACTCTTCTTTAATCTACCCACAACTGGTTTCACCTGATCACAACAACAACTTCTCTATAACTAAATTACATCATGATGATGATTGATTAGTTTATATAGTTTATTGAAATTTACTTACAGAAAATGAACCTAGCAGCCTATCACGTGCTAAGACCTCTGCAGTCTTCACCCATACCTGTGCGTCCACAAAAGCACACATCAAATTCATTCATTTTTCTTCAACTAAGAATTACTCCTAATTAATTAAGTTAGTCCAAAAATATTCTGACTCAATTTCCTTTTTTCTTTTCGTTTTTACCTGCCCATCATACCACCCTGTCTCTTCATCTGCCACCCCAGAACCAGAAGAGAGGAAATCAAATACAAATACTCATATTAAAACAAATAACTGTTAATTATATTATTTATAATATATATTTATAGGAGTATTATTAAAATATTAAAGCTCACATTCAACAGCGGCACTTAGCAATCGGTTCCCAACATACGCCCACCCCAAATACATCCTCACAACACCAAGAGTCACCACAAAAAGCCCAGTCGAAACAGAGCCCAAAACCAGTCTAATGGGCTCGGGTTTCAGCCCAACAGCTCCAACCCAAGAAACTGGAAGGCCCAAAAACAATGCAAAACAAAAACCCGTCACTAAAAGTCTTGAACAGTACTGTACGATATCCCCTACGGCCCATGAAAAGGGAAAAGAACTGGACAGTGACTCATACTCGTTAATGGGCTGCTGATCGAATGGGACTGGACACTCTGTTTCTCGTGGGGTGTTATTGTTATTCTTGAATGATGACAAGGGTATTTTGGGGAATGAATTGTGAGTTTTTGATTTGGGATTTGTGAAGATAGTTGTTAGAGCTGGTTGGCGGTAGTAGGTGAGCGACAGCGTTGAACGAAAGGAGAGGGCTGGGGATGAGAAAAAGAAGGTGGTGCCCATTTTCTCAATTTTATTTAATGAATTTAATTTCTATTGGTTTTCCTTTCGGATATTAGAATTCTTGAGTAGAGTATTCCTTTTTTTTTTTTTTTCTTTTCTTTTCTTCTTTTGGTTCTTGAAATTGGTTTATACAAATTCAACGTACTCTTTCGGATGCAGAGTTTAAAAAGAGAGAAAGGAAAAGGAGAAAACGAGAAGTAATGAAATATCTTAGGTGGAGCGCGCTAAAGGACAAAAATGTCCATTAGATAAAAGAGAATTTCTTCAAGTAATTATGCTGGGAAATTCTTATTCAAACCGAGTTTGACCAAACCCAAAGTAACTAAAAAGCAAGTGCAATACACTTGCTTTGGGATTGGATGTAACTCCCAAGAGAGTGACCATCACAAAGCAAGTGCAATACACTTGCTTCGTGGTTGGATGAGTTTGGCCAAGCTCTTGAACAAGAATTTTTCAATTATGTGATGGATTACTTTCTTTTTTACGTTAATTAATATTCTAGTACGGAGTATTATAAACAATTAAAATATGAACCAAGCAAAATTTATGCTAGAAATTATTGGCCAAATTGGTGGAATCTTCTTTATCAAAAGAAAAGTAGATTTTTTTTGCTTTTATGTATTCCGTTAAGTGCGTGGATCAAAATTTTAATATTTTTCGTCGAAAATATTACGAAATTTTAATTTTTAAATTAAACGAAACAAAAACAAAATATTATTCCAAACAATTTATTTGTTTGGAACTCTCTTCTTTTTCTTAATTTATTATTTTCTTTTTAAATTTTTTCTTAGTGTTTTCGAAGCACTTTCAAAAAATTTAAGAATTTCAATATTCAACTGATCGAAAAATACCCTCGAAACAAAATTTTGATCCATAGTTTTGTACATCATATGATTATTCTTAAGCGCCCTATTTGGATAATGAAATCAAAGTGAAACCTAACACTCCCTCCGCCCCACTCTCCATTTGCTACAATACATGATCAAACTTTTCAATCTTTTAAGTGACTTATCATATTAAATAATTCACATTTATGATGCATTAAACCTTTTAAATATTAATATATACGGTGTTATATGATATTATTAACGTATTAGTAAAATATATTAATTAAATTATTTATTATAATTTTATAAATTTAATCAAACTGACTGTTTAAATGTACCAACGGGTAAAGATAATTGAGATGAAGGAAGTACTTTCTAAACTTAGATAGCTCTCAGTCTCTCTTAAAAAAAAACACTATAGCATGGTTAAAAAAAAGGTAAATAGTGTAGGATAAAGACAGCAGCTGTGTAGGAAAAATAGAGCAAAATTGTAATCGATCTATTCATCAAAAAATCACTGTCGCCATTTTTTTTCTTCTATTAATTGCAGAAGTTTACAAATACATTTTAGTTTTCTCCTTCTTGGCAAATACTATAGTTTAAAGTACATAACACATGAGGGTAACATTTGTCTCGTATTCTTTTACTAGTTCATATTTTGGTACACCCTGTAGAGGCCGTTCTTTATACAGTTAATGTTTTAATGATCTCTAACAGTTGCCAAAACTTCTCCTCTTTTTTTTTTTTTCCTGGTTCTTTTCATTTTCTTATTAATAGACTTACAATTAGATAATACTTATATAATATTCAACCCTAAGATAATGAAGAGAATGCCCTTCTCATTTGCTCTTTCATTTTCTTAAGGTTTAGTGTAACCAAAGTTTGCCAACTGTACTGCCAAATGTTTCTCCCCTTTCGAAGCTGAAGAATTTTTTTTCTGTTCTGAATTGGCTGTGTTGAGTTCCCACTTCGAATGAACCAAACACTTCCCAATCAAATGAACCTTCTTGTTTACCCCTACCTTTGCTCTCAGCTATTCTTACAACATCAATCACTGCTGATTTATACGATTTGATTCTCAACTCTCTGCACACTAAGATGCTGCAGACCTTTGAGTCGAGTAATAATTTCAGCAAAAGAAGGGCGCGACTGTGGATTTCTGCAGAAGATGAACCACCCCATAAGTCAAACTTAACCGAGGAATAAAATTTCTACTTTAGAGCAGTCCCGTTCGAACATAAAAAAGTTCAAATCATGACTACATACAGTCTAGGATCGACGAATATAAACAGCTTTGCGTTAGAAACTCACCTAATCCAACAGTCACTTATGATCTCAGCTACCTTTGCATCAACCGTGGGCGGGATATCAAGATGTCTACCCTGGAACCCAACAGCTCCAACGACTTGCATTGAGTTCATTTCTGTCCATGGCACTCGCAAAGTTGCCAGTTCCCATAATATGACTCCAAAACTATACACGTCCGATCTGCAAATTAAAGAAACTAGTATTATACTTAAGAAAGATATCACATTCTATAAAGGGTTCAGACATGAATGAACTCACTTCTCATTGGATGGTTCATTCCTCAAAACCTCTGGTGCCATCCACTCAGCCTACACATTGGGTGAAAAGAAAGGAGCAGTAAATATATTGACGCTTCAGGAATTCACTCTGTTTTTTATTTCAGTTCTCCATCTTTCCTTTTCCCTCTTATGGAAGATGACATCCAATAATTTATAGAAAATGGACGAATAACTAAGCACAGATTAGACTTAACATTACCGTTCCAGCAGTGGACTTTGAAGATAAAAAAGTATGGTGCTGCAAACGCGACATCCCGAAATCACAGACCTGCATATTGTTCATGAAAACAAATATTTTAGAGGTGAATAAAAGAAAGGGGGGTAATGCTATAGAAAAGTGACACAAGATGGAGCTAACCTTAACGACCCAATTTTTGTCAACAAGGAGATTCGGAGTCTTCAAATCTCGATGCACAATTGTAGGATTGCTAGTATGCAAGTAATTCATTCCCTTGGCCTGGAAAAAGATGGCTCATTAAACTGATGGTAAAGGAATTAGCAGAAACAAGATCGAATGTAATTAATCCAACCAATACCACATCAAGGGCCATTTTTATTCGCTTTTTTTCGTCAATCTGGATATTTGGACGGTGCAGCAGCCTATATAAACTACCCCTGCAATAAGAAGGGGTTATAAGAAGCTTAATACAAAATGCGAACAAATAAACCATTAGACAACTTTCTTTTTGTGAGAGTTCCATAAATCTCACTGATGTCATAGTAGCAAAGTATTTTCTAAAGCTATTGAGATATAACCTTGGTAGATATTCTGTCAGTATGGACATATTAGGGGGATGTGTGACTGCTCCCATAAAAAGAACAACATTTGGATGTCTCATCCTCAACATGATTTCAATCTGCATCAAAAAATTTCCGAGTGAAGAGTTTAAACCCAAAAAGAAAAATGAAATGATAATTCACCTTGTGAGTAAAGTATCAGAGATAAGTTGAAGTGTTCTAAATTTAGCACTTACCTCACATTTAAATTGTTCAAGTGCGTCACCGGAGATATCTTGCTTCATAAGCTTTTTCACAGCAACTTCCTGTCATGAAAAGACAATAGATGCATCTCAATGAGTATAAATTAAGAGTGGGACACTTGCAAATATTGGCAGTGTAAACACAGATACACACATAAACTTCATATTTGGTGACTACTTAAATCACTTAATGATAAAACTCTATACACATTGAACCTCATTTCACATCACATAATTATGTGGGTGCTGACAACAAATCCACATTTACTGAAAAACGCTCACAATAATATGCCTGAAGTTTTTACTATAAGACATGAATGAACCACATACAAGACTATTGAACAAAATAACTTACGGTGCCATTCCACTCAGCTCTGTAGACCTCACCATATGAGCCTGCAAAATATGCAAGGAAATTGAATATAATTAGTTTAGCATCAAACTGGACCGAGGATCATACCCTTCTCGACCCAAATCCTTCCACATATTGCAAAAATGCAAATACAAATCAATTGGACTAATGCATCTTTAAATAAGTTATAAATAATCACTTAATGCATCTCGAAAAGGTGATCAATGAAACATAATCAAAGCGATGATTTTCAAGCATCTCCTATTCAAGAGTAAAGAGAATCCCAGTAATGGCATAACTAATTTAATCATGCACTTGAAAGACAGAATATGGACATTTTACTCGAACTAAGAGATTAGCTTTTCCAAAGCATGCACACACATAAATATACATATTTGTGTGTATGTAATGGGGGAGAGAGAGAGAGACGCTCTATATATTGGCTGAACAAATCTCGACCTTAAACGAGGGAAAAAATATCTGATTTATATTCTTACCTATACCAATGCGTTCGCCAATCTGAAGATCCTCCCATAAAATTTCAGCAACCCCATTCAGCACAGGGTCAATTTGCACATTGTGAATCTTGTTAGTGTTAAACTGATCGTTGCAGGCTATTTCCATAGCTTCTTTATTTCCAAAAGAATCAACAAGTTCTCTACCAACAGCAGTATCATCAGTTGGGATTACTTCCTCATTTCTATCTTCAATTAGCACATTGTGTTCCCCTGAGGTGTTGAGAGATGACTTATATCCTACTGACTCCAATTTAACTTGGGTTGCTCCCAATCCTTCAGCTGAATACTTCTTGCCGCTGGTACATGAAATGTTGTTTAAGTGCAGTCCAGAAAAAGCTACAAGAGACTGCTCATTTATTGACAAGTAAATATCTGGATGAAACTGATCAACCACTCTTTCTGTCATGCATAGTCTATTTCTTTCCAGCACTTTGTCTTCTTTAAGATCACAAGAACTCATGTCTAGAAGCAAATCTTCCAGTCCTGATGCACATTTCTCTGACAAAATAACAGGAAGGTCTCTAGCGAATTCTGGTCTTCTTGAAGCACCAATATTATGCACCAACTGCTCAGTCCCGATGTTGTCTGATATTCTCCTGCCATTTCTATTTGGTTCGACAGTAATGGAAGATGGTTCTGAATTAGAACCTCTGGTTTTAGTAGTTCCATCCACAGTAGACGAAGATGATCTGATTTGAGTTCCTCGGTCAGATCTTGATGAACTTTTGTCAATCCCTGAAAAAGTTGCAATATTCCTTGCATCTAGACCATAATTTTGATTATGACCACTGGGTACCTCAGCAGGAATGAGAGAGCCTGGAGCTCCCATTAGATCAATAATGTACTCGCTGCATCAATTCAAGAATTAATTACTTACGATGGGTTGTTATTCTCTGGCAAGAAATGTTTAAATTTTCTTGCAATATTTCATACAACACTGTATAAAAACATTAATGTATACCACACTAAATATGGTGAATTCCTTTATATAAGGAATCAGCTAGTTTTGAGGGCGAATCTTTAAAAGATTCTGAGCAGTTCCTGTGGGTTGAGCACCTTATTCAAGGAAATATAGCATAGCGTGGTATCATCAAGAAGAAGGATAAACTACTTCAACTTAACCTAGCTATATCTGCCCATTTTGTAAAACTTTTCATCAGAGTTTTCCTGTTCCAAGATCCGGCGAAAAGGTAAAAGCAAATTCATTACGCCAAAGCTCCGGCTCAAGTATGCTGAGCAACAAGAGGCTTTTTAAAGGACATAAACTTGAGTAAACAGCAACAAATTATGGGAAAGTGTGAAGACATGCAAGAGAACAATAAACACTTTATCTTTTAACAAATTTGTCCATAATTGTAGCAGAGCTTATCAGGACTACTAGTGACACTATTGATTTAACTAAGAATCCACTCTTGTTTTGCTTTATGTTAACCTTTAAAGGAGCTAAAATGAAATGAACGGAACTAACAACGTGAGTTAATGCAGTTACAGCACATACATCATCTTCTTCATTATTAGTCCAAAGAGTAAAAGACCACAATCTCGCGGATGGCATGTTAATGATTAGCATTGCAACTGGAGAAAAATTGCTCCGTGAAACCCAAGAGCAGAAAATGCTCGAAAACCAAAATAGAATACATATACATAACAACTTCTAACGAAATCAAAGACTAATATGTTGAAGAAGTTCAATTACATCAAATTAAATTTTTTGCAAAACTCACAAGCAAACTGTTACCTTCCACTATCCAATTTTATCAAGTTTACAGCTCCTTCATCAGTGCCAGTGTAATAACTCCCTTTGACTAGCTTACATGGAAGGTTGATCCTATCAGCAAGTACCTAGAGGCCAAGATTTGGGTCATTAAGTTATCAAAATTATAGTTGATTTTAAATATGGTGGCAACTCTATGCAGATCACCGAAGGGAATTATCAAAATAGACAATTAGGTTTTCCAGTCTATATATAATGCATAAACAATATGGTAAAATCAGTATATATATGCAGTAGTCTGCCAAAAAGTATTAAATGATCCACAAAGTTGACACGGCTCCATATCTATTGAAGAGACAAACTGAATGCTGCAAGTAAAGGCAAGACATAGCAAACAAATGTTGTCAAATTGATGTGATTTATCTCGAAACAAAGATTTCATCCACATTAGTCCATCTTCAATAAAACACAAAAACTAAAACTCCTAAATGTACAACCCTAGGTAAACCATTTCCATGATATTTCATCATTGATTCATGAATTCCAACAAAGATCAAATTTAGAAGCATTCCATAAATTGGTAAAGGTCTAATACCTAATGCAGTTTGAGCAATCAATAATTTCTCTTAATTTGATATGATCATTTCATGTACCACAAGGAAATAAAGCTGCGCCCAGATTATTTTAAAGAGCTCATTAGATATTCCACTTCTCAATATTAATGAAAACTCAAATTCACCCAATACATACAAAATCAAAGCTCTTAGCAGAAAAAAAATTGGAAAAATAAAACAATAAGAAGCGGTGGAAGCTCTTACAACCTTAAAGAGTAAGGCCCTTTGGCGCGAATGCCCAATATCGAGGGAGCCAAGGGGAAGCATGACCGTATTCAAATAGATCCTCAACTCATGATTCCTTGCCCTCCACCTCATGAACATTTCTTCAACATCACTAACAGGACCCCCCATTCTTTCAACAATTAGGTCAGCGATTTTTTGAACTAGAAAACTCGTATTTAAGCCCCTCCCAGAGGCACGGTATTCCATTGACATAAGATACACTTTTTCCTCAAGTTGCCGGAGCTCCATATCAACTGCTCGATTAACTAAAACAACCTCATAACCAACATCATCCAAAACAGCAACTGCTTCAAGATCTAGTAGAGATGGCATTTTTGCCTGGACCAACACATTTGAATCTACTCCGCAAATATCATAGAATCCATCAATTACTTTCTCATCATAATTTACAACATTATAGCTCTGCATCCACAAGAAATAAAGCCAACAGAATGTCATATATGCAAAAAACCTGTTTTATACTCTTTTTTTGGGGGGGAGTGAGGGGTGGGGAGGGTTGCAATGGCAGCTCACAAACGGAGCAAGTGATGCCGTTAATTTGTTAAAAAGGACAAGTCACGAGTTCTTGAACAAAATACTTGCTCCACTATGCAATGATGGATGCTATTCTTTCTGAATAATTTAAGTTTCTCTTTTAGCTAAAATGATGTTCCTAGGGCAGTATGCAATGGGGATGAAGTTACTAATGCATGATAGACCGTTTCAGTGAGAGGATTAATGAGGCAAAACACGTTTTAGAGAAATTGTTGATTCTAAGAAAATCCTTGTTTGACATTAGTGGATTCCTTTCCCCAGGATGTTGTGGAATGGTTTACTCAGATCTAAAGTGGACAGCATACATAAGTCATAAGCTAAATTCCTTTGAACTATTCCGTGCAGGCGTAGATATCTAAGTGGCCTAAGAAATATCATTATGTCTATTGAGTTGGTTTATTTTATAGTTGTGATGGCATTATACTAGTTCAGTAGATGTTTTTTCATGCATCATTGAATTTATGTATATTTCCAACAGCTTCTACCATAACATTATTATATTTATTCATGCATCATTGAATTCGTGTAGATGTGTAACATGTCAATAAACAAATTATTACAATTACATAAACTAATGCAAACCTAGCAGATACCATCTCACAATAATATCTAGTTACTTACAGAGAAATTTCTATGAACCGCCTCCGCAAAGAAGAAACAAAAATGGCACTGACGATGACGTGAATTTAGAATTTACTACAGCTGGCAATATTTAGCACTTTTGTGACGTACAGGATAAAACAAATTTAACATGAGCAGTTACTTGGCACCTTGGCGGCAATTATCACAGAAACATAACAGGAAATCATCTACTAAAATCACTGACAGCTATTGAAGTTCTTTTTCTACATCCCCTATTTGTAGAATATGCACAGTACAGTAAATCATTGATAAAGAATACAAGTGCACATCTAACAATGGCAGCAAAACAAACTATTACGAGATTATGTGATTAACATCTAATCAAGATACGCTAAATCAATTCTCTCACGCAAATTAACTAAATTTCAGAAATAAAACTAACGTCCCTGGACTACAAGATCTCCAATCAATAAACACATGCAATTTAAACCGAGACCTAAATATCCAAAACAGGCATAAAAGGGAAAAAATATAATAAAACAAATTTACCCAGTATCTGAGCGATAAAAATTCGGGGAGGCTTTGAGTGGGTGAGCAACCGAGGCTAATCTGCTTAGCAGCGTCGATTTGAACGGTTTCAGAGTCAACGCGGTTTTGACCCGGATCCGAAACGCTAATTGCCAACGCCAATTGCATTTGAAATTCCTCCTCAAAGAAATTGAAATTGTTACTCGAGCTCTCGTTCTCTGAATTCACCGCCGTCGTTTGGGTCAAATCGGACGGCGAAGACGAGGAGGATGAAGTCGATAGCTGAGATGACGTAGTTTGAGGGGACGGATCGAGTGCGGTAGACGGAGGCCTGCCGTGCTGGTGATGATCACCGATGTGAAGTTTCCGTAACAAGTGTTTCATCTTCGACATGTTCGGCGACTCTCATCCGATCGAAAAAATTACTGATATATTAACTGAATAAACGTACAAAGTGAGTATATTGTTTTGTATGAGATTCAATTAGGGTTTTTGGGAATTGAGAATTGGGGCACCGGTGGGTGGAGAAGGGGAGGTAGCGGTTTTAAGTTTTAACCTGCACACTGACAGAGGGGAGGAGAGAAGAAGTGGGGGAGTATTGAGTCTTCATTGCCAAGCCAACTAAAATAATTTAGTAATAATTAACTTATGCGTGTTATATCCAATAAACTTTTAGTACAAAAATAAATAATCAATATACTAGATAGTATTTTAATCATTTATGATTTTGTTAGTGGGACTACGAAAAGCTTTAAGAAATATTGGGGGCCAATTTGTTTGGTGTTTGGGAAAATAGTTTGAGGGCTCAAGATCCTCTGTATCATAATTTGTGTACCATAAGAGTGTACCACAAATGGGTAATTGACACATGTATATATCACAATTATAATAATTGTGATATATACATGTGTCAATTACCTATTTGTGGTACACAAATTGTGGTACAGATGATCTATTGCCTAGTTTGAGAGAGTAGTGGAGGTTTGTGAAATAATCTTGATTTGCGTAATGTTATTTATTTGGGTTTGAGTTTTGAGATAGTGGCTTGAAAAATAAAGTTGGTATAGGTTTCTTTGAAGAGTTGGGTTGTATGTGTAAGATGTGTAAGACTTTATGTCAAATCATGTTTGTTGTGAGATAAATTGTGTAAGAGATATGTTACTTTATGTCAAATCAGAGTGGAGTTTGTATAGGTTTTGTTTAGAGATAAGAAAATTGTTGTTTGTTTGGATTTTGAGAGAGTAGTTTGAGAAAATCGAGAGATGAAAAATTTATTTCAGAAAATAGAAAACATGTTTGTTTGGCATTTCCCAACCACGAATTTTTTTTGGAAAATGCCAAACAAACAGGCTCTGGGTTTTTGGAAATTTTGCACCCTGTATTTTTAGAGTTTTGGCACTTTGCATCCTGACTTAAAAATTTTGGCACTTTGCACTCTGGAAATATAATTAATTTGGCACTTTGTATCTTAGTGTGTGTTTTAGCGAGAAAATTCATTGGTAAAAAAGGTAGAATAGTTATTTTAAATTTTTTTTCACTTTGCACCCTTAGAATATAGAATGTTGGCATTTTGCACCCTAAAATTATAAAATATTATCATTTTTCACCCAGATTTAAATTTTTTGGCACTGCACCCTAAAAACATAAGTTGTATGACATTTTGTACCCTAATGCATTTTTCTTAAAACAAACAAATTCATGAATGTCGGCGATGTAGAGATAAAATGGTCATTTCTATGTACAACAATCATAAACTTGTTATTCTAAATTTATTTTATTTTATAATAACTTATTTTAACATTTTCTCTCAGTAAAATTTAGATTAAAAAAAAGAAGACATTGTCTTCATTTTATTTTCAAGTATCCTTTAGATTATTTACTTTATATCTAAAATACACGTTTACATTTCTAACATATTATTATATTTTACATAATTTAGATTATCATATTAAGTCGGGATTGAAAATGCCAGAAATTATATTTTTTGGTGCAAAGTGCCAATATTCAATATTTCAGAGTGCAACAAAATCTATACTTTTAGGGTGCAAAATACCAAAAATATTCGAAAAAACTATTATACCCTTCAATCAATGAATTTTTTTCTTCAAAACATATACTAGGGTGCAAAATGCCAACTAAATCGTATTTACACGGTACAAAGTGCATGCCAAAACTTTTAAGTGAGGATACAAAGTGTCAAAACCCTATAATTCCAGGGTGCAAAGTGCCAAAAGCCCATAAATATTCATTCGTTCCAATCTTTTTTATCATGTCTTTTTATTTGTCTCAAATAATACTATTTTTATTTGAAATTTATTCTCAATAATATCCTATTATATGAAGTAATGATTTTAGATTTTGTCTTTTTTATTTGAAAATTATTCTCATTAATATCTTATTATATAAAGTAATAATTTAATAATACAAATATAAATAAACTGAAAAAATCATTTTTTAAGTTTTCCTAAAATTTCATCTAAAAATGAAATGACCAAAAGTAATGGAACTAACAAAAAATCTCGAAAAAAAGTAATTTAAATAGACATTACTAGGCCCTCAAAATTTGATTTTTTGCAAGTTAACTCCCTGTGATATGTTTAATGGGCAATTTACATCCCTGTGAAACACAAATAGGCAATTTAACTCCATGTGAAATGAAATAATGAGCAATTTAACTCCTTGTGATATAAAAATGGGCAATTTACCTCCCTGTGAAATTAAATAATGAGCAATTTAACTCCTTATGATATGAATTAATAAGCAATTTAGAGGAAGGCAATGTGCTTCTTTTATAAAAACACAGGGAGTCATTTTACCCTTTTATTTGTCACATAGAGTTAAATTACCTATTTAAAATAAAACAGGGAGTTAATTTGCTATTCATTCCCTCAAAATTTGAATTCATGAAAGTAGACATTAAAATGGAGAAAGGTGCACTCAAAGGACACGAACTCGAATTCGTCACGAAGTTTTGTCTTAATGGCAAAGTTAATGCCACTTTAAAAAATTTGGTTTCAGAATTTCATTGAAAGTGTTTGGGTTTGTTTATTTGGTGTTTGAGAGAGTAGTGTTAGTTTGTGAAATAATTTTATTATATGTGTAGGACTTTATTTCAATTTATATTTGTTATGATAGATAAATTAGTTGAAAGGGGATTATTTTATGTCACATTAAAGTAGAGTTTTTTCAGAAAATAGAAAATATATTTGTTTTATTTTTCTCAAACACAAAATAATTTTCGAAAATGTCAAGCAAACAAGCCCTATTAATTTATAATTTATGTTAGTCATTTTATTTTATGTGTATACTTAGTCGATATTATATTTTAAAATAATCATGTAATTTACATATAGAAAATAAATAAGCTAACCAATTAATCTGATTCGCAACGAAAGTGCATCCCTTTTTACCAATTGACATTAAATCAAACTTCCAGTACAATCCATCTAAATACTTAGATTCATGTAATTTGTAATCCATCTAACAATCTGATTTCGTTGTACATTATATTTATATATGTAATTTGTATTTTAAAAGTTACACAGCCTACTCAATTAGTAACATCAATCAGTTCAATTTAATATGGTGGTTCGATTCATTTAATTGACTCTTGTCTAATGCCGCCCTTTTGCCAATGGTTCCGGAAGCGGGTATAAATCTCAAAACAGGTTTGGTGAATTCAAAATAATTACATAATAAATGTAATAGGCCTGTTTGTTTGAATAGTGGAGAATAGTGAAGGTTTGTGAAATAATTTTGATTTGCGTAATATTGTTTGTTTGGTTTTTGAGAGAGTTTGTTTGAGAAATAAAGGAGGTGTATGTTTTTTTGGAAGAATTGAATTGTAGGTGTAAGATGTGTAAGTCTTTATGTCAAATCATGTATGTTATGTGAGATAAAATGTGTAAGATATATGTTATTTTATTTCAAATCATAGTAAAGTTTATATATATTTGTTTAGAAATAAGAAAATTGTTGTTTATTAATAGCAGCATGTATAAGAGCCGAAATAGGAGTGGGTCCCTCCATAGCATCAGGTAACCATACATGAAGGGGAAATTGTGCAGATTGAGCAACTGATTTTTGAGAGAGTAGTTTGAGAAAACTGTGAGATGAAAACTTTGTTTCAGAAAGTAGAAAATATGTTTGTTTGGTGTTTCCCAAATACGAAATAATTTTGTGAAACGCTAAACAAACAGACCCAATATACTTATTTTGGGATTGGATAAATATAGTAGGAGAGTGACCAATCACATAGCAAATACATTACGATTGTCAACTGGTTCGATGGATCTGTCATCTGTATAAGAATTTTCCTATAAATCAAACACACTAGATTTGTGTGTCGTCACCCTCAAATGAAAAATGAAAAATCAACTGAGTGATTTATAGGAAAATTCTTATCCACTACATGTATCTCTGTCTATAAGATTAGATGAAGGAAATTTATATTCGAAAGTATTGACTTGGGGTTAAGAAAATAACATTAGGTTGCTATTTGATCTGGATTGTTCATAATTAAGTTGGATAATCATCTTTACACTTCCTAAGGTTAGTTGAATTTAGAGAAGAAAACAAGCATTCCCTGGAGATCCAATAACAGCAAAGATGATACCATTATACTCCTTCAATAATTAAAATATTGCTTAAAAAGACTATCTTGTATTTTCTTCTATTTGAATAAACCTAAAATGTTGAACGCCATTCAGTTTCGAAAATGTTGAATGAGACATGTTCAATCTTTTATTTAATGAATCAATGGATCTGAATTTTTAAATAAAATGAAAATGATCAACATAAAAACTTAACATATAGGAGTATATATTTTTTGATTTCCTAAGAATACAAGTATATTATTCCAATTGAAATGTGTTAAGAGGTCAAATTTGAGTCTAACTTAATCAACATCAGTTCGAACAAATAGAAAAATTTACATATTGTTAGTAAAAAATGCAATAGGAAAACGAAATATTAGTTAAAATATTACGAACAATATAAACAGTACGAACAAAATAAATCAAACGGAAGCTTAAAGAAGAATTAACGATAAATCTTAATCAAATCGAGACCCCTGTGAAGACGGTGTCCTTAAGACATATTCACTCCTCAGTTGTCTGAGGTTTGTGTTTTGAGGTTCTTTGAACGCCTGTCTTCCAGTATATAACGGCTTCAATAGTAAAGCTTTTGTTTAACGAATTGAAAATCTTTGAACTCATAACTAAATAGCAAGAATGAAGAGAAAGTTGTATGTTTTTTTTTTTTTATGTGCAGATAGAATAAAGAGAGCTGCTATTCATAGGAAGGTAGGAGAGCAAAATCGGAACAAGAAAATTAATGGAGATTTCCGCTTCGAGAGTTACACATCCGAAATGGGAGACGAAGTGAATTTTGATCCATGATTTGCAGCACCTCCCGCCCTTGCACGTGAGAGAATAGACGTTTTATAGCTAGATTGTTATACCACTACATTGTTATATCATATATAAACCTTAAAAAATTTTACTCCACTTCCAACGTGGGATAAATCAATTCCATTTCATAGGGTGATCTTTCAGTGTCAATTTCTCATTCACCCGATCTCCGATTTGGACATACGAAATGTCGTTTTAATCTACTAACGGAGTAGAATATAATTCCGAAAAACCTCGACACTTTTCTTAACGTGGATCCCACTTAACATTTTGTCTAAAATACTCCATTAACTTATTACTTTCAAACACACTGTGTAATTAGAAGAAGAAAAGAAGTGTGATAATGAGAGCATGGGAAAGTTGCAATCAGCAAGAATTGTACTAATCACTTATCTTCATTGACTTATGGATATAAAAATAAGGATCAAGTTTTATAATTTAAATACAGGAACATTGTTATTTACAACAAGATATAAGAGAGGAGAGAGATCACACATGTAGTAAGTTTGCATAAACTTAAGCAGTGGCCGCAGCCGCAGCTTCTTCGGCCATCTGTGATACCGGAAGGAGGGTACAAATGAGGTTGCGATCACCGTACACATTGTCAACGCGTCCTGAGATGGCAAAAAGAAATTGTTGTAATTCCCGATAACAAATAATTCCGAAAATCAAACAAGCGAATCAAAATAGTGTTTTTCAAGTTTCAGAATACATATATAAAAATATGAAGTTACACGAGTTTGAGCAAGCAAGCTCTCATTTTCTCACGAGAACACCGAAATGTTAGATAGGTCGATGTACACACCTGTGGTTGGCCAGAACTTGGCAGTCTTGAGCCACGTAGCAGGGTAGGCTGCGTATTCCCTCGAATATGGTTTAGTCCACGCATCTGCCATGAGCAGTGATGGTGGATGAGGAGCCCCCTGAAACATCACATTCTCACCTTAATTAGCTTATTTGAACTTATGCCGCCAACATTCAAATTATGGTCGATTTGAATATTTTAAATAAATCTTATCATAGTCTAATAGTAATACCTTCAGAACATTGTTGTGAACGTCGGCTTTTCCTTTCTCAATCAATGAGATTTCTTCCCTAATAGAGATAAGAGCATCACAGAACCGGTCTAACTCAGCCTGCAAACAAGACCAAGTTCAATATTATAAATGGCAAAGAAACATAATTTATACTGTAGAATTTTCTTTTGATTTACCTTGCTTTCACTTTCAGTCGGTTCAATCATGAGTGTGCCAGGAACTGGCCATGACATTGTGGGGCCATGAAATCCGTAGTCCATTAGACGCTTAGCAACATCTTCAGCCTCGATTCCAGCAGTATTCTTTAGCAATGGCAACAAATGGCATGTAGTAAGAAAATGATACTATTGACGAAATAAAAAAAAGAAACTGACAAACTGCATGTGTAGATAATGTTGAGGAAAATAATCACCTTAAAGCCTCTCAAATCTACAATGAACTCATGGGCAACTGTCCCGTTCACACCACGGAAAAGAATGGGGTAGTGCTTCTGCTTATCAAAAGAATAAAATATTATTGATGAGAGACCAAAAATACAGAGAATATAGAACAGAGCGAGTAAGAGAGAAGAAATCGAGACCTCCAAACGCTTGGCCATGTAGTTTGCATTGAGGATAGCTATCTTTGATGCTTCGGTTAAACCCTTTGAGCCCATCATTGCAATGTAGGTGTATGAAATTGGTAAAATGAGTGCCGAACCCCATGGTGCAGCAGAAATAGTACCTAGTGGCTGAGACTGATCAGGAGCTGGTATGCCTCCTGTGGCTACCTATAATATCAAATAAGACCATATGGAGTCAACTATTACTCGTTTAATTTTGGGTTAATTCCGTTTTGCTACCAAGAAACAGAATATGTACATCTCTATATTTTTCCTCCTTTCATCAATAAATATCGGTAAGACTGATATTAATTTCTCTACATACCACAGGATGTGATGGTAGAAATGGTGCTAGGTGTTTCTTCACTCCAATGGGTCCCATGCCGGGTCCACCTCCTCCGTGAGGAATACAAAATGTTTTATGAAGATTGAGATGGCAAACATCAGCACCGATAAAGCCTGGGCTGGTCAAACCAACCTATGTGCACAAGAAACTGGTTATCGTAACATTATATGCTCAAGTCTCAACTCAAGTTCAGTAGATAAAAGCTCGTTTGAGCTCGTCAAATCAAGGCAGTGAAGAAATTTGTTTGACTCTAATTCATGCTGGTAGGAATGAGAGTAGCAGAAAATTAAATCAATTGTACCTGAGCATTCATGTTAGCTCCATCCATGTAAACTTGCCCACCGTTGTCATGAATTATTTTACAAATCTCATCAATGCCTTCCTCATAAACTCCATGAGTTGACGGGTATGTAACCTGGATTTGAATCCAAAATTTTTTAAAGCAAGGACAATTGCAATGAACATCTCATTCTTCATAGAACAACAACATTAGTTATCCATCCTTACCATAAGAGCAGCTAAGCTGTCTTTATTTGATTCTGCAGCCTTTCGTAATTCTTCAATGTTAATATTTCCCTTGGAATCAGTTCCAACCGCAACAATTTTCATTCCACACATGGCAGCACTTGCAGGATTTGTTCCATGAGCCGAGACTGGAATGATGCATACATCACGGTGGTGGTCCCCTCTCGACTACATTAAAACAAAATATGGAACATCTAATTCTGTGAGCCTTCTATATTACCGTCTATTTTTCTCATGACTTTTAAACTAGACAATTAAATATATACCAAGTGATATGCTCGAATAACCATCAAGCCAGCGTACTCTCCAGCAGCACCAGCATTGGGTTGAAGAGAGAAAGAATCGAAGCCAGTAATTGTACACAACATTTCACCCAAATTCTTGAACATTTCCTGCAAAAGGAACCATAAAAAGTTAGCATTGGAACTTCAGCTAACAAAAAAAGAGCTGATTATCAAAGAGTTTTCAGTTACCTGGAAACCAGCTGCCTGTTCAGTAGGGGCAAAAGGGTGAAGGTCGGCAAATTCAGGCCACGTCACTGGCATCATCTCGGTTGTTGCATTCAATTTCATTGTACAAGATCCCAATGGAATCATGCTGTGGCACAAAGAGAGGTCCTTTGCTTGAAGTCTAGATATGTATCTAAGAAGCTCATGCTCAGTGTGGTACCTACAAAATCGGATTATTAGTTAGATAGTTGTTGCCCTCCAAAACTATAATTCAACCAATCACATTTATATATTAAAAAATTTTATACGAGTTGAAGATAGAGTGAGTCAGATATGGGCTCTCCCTAACAAGACTGGAAGGAATCAATTTTTCAACCTCCGGTGCAAGGGAAGCAGCAGTGAACGACACCTATGAACATAATAACCAAGTTACACCATGTACACAAATCAAAATTATAACACGTCTTTAAAATAAATGCTCATACGTACTGGCTTGCCGCCTGCAAAGACTTCAAACAACTTGTCTACATCTTCTAAAGATGTCGTTTCATCAAAGGAAACAGTTATCTGAGAGAGAAAATAGGCCAAAAGGGTAAAGAAATCTCAAGACTATTCTAAATTAAGATAAAGGGTGTATGTTGATTTATGCTTACGGTATTCTTGTCAACAATCCTCAGATTTATTTCACTCTTGTAAGCAGCATCAGCAATGGCTTCTGCATCAGCACATTTGACCTTCACCGTGTCAAAGAACGGAAGACCCTGAACTTCCACAGTCCCAAGCTTTTTCAATCCAGCAGCTAAAGTTCCAGCTAAACCATGAACCCTCTCGGCAATCGTTTTAAGCCCTTCTGGCCCATGATAAACAGCATACATCGCAGCCATGTTCGCAAGCAACGCCTATATAACATAAACCAAATATTTTTCTTATAAAGAAATAATTTTTATGAAATATAAAATCGCAATCGAACATCAACTTACCTGAGCTGTACAAATATTACTTGTAGCCTTGTCTCTACGAATATGTTGCTCTCTTGTCTGCATAGCCATACGAAGAGCCGGTTTTCCCGAAGAATCAACACTTAGACCGATAATCCTACCAGGCATCATCCTCTTGTACTCTTGTGACGTAGCCAAAAAGGCGGCATGAGGACCTCCGTAACCCATAGGAACACCAAACCTCTGAGCAGAGCCAACCACGATATCAGCACCCAATTCACCCGGAGGCTTCATCATCGTCAAAGCCAACAAATCAGACGCCATCACAACCTTAACCCCATTAGCGTGAGCATTCTTAATAAAATCACCGTAATCCAAAATCTCACCCTCGGTTCCTGGATACTGAACAAGCACCCCACAAACATCACCCGACTTATAATCGATATCTTTGACATCAGAAACGACAACCTTAAGATCGAATCCATCAGCTCGAGTTTTACAAACATCGATAGTCTGTGGATGACAATTACTAGCAATAACAAAAGTTTTCTTCTTCCCCTTCAAAATGTTATTACACATAGCCATAGCCTCGGCAGCCGCAGTCCCTTCATCGAGCAAGGACGCGTTTGACATAGGCAAACCTGTAAGATCTGTAATCAAGGTCTGAAAGTTCAACAAGGATTCGAGCCTGCCTTGCGAAATCTCAGCTTGGTAAGGGGTATATTGGGTATACCATCCAGGATTTTCCATAATGTTTCGTAAAATTACTGGGGGGACGTAAGTGTTATAATATCCCATTCCAATAAATGACTTGAAAACCTTATTTTTAGATGCTAAATCTTTCATGTGTCCAAGCATTTGTGCTTCGGTTAATCCTTTATCAAAAATGGGTAACTCCATTTTACCTATACGGATAGATTTAGGGACGGTTGCATCTATGAGTGAATCAAGAGTGTTGAATCCTACAAAGTCAGCCATTTTGGATTGTTCTTCAGGTGTGGCTGAGTTATGGCGACGGGCGAAAGTGTCACTAGGTTTCAGGGCATCAATAGATATAGATCGAGTGGTCGTAAATTGAGATACTTTTCTTGAATTGTTAAAGGTATGGCCATTAAGAACATTTGTGGATGATGAAGAAATGTACCTTGAGGATTTGTACAATGGCGGCTGCTTTGATTCTGAGAACAGGCGTCTGAGAATAGCCTTGTTGGCTAATTTTCTTGCGCGCTCCATTGTTTCTTTGAAAGAATAAAGATTTGGAAAGTGGTTAAGAAAAGAAAAATGGCAATGTCTAAAGGGATGTACAGTACAGAGCTTTCTTGCTTTGTTATGTTCTGCTCAAGGTCTTTTTTTATTAGAAAATTTTCATTTTTATTGTTCCATGATCTGAGAAAGTGGGTGGTGGTAATGAGTTGCTGAGGTTATACAGTGTTGCAGTGTCTTAAAATATATAAATTCACCAAAGGGGGAAAAGGCACTTCCCCCCCTAGACTTTGAGCATTTTCTCTCTTAATCTTTTTGAGTCTGCACTTTTTTCCCTTACCAATTTTAATGGTTGCAGAGGTTGACACATTTGGCTGGCTGTGGGTCAAATTTTGAGGAATATTCCATCCATTTGAGTTAATCTGAAGGCAAGATACTCTTTCAAGCTCATTTTCTATTCTTGATTAGTCGTTTAATTTATCATCATTAGTTGTCACTGCAATTTAAATTTTTTAAAAGTTTTGTTTGCCCTTAAATATATTCATCAATTCATGTAAGCCAGAATAGATTCCACAAAATTCGATCATTGACCGATCAAAGGTTGCAACCTACATCATTTGGAATTGGCGAGGGTTAAGTGCCAACTAGAAAAGATTCCCAAAAGAGAAAAGTACATAAAATGCTCAAAATTTAGGAGTGAAATGCTTTTTCCCTTCATCGAAATTATCTTTAAATTATTGGCTAAATTCACTTTGCCCTCTTCAACTATCTTGGGCGTTTACTTTGCCCCCCTCAAATAACAATTTGCTTCTTATGATTCAATTGACCTATTAAATTCGACATATTTCCGTCAAAAAATAGCTGGTATACCCCTCAAATGAGGAGGAAAAGTAACACAGAGAATAATTGAGTGGGGAATTGGACAATGAAAATAGTTGGAGGGACAAAGTGAAATTTAGCCTAAATTAATTAGTAGTCGGTCCTATGTATTATGGGATTTAATTATTTTTTTATTTATACACGTAACATTTTTGGGAAATTCTGTAAAGATTAATTTCAGATCTGGTGGTTGGTGAAGAGAGGGCGTAGGGTAAGGCTGACAGATCCACCAACTTGAGGAAAATGACAAGGGATTTTGGGGCAATCTTGACATTCTGCAAGCCAATGACTTTTTGGTAAAAATCTCATCTTTAATTACAAACATGACGAATTGAGATTGTATGGAAGGAATTGAATGGGAAAGGATTGAGGTTCTATGGATCAAAATTGATGGATTTTATTTTTTGCCAAAAAATAAAATAGACGAAATATTTGTGTTGTAAAATGAAAACAGAGCCTAAAACTTTTGTTGGATTTTTTCATTGAGGAAATTGTGATGTCTAGAGATTCATGCCTGGCCGATTTTCTTTCACGTTTGGCTTATCTTAATTTCTCACCTCACGTAAAGAGTGAATCAGAGAACAAGAAAATAAAAGGTTAAGCTCATTATCTTCTATAAAATACTACTACTAAATTGGTTCGAATTATCATTAAAAAAAAAATATGAGAGAGAGAAGAAAAAGATGGTATCTACAGATTTTCTACTTTGATAAAGAATAATAGCGTAATTTGAACCCATACATAAAAGGAAAAATATATTTTTTTAAAATAATTTCTGATATATGCTAAATGAATCTAAAAAAAACTTTTATATTTTTCTACAACCCATTATATGTCTCTATGTCTCAAAACATTTTTCTACATATTAATGATCAATTGGTGGTGGTGGCGCTTGAAGGGAAGGTGGAGGCATTGGTTGTGGTGCCGGAGGTAAAGAGATGGGGTAAAGAGAGGGGGATTAGGGCGGCCAATAGTCGCAAATGTCTGCCCAATTTTTATGTATTTTCTTTTGTTCAATTACGAATACCTCTAATGTAGATTTTAAAATTGTGACTTAACGGTCACATGTGAGGCATGTGACGGTTTTCGTCCAAAAATTGATCGAGAATGAAAATGTGTCGAGGGGCGTTAAACTATGATATTAAATGTGTTTTTTCAAAAACATGATACCAAATATATGAAATAAATAAATATTTGATATGAAAATTGCAATTCCTTTTTTATATATAGTGTTAGTGTTAGAGTTGGTGGCTTCAAATAGTATAACCATAAAAATCATCTATTTTAGAGAAGTGTCATTGTTGTGATAGTAAAAACATTAACTTTCATGAAAAAATATTTTAAAAATCATATTAGTAGAGTTATTACTAAATAAATGGACAAATAAATAATTTCAGATCAAAATAGGGGAAATATAAGATACTCATGTATGTTATGTGAAGCTTGCAAAAAACTATAGTGTGAAATATCTATTGCATAAAATCTCTATGTACTATAAAAAATTCAGCACAAGACCTCACATATGTTCAAAAGTGGCCGTTTAAGATCGACATATCAAGAAACTATAAAGATAATTCACGTGAAGTTGTAGAGACCAACATGAAATATTCAAAAATAATTTCTTGAAATATGTCGATATGAGATGACTTATTTAGTACAGATGGGTGGCTTCATGCAAAATTTGCAATCAAAATCTTTAATAATACGGGGGACTATATATAAAAAATATTTTATTGGGTAATGTTTATAAATTCCACGTAATAAATGGAGTGTCTTGTATTTTTCCCTAGTGATTGCATTAAAAATGCATTTTTTCATACTTTTGTTGGTGGGTTCTTCATGGGCACTTGAGAATCAATGGGGGAGTTGGTAAATCTTGCATTCATCCAACAAATTTTTTTTCTTTCTTCTTTTCCAAAGAATATTCATCCAACGAAAGTGGGACCATATAGTTGATGCTGACATGATTCAGCGCAGTCAGTCAGACCCATTGGATTTAGTATTGTGTTCGGTGGCACCGAAATCGACGGTTCACGATATTTCTCTTTCAGCATCTATTTTCAGCTTATTCTGTTATTCATTGTAAGATTCTTTACCACTAATAAATTTTATTCAAATGAACAAAGAGAAAAGAAAATGAAAATTCATGTGTAGAGTTAAACTAGTTGTCTTGTCTACCCTTATTTAAAAAGTCATATTGAATAATTTATTAAACATGCTTAAAATATTTATTTATAATGTGAAGATTTAAAAACATTTGAAATTAAACATACAGTAGTAGTAGTAGTAAATAACTAGTCAAATTATTATAGTTTGATGTTATTATCTTATTTTTGGAGATCTCTTGAAAATGTATTTAAACAGATTTTAAATTTTAATTCTCCGTGAATATGTTTCGGGAATTGTTAATTCCTAGCGGTGCCCTGCAGGCCCATTATTATCTCAATCTACCTGAACTCAAGCCTGTTTTGAACCAGCCCACTTAACACTCTCAGCAGGCCCCAACCTTTGTGTTGATTTATTCCAATACCGGTGCATCTAGATCAGTCCAGATCCAACCCAGAAATATGATATCAGAAATAGTACAGCTTAAAGAAAAGATTTATTTTTCAGAAAGAAAAGGTCAATAGAATTCACCCCATCACACAACAGAAAGACGAACACAAAAAGAACAAAACTTTGGATCCATTTGCTCAAGTAAGTTAAGCCCATATTGCCAGTAAAGACATCAAAGTAGCCCCTATGAAGAGAGCAAAATAAGACACAACTTGAAGCCTCAAATTACAGCTCATTCTCTTACTCATGAAATCAGCTGCAATCAAATCCACCAGAGCCATATACACCAAAATCCCAGCAGATATCGAGTCAAACACACCTTCAATCACTAAAGCCCTCGGGCTATTCGCATTGTAAATCGAAGAAATACCAATCCCAATAGCTATCCCAGCAGGCGTCGTCACAGCAAAAAAACACGCCATTAAGGTTGATTGTAGGGTCCTAAACTTGGCCTGCGATATGCATCCTCCTAGAGCAAAACCTTCGAAGAACTGATGAAATGACAATGCTCCTATTAAAGGCCTAATAGTACAAGGACTATTTGATACTCCGAGTGAAAGTCCGATTAACACAGAGTGTGAAACAATCCCAAGTTCCAAAACTTGTGAAACAACTATGTGCCTAGCACCGTTTTCCTCATCCCCATGCGAATGACTTTTATGCCCTTCACATGCACCGTGGTCTTTCGAGTGGCTGTGTCTGTGATGTGCCGCGTGAGCGTGCATCCCCACAATGTGCATTGCACCCCCTTCCTCTTCACCAAACACCTCCCCATTATACCCTCGCGTATCTTTTCCGGTTTCAGACACCGTGTCCAATGATTCAACTCGAGAAATTGGGCTTTGTTTCTCTTGTTTCCTTTCATAGTACTGAGTCCCAAGAAAATCAGCCAACAATGTAGCCAGAGCCGCCATCATGGCAATGAAGCCGGAAAACGGGAACTTTGACCATGGGAAATCCGGGAGACAAGGGTCGGATAATGCTGACGTGGCATCGGGTAAGATGTGGACAAAGCCAGTGGCTAGGATTACGCCAGCAGCAAAGGCTTTGACTGTGACAAAAAGGTTGGAATCAGTTTGGAGGAATTTCCGTTTCTTGCCAAGTAGTGGAATGGACACACCACAAACTCCTGCAAGGAGAATGGCACCAATTGCTATCATTTTAAGGATGAGTGCATATGCGTCATTTCTGCAACTGTCGAATTTGTCGCCATGGCTACCGCATGTGATGTTGGCCATTGATTGAGAAAGACTCAGCAGCAATGACTCTTTTGTGACCACCAAAACAAAGAGAACCAAAAGAAGTTAAAGAGTATAATATCTTTCACATTCGATTGAAGCTAATGGAAGAATTAATTTAAATTAAATACTTGTAGAAAATAAATCCCAAAACTTTAGTAGAACATAATATACCAGTAAATAATTTGAAATTAAATAACCGGAAGAGTTGCAAAATCGCCTTTTGTAATATGGCAACAATCGATCATAACTTTCTGTTTGTAAAAGGGACATGCGACAAACAACAATTTTTTAGACTCCCAAAAGAAAAGGATCAAGGATACAGTCATTCCCTAAAGACTACAGAAAAATAATTTTTGAAAGGTAAAGCATACATGTTATGGAATTTACTGTATGCAATATCTGAAGAAGGCCTTTAAGACAGCAAATGAAGACACTAACAGGATAATAGGATATCCATGAAAGGAACATTTATTGCAATCAGATTAATGATCAAAATCTTGAAAGACTTCACATTCAAGTCGACAACAAAAGTAAACAAAAATAAATAAATTTCAGCAAAAATGAGGACTTGTTAGCGTATAACCAAAACTGAAGTTTTAACTACAAAAGAGAACATTCATTGAGCAATTATAATGTTATTTAACCAGAAAATAGCAGCATATCAATATAGTAACTCAAACGGAGTACCTCTGGGCATGCAAAATCTCCTATTTTTTTTTTTTAAAAATGAATGCAATTATGCAAAATCTCTATCTATAATAAAAATAAACCATTCAAAACCCACAATTCAACATTCAATCTCATTCCACGTTATGAGAACATACAAAAGCCAATTCAGATTCTTCCACATTTTCTCAAATTTGAAACAATGCAATAAATGGGCTTTCACATTTTACATTCATATTCCTACCAGTAAGAAACAGAATGAGCAAAACTCACAAAAATCAATTTTGATCACATATATATAATCAAAAAGGCTATCAGAATTCAGTACCTGAATAAACCCGATATTTTTCTCCAAATTTCCCAAACCAAAGCACCGGCAACAGATCCTGCAACCCAAAATCAATCACCAAAATTCCCAATCAAACCCATATATACTCCAAAAACTTTAACCACAATTGATTATCACTCTCCGTTGTATCGAAAAAGGAAAATAATTACCTCTAGAAACGACATGAGCTTTAGGTGAAATCCCTTTTTTTTATTTAACCTTTTCTTTGGAGCTTTTCTACTGGATTCGACAAACTCTTAAAACAAAATACGAATCCCTATACACATAGAAACAAACAACAGTGCTGACGAGTTCAAATGCATGACTTTGGAAAGCGAAGGTATAATACTAATAGAGATAGAGATGAAGTATAGATACAAAACTGTGGATACAGAGAGAGAAATAAGAAATGTCGACATTCTGTTTGGGGAAAAGATGGGGCTTTGCGATTGTGTCGACATTATTAGAGTTATTGCGTCCTCGTAGAAGTATATACCTTATACTGAGTGTCTCTGTATTTTTGGACTATTTGTTCTTCAATTTTTAGATAATGTAATTAATAATTTGTTTATGATGAGAATTGGATTTTGAAATTTATTTTGAAAATACTAATAAGATATGCATGTAAAAGGGTAAAATAACTCCATGTATATTTATAAAATATTCATTATGTTATATCACATTGAGTTAAAGTATATATTTATACATATCACATGAAGGGTAATTTGTCTCTTTACGCATATTACGTGGGATGAATATATTGTCAATGATAATTTTAAAATGATCAATTTTTGCATAAAAAAGAAACATACAAGCCCCGTTTGGATCGATTTTGGTTCAGTTTCGCCCTGTTTCGGTGTTTCAAATTGATTTGAACGAGTTTGGCGAATCATTTGAAACACGACTTGAATTGGTTTTTGTTGAAATATTTTTATAGTAATATAATAGAAAAATAATAGTTAATGGGTTTTGAGAATTTGAGATATGATTTGTATTGAGTTTGGATGTTGGTGTTTGGGGGTGAAAAGTTAATGACAAATGCCACATCAAAGACTTTAGAGAAGTAAATTCACGTGAAGATAAATAATTGAGATTGTGATTGTAATAATGTTGGTGTTTGATTGTGATTGTAATAATTGTTATGATTGTAAAGGTGATATTTTATTATATAGTGTAATAATTGAGATTGTGATTGTAATAATTGTTATGATTGAGATGATAATTGTAATAAAATTGTTGTAATATTAATTTAGATAATTAATAATAATTATAAAAAATGGTGTAAATTTAAATAGTATTACATATATTTTTTATAGGATATTTCAAGATGAATATAATAAATTAATAATAATAAATTTAGAAATTTATATATATTTAATAATGGTTCAACAATCATTTAAAAAGTTATATGAAAATTCGAATTTATATATTATTAATAATGGTTATACAAAACACTATAAAAAAACCTTTACTTTTATATAATCTTATAATATCAGTAATAACAATAATTAACATAGAAATTAATTTATATATAATAATCCGAAAAATGTTTGGTGGATGTAACTTGATAAGACTGGCAGGCCTGAAATTTACAGAAATGGACAATCTGACCAATCAACTAGGATGACCCTATGTACTTGTCTTGAAACAAGTGTGTTTGGGCCTCAATCGAAATTGGTGTCTCGCAGACCATTTGGGCCAAAATTGATTTAGATGGTGTTTGGTCCGTTTTGTGGACAAAATTCTTGGGCCAAAATCGTTCCAAACAAGCCAATAGAGTGTGTGTAACAAGTCTACAAACAAAAAATTAAATTGTCTATTTTAATATCACATGAAGATAAATTGTCCATTAAACCCATATTACATATGGTACGAGTCATGTAACTAAAAAAATGAATTCTATATTATCAATTCCCTTTTAATTTTTCTACTTATCAAATTCCTTTATTCTAAACTTTTTGCATTTTTATAATTCCTTTATTTAATAAATAAGCAATAGAAAGAAACAAAGAAAGGGCCCCTTTACTATTCAAGTTTTATTATTTCTTCGCTATTCTCTTGCTGGGTAAATGAAGAGATGGGCCAAGGCCTTGTGGGTATTCATTTATGGGCCACTACAGTATCTCATAGGTGAAGCCCCTCAACAGTCTAGCCCAAATTACTTATACTAGAAACTTTAGCAAAGGACCCAAACCTCTGCACGATAGAAATTCAGAAAGGGTTGGTAATTAATTACATTTTTTAAACAAATCAGAACCTCATAGGTAATAATAATATACCCATATACTAACGATTATATGGATGATTATTTGACAAATTTGTGTGCACGGTTTTGACCATCTCTCATATGTGCTTTATTTATTAGTTACTTTTGCATAGTACATGAACACTTAGGGTCCATATGAATTTGTTTGAGCTCAGTTTAGCTTGATTTGATTTTAAAAATATGGTTTAGACGATTTCAACGAAACTTATTAAACATTATTTGGATTATGTTTAATTGTTAAGACTGCGGTTTTGAAAAAAAATGAGATATAATTTGGATTAAGTTTTGATGTTGGGACTTGAGTAGAAAAAGTATGTGATCTCTTGATAACTTTCGATGTTTTTATAGAAAAAAAATTTATAATAACCGTCAAATAAATATCTTTTATAGATTTAATAATAATATATAATTTGAAGCATGAACTCCGCGAAACTTATGCTCAAACTTCGTTTTAAATGAGCTTGATTGAATTTTGCAAAATCGCGAAACCCAATCTATGTAGACTCATTCATTCTGAAGAGATAGATACACGTATTTATGAAGAAAATCAAGATAGTATCAATGACTTATAAATGATTCGCTTACTTATGATTATGGGCGGATCCAGGATTATAAAGTTTGGGGGGCGAGTTTACCCATCGCTAAAACTAACTTACAATGATATTGAATATAATTTACTTGCATAATAATAGATTATTAATGATGGCTCTATCTAAGTCAAAATGCTTAAGTAATTGAATGAAAAAACTATGAAAAATTGTATACAACGTTCTTCATATCATATAAAAATCATGGATCAAAATTTCGATACGTTTTAAAAAAAATTATCGAATTTTTTGGTCATCTGAAACGAAAATATAGTGTAGTTTATATTTTCATATATTTCTCCCATTTACAATTCTTTTGGGGGGGGGGGGGGGGGCTAGATTAATCCCTGCTTATGATATATTTCTCCCATTTACAAATTTTCTAAATATTTCTCGAAACATTCTCAATATTCAATCAATCGAAACACAGAAAAAGAAACTTTTAATCCAGAACTCCGAAGAGATGATCATTAATAAATGTGTTGAATAATACACACTTTTCTTACCATTGAGGAATGGGAAAATCATAATAAAAATAATTTCACTTCACCTAACTAAGTCATCATAGACCATAGATGGTATAGGATAAAACTTTGCCCTATGAGACAGCGATTTTTATTTTATAAGATATAAATTACATCGTTACGTTAATATGCTTAATCACAAATCATACAACTAAATTACAAAGAAAATAATTGACAACAGACTTGTATTAGACTAGAAAAGAAATTCACATTACTGAGAATTGAAGCCATAAACAAAAAAAAGTCCGAAGCCTAATGAGAAAATGCCTCATTGGCTATGAGCTATGAGACCAAAAACTTTGTTAGTCAAACAAGTGCAACCAAAATCATTACTAATTCGGGTGTGCAATCCAAAATCTTCTGTTGAAAATTAAAATATAATCCATTATATAAAAAACCCTGCTTTTTATCAAGGCAATTGTAACTGAGGCTGTAGCAGGACGAAGAGTAGGGGTGTAAACGAGCCGAGTAGTGTCGAACAATACGTTGTTCAAGCTTGGTTTGAATTTTATCGAGCTTGAAATTTTGTGTTTGAGCTTGGTTTGATTTCTTAACGAACCGAGCTCAAACGAGCTTTTATCGAACGAGCTCGAGCCGAGTATCGAGTAGCTTGGTATTTTACATGTGTTTTTTCAATTTTTAGCTTATCGAGTCGAGCTCGAGCCGAGCTTCAAAAGTTATCGAACGAAAAATCTTGTTCAAGCTTGTTTGATTAATTTGACGAACCGAGCTCAAACGAGCTTTTATCAAACGAGCTCGAGCCGAGTATCGAGTAGCTTGATTTGATTTTCAGCCCTAACGAAGAGGTCCAAAAATCTGTGCTCAAACGATGTCGTTTAGCACAAAGCTGATGTTCTTTCCGTGCTATCTATATCACCACCACCTCTTTTTTATTAATTAAATCAACTTTATATTTACAGATCTACTTGCTCTTTCCCAGTTCCCACCACTTCTATTTTGTCCATTTCTTCACAAAATCTACCCATTTGGGTTTAAAAACAAAAAATAGCTGTACAGTACAACATTTTTTTTCCCTTCTTTTTTTGATTAAATAAATAAATAGGAGTACAAGAGTCTAAAATTACCTTTTTTCTAAATTCTAAATTAGAACAAACAAAATTATGAATTACACTTTGATCCGCACTTTTCTACAAATTAAATACTCGTATTGTATGTTGATATGAATATCTTTTATTCGAAAGAAGAAAAAAAGATAAAATATCACATTCACATATCAAACATATGCTACTATTTTAATTAAATGGAGTAACATGCAAACCCCCACCTATTTTTTGTTCTTATTTATTTTCCAACTTTTCCTATTATAGGGTAATCTGATAGAAAATATAAAGCACAAAACAACAACCACCTACATCATACTTTTCCATTCCAATCTCTGCAAATCACAATACCCACCCAAAAAGAAGAAAGCACTGGCACTGGAGTTAGCTCTCAAATCAAAAAGGAGAATTGAATTTTAACTAAAAAATGTTTGAAGAATCTGCATCCGCAATACCTTCTTCTATATGGGCATCCATGAACAACTGGTTCACTCCTACTGTTCTTTTTGTACTTGTCAATCTCGTGATAGGCACAATTGCTTTCACCTCAACACTTTCAAACCAAAAAGAGTCTCAAAACGATCACACCAAAATTTCTAGATCAACCTCAGTTCTCCAACGCCTGAAATCAATCAACTTTTACACTCATGAAGAACCCCGAAATTCACCCCTTCTTCACAAACCAAATCCAGATTCTAATTCTAACACCCTTTTCAGTTTCGACAACAACACCCATCTAGCTCAACTTCTTGAAACAGAGTCCCACTACTTTTTCCAACAAAATCTTGAAAATTCACAAACGCAACCCCAATCCGATTTTGACCGAATAGACTCCCACCTGGATGATTTTCAGCAGACCCATGAAGACAAAGTCGAAGAAAATGAGATGCAGAGCATGGATGAGGTTTACAGTCAGCTGACCGGAAGTCATTTCATCAGGACCAAATCGGATACCGAACCATCTTCCGGGAAGATTCCGGTCAAACTTCCGGCTAAAATGAGGAAATCGGCGAGTATGAAATCGTCGTTTGGACATTTTGAAGCGGCGGATATTGTGGAGACGCGGCGGCCGGCGACTGTGAGAGAGAAGGGGAATTCTAAATTAACAAGGGTTGATGAAGAGGTGGATGCTAAAGCTGATGATTTCATTAACAAGTTTAAGCAGCAGTTGAAGCTTCAACGGTTGGATTCAATCATTAGGTACAAGGATTTGATTGGGAGAGGGAGTGGTTGAGTATTTTTTGTATTTTCAAGGGGTGGTTCTACAATTTCGCTATGGTGGTGGTGGATTTTAGGGGTAATTTTGTAATTTGGTGTTAGTGGTAGGTTTGTTTGATGACAGTCTACAGTCTACAGTCTACCCATGTGGTTGGTTCTTGGTTGCACCTTTTTGCTCTGGATGGGCATTTTGGTCATTTAACAAAAAAAATTATGTGGAGTTTAGCTGTATACTTCTCATAATTAGCCTAGCTAATTATTCGTATTTAGCTAATTTTTTTTTTTTTTTTTTTTGTTCCTATTTGTTGTTTGTTATGATTGATCCATTGCAGAAATTTGGACCTTTTAGGCCATCTCCAAGAATGCTAAAAGTTAAATTTTAAGAGTTTTGCTAAAATTTTGATTAAAGTGTTCTCCAAGAATGCTAAAAGTTAAATTTTAAGAGTTTTGCTAAAATTTTGATTAAAGTGTTCTCCAAGAGCACCTTTATAATTTAGGAGTTGTTAAATTTTATAAGTTTGACTTGCCAAATATTCATGGCCAAATTAAAATTGCTATATGCAATTGTTTGTAGGAAAGTACAAAAAAAATTTGTCCTTTTATGCAAAATAATAAATTGGAGACATTGCTAATTAAATTAATAATAAATTTAAATTCATAGTTTATACTAATTAAATTCATATTGCTTGTACATTCAAATACATATTAATTAAATTCAAATGCATACAAATTTGAATTAAAATTTTATAATTTAAATATTATTATAAAAAATTTGTCACTATTGACAAATAATGTAATCTCTTTAGCGATAATTAATTTTGTCATGATGATTTAGTAATAATATTTTGATTATATTTTTTGGGGCATCGCTAAATATAAATAATAAAAGTTAATATTTTTTTTTAAAAAAATTATTTTTTTCTATTATGAAATAAAAATTAATTAGTATTATAAATATATTATTATTATTTATATAAAATAATAATTAAAGTTATTTGTTAAATTTTAAACTAGTCATTTGAGTGAAATGATATGATTGTTAAAAAGTAGTCTATTAAAATATAAATTAGTTGTTGGAGTGTTGAATAAAAAATAAAATTTTATAATATTATTCATTAGTTATATTTTAAGATAAGAGGTTAAAATTTAAGAGAGCTGTTGGAGATCGTAGCTTTAGATTTAGATTCTATCAATCTCTTATTGTCCTTTTGCCTTTGTCCCATTAGATAGAGTTTTCCACGTGGTGTTTGTGAGGGGCATTTTGGAAATGTGATGGTTCTATTTGGGGATATATTTGGGCCTACTAGCTTTAGATTGATGGTGACGCATTCTTTGATTTTCTATTTTTCCTCATTCCATGCAATTAGGGCAATTAAAGGTGCATATTTAAATTCGGGATTCTTTCATCGTTTCGATTTATTAGTATAATTATTCGAATGGAGATATGATGGACATGATTTGATTATAAAGACCCAAAATTTAAAATACATGTAATATGAATTTAGGTTGATTTAATTCATTAAAAATTTGTATTCGATAAAAAATAAAAAACATGATATATATATATATATATATATATATATATATATATATATATATATATATATATATTTAAAAAAGTAAGTACTATTAATAATATTTTACTGTTAATTTAATTTAAGAAGAATAGTAATTTATAATTTGTTTATAAATTTATTTAAATTAATATTTTCATCTAAAAATATAAATATTGATAAAAGATATTTGAACATATGAGCTACAATTAAATAAAATATTTTAAGAAAAAATATTAATGTAATTTTTTAAATAATTTTTTTTATTGAATTAAAAAAATCAGTATCTCGTTTAAATCCGATTAAGATCTATTGACTTTAAAAAATTTAAAATAGAACACAATTCCAACAAGATTCAAATCTGATAAATTTTGATCCGATATCAACGAAGTCGAATCTTAACAAGCCTAATCGAATCATAATACAGCCCATTTACATCCCCACATACAGTTGTCTTTAAATTTGATTTCCATCCTAAAACTGACTTCATTAAAAAAAAAAAATGATACATCTTTCTATATTTTGTGGCCCCATAACGTGTGGGATTTTGCTTATATTGAGTTATACAACTTATACTATCACTTAATGTCAAATCTTAAAGATGGAATGGCTTGCCTACTTCTTGTCTTTGATTGTCGTTTTCATACATGATGGGACTAAAACATCAGTTGGGTATGTACGGTAAAATCCATTATTAAGTCTTAATTGAAGCCTTAAAAGCATATTTTTGGTTAAGATCTGATTTAATTGCTTTAGATATACTATTAGATACGTTAAATGGTTATTTTTCTGAACAGAAATTCAAATTTAAATTTCTCGTATTTTGAGGGATTTATTCTACTACACATCTCAGATTTTATCTTAAAATTGCTAATCTTTTCTTGTTTTTGGATAAATTCTCAGAATTGATAACATTATCATTCATATATTTCAAAAAATACTTTTACACATGTTATGTAGTTATTTTGAATTTGTTCAAACCGGTTCTAATAAGAAGTTTTCTATATATTCATTTGTTAGTAACTTTTTGTGAACTTTTTTTTTTTTTTTTTGATAAATAGTAACTTTTGTGAACTCGTGAACTCTAAAGGTTGAGAATTGAGATCTAATGAGAATTTGTTCCACATTGTTTTGTATTTCATAGCAAGTAATATCTTTTTAAATTGACGTGGTGTACTTGGTTGGATGATAGTACTATTTGTTATACTCAATTTAATTATGGTTTATGGATCGATATCTTGTATACCAATGATAATATTAATTAATTTATTAAAAAAAAAAAAAGTATACTATTCATGATAACTAACTGCTGCTAATTTCTAAAATAGGATAATCTTATTGGTATATATTGGACCTTTTTTCTTCCTTATCTTTTCTCTGATGTAACTTAATCGCGTGTTTGATTTTGTCGGTCGGATCAGCTTTAAATATGATAGCTCATAATAGTTATCCACTCTATTTAATGACAAACAGTTGATAGGGACGTGTCCCCACTAGAAACTACAAAAAATGTTGAAGCATGCATGATTCAAGAATAACAAAAAGATGGGCTAGTGTTCAAGCATCTCAGATGAAAAGATAAATTTGTTGCATCATGCTATGTTTGTATTCTTATTGAAAAAAAGAGGGTTAATGACCATTTACCCCTGTAATTTATCTGATATTTAATTTAACACCTACAATTTAAAAAAAAAAAAAAAAAGAAACTTTATCCCATGAAAATAATTAGTATAAAATATATTATGATGAAACAATTATTTTGCTCTAATAAGTTATAGGAGATTAATTCATGCAGACACAAAATGAAAAATCTCTAAAGAATTGGGGATTAGTAGTTAAGAATTTTGAGCCCATAACATTTTTTACTATTTGGAAATTGACAGCCGTTAGCATATATGGGCTATTTGAACCGTATATTGGATTAAGTCGCGTTAGTGGGCCCTGATTGAGTTTTAGGCTATTCAGTTGTCAATGGGCCATTACTGGTTTCTACCAAATTTGGATTTAGAGAATGGGGATAAATACTAGTATTTCTACCGTATATTATTTCCTAAGACCAAAGTATTCTGACAAGTAGGACCAACCCCGCCCTCAACAAAATTTTTATCTTTATCTATGCGTCGGTGGCAACTGGCAACTGGGACGGAGTGCATGATTATTATATTAGCTAAAGAGATTTCTGCAATTACCATCTCATCTAGCACGTGTAATTAATTTCTAGTTGTATAAAATATTCTTTTTTTTTGGTCCTAAGTTGTATATAATATTCATTGGGTTATTGTTCAGCAGAAAATGTTTTGTTGTTAGCAGCCCATACTTAAAGTATGTGAACCGAGGGTGTGTGTGGATGGGTTTTGGCCCGATCTCGCGGGTTTTGTGAGATCGAGTCAAAACCTTTTCAAATGAGTTTTCGTCAAACCCATAAAATCATCAAAAATCTATTCAGAAACTCACACTCAAACTCTTCAAATCTATAAAACAGTGATTTGACACCTACCACCTATTTTTTTCCCCAAATCTCACTAAAAAAGACATTGATTTGATACATATCACCTACTTTTTTCCTTAAACCCCAAACATCCAAACCCAATTCAAGTGAGGTTTCAACTTATTCAAACCACAAAACCCAAGAGCCAAAACACATACAAATAAAGTCTCAAAGGTTTCATCGAAACCACCCAAACCAATTTTTTTAAATCGAAACCCACAAAACTGAGCCAAAACCCATCCAAATAGACCTTGAGTAACTGACCAATTTACAATACACAAAGACTAAATTAAAATGAATAAAAATGTAATTTTATCATTTAAAATGGATTTTTAATTGCAGATTCGCACAATGACATCACAAATGCATTCACTTTCCGTCTTGTGTAATGATACTAGCGAATTTCTGCTAATTTAATTATTTATATTTTAACAATTTTAATACTAGTGTATGTTGATTATATTTTTTTTTTTTTTTGTAATTGAATCAATGTAATGAAATTATCCCAAAAATGAAAAAAAATAGATTTATGATTTAGTGATATTAATGTTATAATCAATTTAAAAAAAGACTAAAAACATAATTACAGAATAGTTAAGAAAAGGTTTTGTAAGAGTAGTTAAAAGAAAGCGAGAACTCAAAAATGGGAAAATTGTAATCATATTAAACTTATTTGTAATGATGTACATATTCGTACATTAACTTGTAGGTAACCTTCCTATAAGGCTATAACTCGAAACTTTAAATATGAAGCCTTGTTTAAATGTGAATGCCAAAAGATAGTTAAGAATTGTTATATGGGTAGGTTCCGTTTCGGTCCCATCTTTATTAAAAATCGTTATTCGTTCAAGATCAATAAATATAGTCATAAGTAGACTTACTCGGAAGACACATATAATCCTTATACGACAAGACTCAAGACCAGGATCGATCAATCAGATACCTAACAATGAATTGGGTCTCACCTGGACTCTATCATTGGATCGAAGACCACCTCAACTTGTTTTTCATAATTTTTGAATTTATCTTTAACTTTATTATGTAACTTAATGAAAATTGATGTATATTTTCAAGCTTCACGTAATATATATGCCATACGGAGTAATTTTCATTATTTTTCCTAATACCTTTATTCAACTTGATAAAATTTGTCGCAGTTTTTCAATCTCTAGTATATGTATGCAAATGAATATTTAAACATTAACTCCTGAAAATACGAGTAATTTACTAAATGAATAGTAATTTTTAAGCGTAAAAGGAAAGGAAAATTCTTGGTCAAACCCGTCCAATCACTGCACTTGCTTTGTGATTGGTCAATCTCATGAGAGTTACATCCAATCACAAAGCAAGTGTATTTCAGTTGCTTTATAGTTACTTTGAGTTTGATCAAACCCGATGTGAGTAAAAATTTTCCAAAAGGAAAGTGGTTTGCCAGGCCAACTACAAAAGCGGTCCACTCCAAAAGTGGGTCAAGGTCCAATCGGGCTGCCAGTCAAGCTCTGGACCGTTTATGGGTGGCCTTGACTGGCCCACTTAACAAATAATGAGCAACGTATCCACTTAACTAGTGGACTAGTTACTAGTTTACTACTTTATATAGTACGTCACTTGAAGTGGAAATTGTTTATGCATGCCTCTTTCAGTTTGTGCAAATATTATTATGAATTAATAATTATTATAAAAAGAAATATTTAATTGTTCTCTACTTTTCTGTTCTAGTGCATTTGAATTGTTTGGTAATCTCAATTCTCAACCAAATGTTACACTAAGTGAGAATTGATTATATAATCTGTCAATCTTGATTGAAAAACTTAAGTTCACATTTGATGAATTTTGACTGAATCTATTTACATTTAAGTAAATATAGTTTTCCTAGTAATCCGTCATGACTTTGTAATTGCATTTTGCTTCTTGTGTTTCATGAATTTATTTTACAATGGTAAAGGGACATAGTTTAGAAAAACAACAAAATACACCCTTAACTTAGTATCTCTTTTCATTTTATTATTTAACTTTTGCACGGTTACACTTGTTACTCTCATTCAAGTTATTGTATTTCGTCACCTTTAATTGTTTGGTTGTAGTTACGTCCCGAAGAGAACAATCAACAATTAAAGTATGCACTTTACTTCATCACATTTTAACATAAGGATGAAAATGAAATAAAATATTAATATGAGAGACATTAGTGTAGCACTTTATTTCTGAGGGATACGTAAACAACTTTAAATCTATGAGATCATTAGTATGACACTGAAATATTAGAAAATATGGTATTTCGAAAATACCTCAGTCAAAATGCACGTTTTTTTCATGTGATATATTTGTATTGGAAAAATTATCGGTGTAATACATAGTATTATTTAAGAGAGATGAAAATGTAAAACTTCGACTATAAGGAAGGGATAAAAGCGTAACTAACTTTAAATTTGAGGGATCATTAGTGTGATTTAATCTAGAGTTTTTAAACACCCAAATAGTAGTTGAGAACACGGTCACCCCACGTGTCAACCCCTAACCTAGAATACAAAACGTGCACCTCATAATCATAATCAGATTAAACTCATATTATAACATCACATAATACTTACAGAAACTTACAATCCAGCCTAGCAGCAGACAATAACCATATAGATTTGGGACATAGAGATATAAAAGAAAGAACAAAGGAAAATGTACACAAGGGGCATGTTTGTTTAACTTTTCAAGAATACTTTCTGATAATTCAAATAAGTTTTTTTCTTTTTTAAAAAGGAAATTCGTCCAAATTTTTTTCTTCTTCTCAATATTCAAAATAATATTCATTTAATTTTATTCTCTTATGTCAAATAAAAAAAAAACTAAACTAAACTAACACTATTTTGATATATTTGACATAGAATAATTCATTTCTTCTCATATTTTACTCATGTAATAATCGATTTTGACATAAAATTACGTATCTATTATCATACTTTTATTTTCCCCACAATTTTTGGTGCATATGTTTATGGATGATGTGGTATAACACAAGAAAAAGATTAAATTTAATTTCTACATTTAAGAGAAAATTAGCTCCATGATTCCATTCCCCACCATGTATTGGTATGCAAATATTAGTTTGACCAAATCTCAACCGTTAGTTACACCACGCCGTCCATATAACGATTGTACCAAATAATCCATCATCTTCCACCCTCCATTTTCTTCGACACACACTAAGGCAATCTCCAACCGAAAGGGGACAGGCTTGAGAGGGGTTATCGATTGAAGATGAAATTATTTTGGAGGGCAAGGCGGGCAAGAGGGCAACCGGGGGCATCTAGGCAGGCAAGCGCGGCCTGGACGTGCAGGCTGCCATATGGCGACCACCCTATATATTTTTAAATTTTAATTTAAAAAAATTTTTAAAATGTGTTTTAAAAAAATAAATTATATTAATTATACATATGTGTGTAAAAAAATTAATTGGTCTTTTAAAAAAAAAAAAACATGCATATGTGTGTGTAAAACTTCTTAAAAATTTTGTGTAAACATTATTAAAAATTTGTGTTAGAAAATAGTTAATTTATGTAATTGGTTAAATATATTCGAAAATGACCTATGTGTTGCCCACAACTTAACAAATACGATTATTATTTTTATTATTACCGATAACAATATTATTATTATTAATGTTATTGTTAAATGAGAATGAGAAAGTCTAAAATTGAATTAAATGTTTTAAATTGTTGATTCGATTAAACATGACATACTATGCAAGACAGACCAACATACATGCAGGTAAGATGAGGCTATTTAGAGATAGCCTAAAACACACTATAAAATCACTTTCTTAAATCCTCACTTCACTTTCTAATATATAAATACACAAACACAATTTGTCTTCTACTTTTTCCTTCTTGTTTGGGGTTTAAATTCTAGAAAAAATGACAGACAGAGTATACCCATCACTGTCATCAGCCAAGCCAAACGCCACCGCCACCGCCACCGCCACTGCCACCGCCGTTCCCCCACTCAAACCACCCCCAACCAAAACTCACCTCTACAACCCCAACAGACACCCCTACCGCCCCAACCCCAACACACGCCACCGCCAAAAAGACCACCGGAAACACAATTGCCGCCGCTGTTGCTGCCTGACCTGTTTCTGGTCAATTCTCCTCCTCATCTTAATACTCCTCCTCGCCGCCATCGCTGGCGCCGCCGTGTACGTACTCTACCACCCACAACGGCCTACATTCTCCGTCACATCCTTAAAAATCTCATCTTTTAACCTCACCGCCGCCGCACCTGACGACACCGCCTACCTCACCGCCAAACTCAACCTCACCCTCTCCGCCAAAAATCCCAACAAAAAAATGGTATTTTTCTACGATCCCATTTCGATAATCGTACAATCGAACTCTGTAAACTTGTCCAATGGCACATTCACGAATTTCACGAGTTCCCCTGGTTCGGTTTTCGTAATTCACACAGTAATCGGGACCAATTCTCAGCTTTTGTATAATGATGATGTCAATTCCTTGAATTCGGGTCTCAAGAGGAAAACCGGGTTGCCCATGAAAATTGTGGTTGATACTATGGTAGGGGTAAAATTGGAAAAACTGAAGATGAAGAAGGTTGGGATCAGAGTGAATTGTGATGAGATTCATGGGTTGGTGCCCAAGGGTAAAGATGTAACTCCAGCTGTGGCCAACGTGTCTAAGGCAAAGTGTAAGGTTGATCTCAGGATCACGATCTGGAAATGGAATATTTTTATTTAAAGATTCTTTTTGTTATTATTTTTATACTTTTTCAGCAATTTTAATTTGCTAAAGTTGAAGGAACAGTTTGGGGGTGTTTTTAGCATAAGTGAGAAGTAAATGGGTCAGAATTTGAATTTTTTTTAAATGTGGTATAATTTAATTTATTTTTATTTGTTTTTATAAGGAAGACGATTGATTAATTTGTGTGTGTTTTCCTTTAATTAATCACTTGATTTTGTCAATCTTATCAACACAAATGGTGGCCTTTCTTGTATCATTATTTGTTTAATGAGTAAATTACACTTTTGGTCCTCCTTATGGATTTATTTTTGTATTTTTGTCCCTCTTAAATTTTTTGTAGCAGATTAGTCCCTCTCATCAATGTAGTATATCAAATTCGTCCCTCCTAAATTTTTTGTATCAACTTCGTCCCTCTTATTAATGTAGTGTAACACATTAGTCCCATTAATATACAAAATACATCACTTAAATTCAAAATATATTCTAAAGTGGACAAAAATTGATATATTTTGTATTTTAAGAGGGACTAATATGTTACACTACATTGATAAAAGGGACAAATTTGCTACAAAAATTTTAGAGGAATGTGTTATAAGAGGGATGAATGTGATACAATACATTGACAAGAGGGATCAATCTGCTACAGAAAAATTAAGAGGGACGAAAATGAAAAATTTAACCCACAAGGAGGACAAAAAATGCTATTCATTCTTATTTAATTCATTCTTAGTGAAATGGTCAAATTGTTTTGGTAAAGGTCATTTTAAAAATGGGTTATGTCAATACGTTGGTCAAGTAACGCAGGCTTATTTGTTTTAGTCTTTCTAATGGGATTTTAGAGATGTGATAATCTTTTGAGATTCACATTATAGAGATTTGATCATCTTTTGATATGCTCCATTTTTGTATTCTTGAAATTAACTCTTCGAAATTTTAGAGATGAAATACAATATGTTACTAAAAAATTAGTAGGTTATCGGGGAAATATATACTCCCTTTCCTTCGTTCCTTAATATTTGTCGCTTTAGAGAAATTCGTTTGTTTTAAAATATCTGTCACATCGCTTTAGAGAAATTCGTTTGTTTTAAAATATCTGTCACATAAAGATTTCAATGCAATATTAATTATCCCTTTTCGACTTTATCTTTATTTATTATACTTAAAAACTGTATCTTATATATTCTGGTGTAATATTAATTATGAATATATTAGATATATCTTTTATTTTTTTTCTTAAAATTCATACTATTTAGGAGATTCCTTAATATTTGTGCAAAATTCTATTATCACATATATTAAGAAACATAGGGAGTATTTAAGAGAACAAAATAAGATTAAGTTTACCAAACAGATATATTTATGTTCAATTTGAGTCGGATTTTGTTTATTTTCGAGCTGTAAATTCTTTTTTTGCTAATTTTTAATTATGATACTTTTACTCTTTAATGACTTGGCGCTAATTTGAGGTAATAATTTAAAACATTCTTTTATAATGAATTTTTTTTTTAATTTTACTATTTACTATGTCATATCATTCTAAATGGTTACTTCAGTGATATCGTTTTATAAAATAAATCTCTCGTAAGTCTGACTGTGTCAATAAAATTATGGGGAACATAAAATAAGGAAATTAAATTTGGGTGCACGTGGTGGCTAATTGATCTGGTTTATTGGGAGTTTGTATGTCAGCTGGTTTTCAGTTCTCTCTCTCACTTTTTTCTTAAACCATAAATATTAAATATACTTTTCATCCTATATATACGCCATATTATGTAATTAAGTACTACTATTTGGATAAAACTCCTCCGTTCCATTTATTTTGTTCCTTTTATTATAATATTTGATTAATTTTTTTAAAGTGATTTATCATATTAAATTATTCACATTTATGATGTATTAAATATTTTAAATATTAATATATATGATATTATATGATATTATCAACTTACTAGTAAAATATAGTAATTAAACTATTATTTATAATTTTTATAAATTTAGTCAGATTGATCATTGACGGTACCAAGAAAGCAAATAAATATAAAGAGGGAGTACTTAATAATTATGCATTTGTACAAGAGTGTTCACAAAATATATCGATGATACAATTACAGTCCCATCTGACCAAGAGAATGTCTAGACTATAATTTTCCATAAAAATTTGACCGAGAAAGAAAAATTAATGCACTAGTTAATCCAATTATTATTAACAATACAAAGGCAATTTGATTTTAAATTATTACATTCTTTAGGATTTATATATAATTTTACTATATTGATGTGCTAAACAACGATCATGTATAACTGAAAGAAATACCTTTATTGATTATTAAGGTAATGATAACCAAATAAAAAATAAATTAAAATGAAAAAGCATAACCGTTCAAATTAGGATCAATCCATATAACTTGCACGAGTCCAAGAAGCACCGGCCCGTAATCCCACTACAAATATGTTTCCATGAGTCGAAGATGTATCGGCCGTAATCCAACTACAAATATGTGTAACTGGAAGAAAAAAGATATAATCAGCAGCAGCAAAAAGATGATTGTTCAATTGGACCAACCCATTCAACTTTGATGGGCCAAGAGAGCACTAGCCCGTATTCCTTCCACTGCAAAGAGCGGGAAGTTATCGCTGCTCTGTGAAACCAGCCTCGCGCTGTGCCCTCCACTCTAAGGACCTTGAATCCCATGCCTTCGCTTGGAACACATGGCCCAACTCTCCGCTTGGAATGGGCAGGCCAGCAAGTAGCACCCATTGACCCAGTTAATTAAGCTGGCCCAACGTTCAATCATCCTAGTACCCCCACTTGGGTTACAAGCTCTCGTGACCGAGCTCGGCAAACACTACAATTGTTTGGCTGTATATAATGTTGGTTAAATTGTTGAGTTGCTTCTATGTGGGATGAATGCACTTTAGTTTTTCCTCAAACTCAAAATAGGGAAGGTTAATTAAATTATTGCCTCTTGGCAACTTGCTTTCATTAAATCTCTCTCTCTCTATACTGGATTTTAGTATGAGGTAATCTGCTCTTTAGAATTTGGGATATTAAATTGTATTAAAAAGATGCGTGAACAAGATATCCATCAATGATATCGAAAAGGATTGAGCAAAGATAACAAGTTAGTAATCAATATTATATCGATAAGCTAACAATAGTATCAGTGATTTTTTTCTTTAATGCATTCGAACAGGTATTCCTCACTATTTATAACGTGTTCTAATGGCTTTGTTTCAATGTAATCGATGTATATACAATATATTATGATTTCTACATATTACAGGAATATCTGAACATTATGCAACCAATATTTAAGATCAGCTATCTACACCTCAATCAAAATTCAAAGAAGTTTTTTTTTTTTTGTTCTAAATTTTTTCCAGAATTAATAAAGCAGAGTATATACAGGAAAAAAAATGATTCAAATGAACCGTATATTATGTGTTCTGAACATGAATTTTCCCAAGTACTGCTCAACGTGTTGTTTTTGCAGGCATTTTCCCAAGCCCTTAAGAGTTGGAGTGATTAATCTGATTTTAAATCCCATTTAAGTTATAATCTGAGAATCTTTCATTACATCTAGCGTTGACGAATTTACAAACGGAGATGGAAGAATATGAACAAATTGCTTCCTATTTGGAAGAGGATAGAAGAAGTAAATATCCCACATCAGGAATGCATAACAAACTAAAATAGTTTATATACAATCAGACAGAGATATGATTTTGCCGAGCTAAGTCACGAGAGCTTGTAACCCAAGTGGGGGCACTAAGATGATTGAACGTTGGGCCTGCTTAGCTAGCTGGGCCTTTGGTTGCTACTTGCTGGCCTGCCCATTCCAAGCGGAGAGTTGGGCCATGTGCTCCGGGCGAAGGCATGGGGTTCACGGTCCTTAGAGTGGAGGGCACAGCGCAAGGCTGGTTTCACAGAGCAGCGATAACTTCCCGCTCTTTGCAGTGGAAGGATTACAGGCTGGTGCACCCCTGGTCCAACAAAGTTAGATGAGCTGGCCCAATTGAACGATCATTTTTTTGGTTTTCAAACTTTATTTTCCAGCATGAAAATTATACACACATTGATTGAATAACTATCCATTCAAATGATTATTTTAAAAGAAATAAAACATTAATAGTAGACCACAATTGAAGAACGTTGAAAATGATTAAGTCGAATAATTTTGTTTTGTTTGATTTTCACTGCGAATCATATCACATCACACTCCATTCAATTATTAGTTTTTTTCCTTGAGGACCACAAATGCTCTGTGTTCTTCTGTACCTGTACTAAACACATCTATGGGTATGGGGCCTGTGTTTTTCCGTTAAACTTTGGAGAGTGGGAGTGGGAGTGGGATCTATCTTAGGCCTTATTTGGATCAATTTTTGACCCATACATGCCAAACACCAATCTAATGTTGCAAAGCCAGAAAAAAAGACCCTCAACAAGCTTAAACATGGCTCAAACCTCACAAACCAGCCAAGAATTCAACTCCACTCCTATTTAAATCCCAAACAAATCAATTTTAATTTAAACAAGCTCGACTTCAACTGCAACTAAGTTAGAGGAAATATTCTGCTGAGTGAATGAAAACAGTAAATTGACATGATCCAACGAGAACTGATCCATAAAGCATGAACAAAATCAGTATTCAGTACTAACAAATAGCTGGATTCTTGAAAATTACTTTTACTATATTAAAAAATAGAACGTCAATTCTTACTTGAAAAACAACATTGAATGAAAAAACAGAGATACTGTCATCAATTACAATACCTACTACACATAGTCTAAGAAACAACACAAACAACTGCAAGATCCCAAATATTTCCATTAGAATCAACCATGAGTATTTACTGCTTCCCACACTAAATTCTTCGGGACAGGTTTAGTTAAATCTCTAGCCTCAAGTGCTGCATTTCTCAGTGTCTTGATTGTCCTAACATTGGCCTCAAAGAAAGATGCACTGTCATAAGGCAAGCCGTGTTTCTTGCAAAGGTCCTGAACTATAGGGGAGACCTTACGGAGCTGGCATCGAGGCAACCTGGGAAACAAATGATGCGCAATTTGAAACTGTAATCCACCATGAAACCAATCCATCCAAGATGAACAGTTTATATCTAGAGTTCCACTAGTTTGCTTTTCAAACCAATCGTTTCCCTTAGGTGGTCCAAGATAAACACTTGATGAGAAGTGGTTTAAACAGAACTGAACATGTTGGACTCCAGTCACCGAAAAACTAACCACAACGAACATCACCCTTTCGCCCCAATTGGGTAAACAAGAAACGAGTAAAGGGTACCAAATCCAGAACACAAGCAACCCGAAAAGCTCTTGAACTCTATGTGGGACTTTTCTCTTAGACAGCAATAACATGAATGATTGTGCAAACAAGTTAATCCTAGCTAAACACATGACAGGATAAAATGTCATATGCTGATTGCTAACCAAGAACCTAGATACAGAATCGAAGTTCATTTTTCGATCGTAAAAGTATGAAGTTATTGAGCCGAAAAATTTGGAAGATACCACGAAAAATGGCATGTGTTGAAGATCTGGATCATAGTCAAGACTATTGCAAGCAATGTGGTGAGCATTGTGGTTCCACTTCCACCAAGCAATGCTTATTCCTGCAAGACAATTACCGGAAAGAATTTGTGCAAATCTATTAAGTTTTCGATTCATCATAACCTGATAATGCCCTGAGTCATGTCCGATCCAACCGCTTTGAATCCAAAGAAAACCCATCATACAAGCAGCAAGAAAATGATTCCAGAAACCCTCGCAGAAAAGAACACCATAAACACTTGAAGCAAACAGCATTGCCATTACACACATTGTAACAAGAATAACATGGCCTTTCTTCTCAAAGAGACCCATTTTTGAGAACTCAAACACAAGTTTTCTGTAATCTTTTGAAACTTCAGAAACAGAATAGTCCTTTAAGTAAAAACCATTGAAGAATTTGTCAAGAAATTGCCAAACATTGCCTTGATGAAAGGCAACAAATGCATCAGTTGCATCTTGACCTGCTAGATTCATCAATGGTGATTCACCCCCTGGATGAGTTTTAACCCAATCGGAAACATCGTACACTTTCCCTTGAATTGAGATCCAAAGATCTCCTTTTTTGTTATGGGTTTTCAGCTCATCCGATGTGATGTAATTTTTCGGTTCAGTCATTTCTTGATTTTCAAGAGAAGGGTTTGTTGAGAAATGGAGGAAAAGGGGAAGAGAGTGCTTGTTATCTTTTTGCTGTGTTTCTTGGGTTGATTAAAATATTGGATTGGATTTTATAATCATGTTGAAATGAGGTGGAGATTGAAGCTCAAATCGGGGTCTATGTTTTGTGTGTACAGCTGAAATGAAGGGAAAGGGATTTAATAAGAAGCGCTACACAACAGATCAAAACAGAACAGAACAGAACAGAACAGAATGGGTTTCAAAAACGCTGAACTATTAGTCTACCACTGTAGTCACTTTCAAGAAAGATTCGAGCTTCAACTTTGAACCATTTTTTATTATTTCTTCTCAATAAACCGGGTATAAAATTAGCACTCTGAGTTTGAACAATTTTTCTTTTTTTTTTTTATACTAATTTATATATCTAACGCGAAAATATTTATAAAGTAAGAGGTTGTTGTTCTATATGAAAAGTTAAACAAATACATTTTTCTTTTAAGTATTTCATTTTAAAAAAATATTTTATTTAAAATAAATCTTAAAACACTCATGATTCCAAAAAAAAACTCATCTATTTTTGCTTAAAGTTTGATTCCATACTTAATATAGATGAAGTAATTCATAATTCATTCTAACAATAAAATAATTCGTCAGTAACAATATCTATATCTATGATAAAACCTTAAAACACTGGTTAATTATATGGAGTACTTTTTACCCAATGTCTCACATGCGTGTGGATATTTTGTTTCCAAAAATAATTTTAGTAGGACCATAAATATATATTTCCATGTGATGGTAGGTCTGCTGTCACTTTACACCGTCTCCATTAATATTTTGATACTACATTTATATTCCAATAAAAGTTAACTTTATGTTTTATTTCGTCAGAGTGAAAATAAGGGTAAATTTTAGATCTGATTTACCTTTGGATTTAAATATTTTTAATTTCCACTATAATTCATATTTAGAACTGGTATGGGTGAATTGGACCCACTTGAAAGTGGATCTTGTCTGGTTCAAATTGCAGGTTCACATGATCGAATATCCACATGCATATCCTTTTCCTGCACCACAAAATATCTCCATCTTCTACTTTCGAATTTTGATTTGATGCTGCAATTTCTTTTAGATTATAAAATTCCATATAGTTAAGATTTGTTTGGTGAATATAATCATAAAAGTACTCCATCTCCATCTTTTACTTTAGCACATTTAAATACTTCCAAAATAGATTATGTTTGCTTAATAACATCTTCATGAAATTATTGTTACTACTACAGAGTATGAACTATGAAGAAGTAGTCACCAACCCTTTATATTCTAAGTAATAATCTTTAGTTTGTTTAAACTTAAAAAAAAAAATTAAAGACGGGAATCAACAAATTTACGAGTTGTGCAACAAGCCGAGGATGGTTTAGGCACGGAATTGTCTTTCTCTAAACCCGTCTTCACAAAATTCAACACAATGGAAGCCAACTCGTCTTGAAGTTTAGTGTATTCATGATCAGCCCCTTGGACTATACATAAATGGTGATTTGGTATATACTTGTCGAATTCAATTGCATCTTCAACTGGTACAAACTCATCTTCTGTACCGTGAACTGTCAACACCCTGCGTTTTATTAATTAAATCCAAATTAGAATTAATTTTTAATTAAATAATCCAAATAAAAAAAGATAAAACCCAACCGAACCTGCAGGTTGGTGGGATGGTTTGACACGAAGCTAGAGTATCTGTTGCTAGACGATCCATCAAACTCTCCTTAGTTACACGATACTCAATCTTTCCTCTTTTGTTTATAACATCTATATATCCATATTGCTCAATTTTTTCTCGGAAATCTTTACCCAAGCGACCTTCAATTCCTCTCTGTAAATCAAAACGGCCAGCAATATTGACAATTGTTTTTACGTCATTGTACCTTGAAGCATACAATAGCACAGCATTCCCTCCTGTATTGTAAGAATCGAAGCACAGGAGGAAATGAGAATATACCCAGCAACAAAAGAAGGGTAGACAGTTCATAAGTAATAGAATACCTTTGCTATGCCCAATAAGTGCCTCTATGAAACGTTGCTCTCCATGAAAGTGCTTAACCACAGCACGCAGATCCTCAGCTTCTCTATTGTAATTACCGTACTGAAACGAACCTTCACTCTCCCTTAAATCCCAGTTAAGATTTTCGAATAAGTGATTTATTAAGAAAGTGTCTTTTTGAGCTAACTACAAATGTTGTCATCAAGAACAATGATTTGTTATGTATTATTAGCAACAGAAGAAGCAGGACCCCCTTATCTTGCTTCTAGCTTTTGGGGGCTTTTATGTTACTTTTCCATCAAGCAGAAACTAAAGCAGTCTTTTCAACATAAACAACAACTAACTTCTCAGAATCCAAAAGCTAAAAGTCATTTCCAAAAAGGTTATGCAAACAATCTAATAGTACAGATTAAACGAAAGAACTGTGGTAAATCTTAATAACTGAAACCTCAAATTGACATTCCTAGAAATTAAAATGTGGTCGATTAGTATGGAGAGAAGGGTTATTCTTTCTTTGTAACAAAGGCATGTGGGATATTAATCTACGTTACCACTTACCCATTGCCGGCAAAGTCAAAGCGGAAGGCACTAATTCCCTCTCTTTCAAAAGCAAGAGCAAGATTCACCATGGGAATGCGATCCTTAAAAGGAGTTTGGAACATATATTTAGCGGACAAACAAAATAGAAAAGGAGCATATTGTAGAATTACTCTATCAAAATGATTCAAGACTTGATTTTTACAAGATCATATATACCTTTGAAGATCGGAATCCATGGCATATGATTACGAGCTCGTGAGATCCAGTTTCATGCAATATTCCGACAAGCTTCTCCCCATGGTGGTTCTGTATTATTACTCTCTTGTGCTCCACCGCTGACAAAAGATAGAGTGCAGAAAACAGCAACATGAATTTTTTAACTAAGCTAAAGCAAATACTAAATGACCAACTCGTCCAAGTACCACAATTGAAGTCAAAGTTACATTTTTCCCCAATCAGAGGAGAATACTACTTCTTTCCTCAAAATTATCCGTCACTTGATGTTTGAAGTTCCCCTTAGCTTAGTTAAAATTTCAATCCCATTAATCAAAGAAAACTTCCAATCAAGGTTTCTTTCTAAAACTGATTGAAGTTGCACATATGAAATTCAAAAGCATACATGAAGACCTCTGTTTTTAGGTTTTTATAATAAACAACTAAGAAAAAAGATAATCATCAGAAGTTGTAAAACAAAAGATAAAATGCCCACACAACAAGATGAAAAGAATACAATCTTTGAGCTTCAAATTGAAAACCCATATCAGATAACTAACTAAATAGCAATTTGATCATCCTAACAGTTATGATCACTAAAGGGTTTTCTTTTCTCAATTAAATTTGTCTCCATCTTTACCTTTGTTGATATTAGCATAATTTATTCAAGCAGTCCTAAGAAATTTGATAAAGAAATTGAAGAAATTCAATTCGCGTTGCTGAATACTCACCTGCACAGTTGTTGCGTGGCAAATAATGTTGCTTCTCCGACATTGGAATCCGTTGTTTTCTTGATCGACTCACAATTGCATATTGTAATTTCTGTTGTTGTGAAATTTAAATCCAAAGGCCGACGCTATCACCAGAGCAGCAGCCGGAGCAAAATTATTATATTTTCGAAAATGCCCTCATCATTAATTACACCTTAATATTATTCTTTGTTTGCTAAATTTTCTATATTAGTGCACAATTTACTTAGTTTCTATAATTTAAATATTCCAACCTTACAGAAGCTACAAATATCATCGCCATCATACTTCAACAATCCCACGGCCACGGCATCATCCACCTAAGAATAATACTTACAATCTTTTTCTTTTTTTTTTCTTTTCCCTAGTGTAATTAAGTACACATTTATTTAACCCCGTTGGTGTTAAAAGTAAAATTAAAATTTTAAGAGTGAAAAGCAAAGGAGAAGAAGAAAAAGCAAGTGTTAATCTAAATTAGAAAAAAGATTATATTGAAGGATTTACTAGGAGAAAGAAAACCTTGAATTTTATCTCGACGGTAAATAAAATGTCAATTTGTTTATTAATCCCTAGGATCTTTCAACCTAGATCCTATTCGACTTCCTTGTTATTTTAAAAACTTGCATCCCATTTAAAAACTAATTTTTTACACTAAAAAATTACCTGTTTAATCAGATATATTTGTTGTTTTGTTGAGATTAATATCATTTCACAATAGTACAAAATAATATACTGTACTTGTTTATTGGAATTGTTTTGTATCCCCAACATAAACAGATGGTCATAAAATATGCTTGGGCTTGGGCTTGGACTTGCATATGGAATTACTTCTTTGAGTTTATATATAATAATAGGAGTAATATATCTAAATACTAAATTGTCATGCTCAATAGTATTGTCCGAGAAAAACCAGATTGTAAACAGTTCTTCCATTAACAAGTTTGGAAAAAATGTTCGAGATGTAATACAGACCTTTAAAAGTGTCCCTAATCAATTTTTGTGGTCCCGATAAATTACAAGGAAAAGAAAAAATAATCCTGTGAACTCCAAAAATAATACGCTACATTGGTAATACAGACTCACAATTCTCAAAAAAAGAGAGAAAAAAAGGAACAGGAACATTAAATAACCATATGCACATTCAGAATTGCTAATTAAGATCCCACAGGGGCGACACCTTTGGCCTTGGCTGCAGCAGTTGCAGCAGCTGCTGCTGCAGCCGCGGCGGCCGATGCAGCTGCACTGGGTGGTGCTGACGGAGGAGCAGCACTACTACTCTGAATAGGAACAACCTTTTCTTGTGTCTGAAGGGGCTGCTGCTGCTGAGAGTTCATTTGCGCAAGCATAGCCTTAATCTGGCTACCTGAAAGAGTCTCGTGCTCTAGCAAAGCATTGGCAAGAGCATGAAGCTCCTTATTATACGTGGTAAGAATAGTTTTAGCATTGTTATATGCGTTTTCCAAGAACTCCCTAACTTCTTGCTCAATAAGGAGCCTAGTCTCGGTGCTCATACTCTTACCATTATCGTCGTAGTTATGTGTAACGACTCCCACCTGTTTGCTCATTCCGTATTTGGTAACCATTGCTCTAGCCAAATTCGTTGCTTGTTGGAGATCGTTTGATGCCCCTGAAGTCACTTCACTTTCACCAAATATGAGCTCTTCTGCAACTCTTCCCCCCATGCATACATCGAGTCTAGCTAGCATTTGCTTCCGTGATATACTCGTCTCATCTTTCTCTGGCAATTGGGAAACCATCCCCAGAGACATGCCTCGCGGGACAATAGTTGCTTTGTGTACTGGTAAAGCACCATCGGTGTGAATGGCTACAAGAGCATGGCCTCCCTCGTGGTATGCTGTCAGCTTTCTTGATTCTGGAGATATCACGGCAGATTTGCGCTCACTTCCCATCATTATTTTATCCTTGGCGTGCTCGAGATCAGCCATGCTCACTGCTAAGGAACCGTCCATTGCAGCCTTGAGTGCAGCAACGTTGATCAAGTTTGCAAGATCAGCACCAGAGAATCCAGGAGTTCCTCGAGCAATGATCGATAAATCAACATCCTCCGCCTTGAGAACCTGTCATATTGTACACCCAAATTAGATGAAGTATAAAACCCTAACCTTGGTCAAAATCATTGTGCAAAATGCAATTAAATTACCTTTGACATGTGAGCTTCCAAGATTTGCCTTCTTCCTTCAACATCGGGATTTGGAACAACAATATGGCGGTCAAATCGTCCAGGACGCACTAATGCCTTGTCCAATGACTCTGGAAAATTAGTAGCTGCAATTACAATAATGCCCTCGTTTTGTTTGAAGCCATCGAGTTCAACAAGCAATTGATTCAAAGTCATCTTCATGTATTGCTGATCCTTTGGGTTGCGGCTCCCTCCTATGGCATCAATTTCGTCCATAAAGATTATACATGGTGACCTCTTTTTTGCAGCAGCGAAGAGATCTCTCACTCTACGAGCTCCAACACCAACAAACATTTCCTCAAATTCACTGCCACTGCAAGAAAAAAATGGCACACCAGCTTCTCCAGCGATCGCTCTTGCCAACATAGTTTTCCCAGTGCCAGGAGGGCCAACTAGCAGAACACCTTTTGGAAGTTTGCCACCAAGACGTGTGAAGCGCTGAAGGGATAAGATATCTATAATGAGAATCCATATATACTGAGGCAACAGTGTTGCTTATTATGGAGAAGTATGAAACACAACTTTATTGGCACCAAGAGATCCTTACGGGTTGACTAATGGGTCGAGAAACAAAAACTCATTGACAATGTCAATCAAATGCTTGTAAAGTTGTATATTTACAAGAAGTTAATACTGAAAAGGCAACCAATGCAGACTTACTTCCTACACTTCGTGAATGAGGGTATTTGAGAGAGAGAGAGAGAGAGAGAAATTTAAAGAATTACAGCTGCATCATACTGATACCTTAGGATCGCGAAGGTAGTGAACAATTTCTTCCAGCTCAGCTTTTGCCTCATCTACTCCCTTCACATCACTAAATTTAGTGTTAGATTCCAGAGTGGGTTGAACTTCTTCGTGTAAACCAAGACCTGATGACAGCAAACAACAGTGCGAAGTATAACACTCTTAATTTACCCAGAGAATCAACTAAACGAAAGTAGCAGTGATGAAGGGATATATCAGTACCTTTACCGATCCCTCTATCCTCGATGAGTGCTCCAATACCCGAAATCAAGAGGAAGGCTAAACCCAAAGTACGGACTGTGCGCCATAACTGCTCTTTAAAATGCCCCCCTTCTGCAGTCACCATGTGCAAAGGAGCACTTGCAGTACCAAGAATTCCGTCCTTTGAAGACTTCCCAACATTTCTAAGAGCTGCAAGAGCTCCAACACTTTCTTCCTCCACGTGAGAGTAAGCACCTCTAGAGACCCCTGTAAAGAACTCAAATTAGTCAAGGGGACCAGAACCAAAAATTATGGATATCTCTATTTGGAATTCAAACTCATATGAGTTGGAGAGTCAAAAGGCTGAGGAGAATTTCCTATGTCCACACCTCTATGCAATGTCTTTAGCAGCTCGCTTTGGTCAAGCCTATCAACCATAACCAAAGACTTGACATATTCAGCAAGAGCTGACGGGTTATTATGTAGCGAAGGTTGACTCTCAAACAACCTTATGACTGCTTCTGGATCATTTCGGAGATTAAGCTCTTTAAGATATGAAGCACTGCCTGATCCCTCTGTAGAGGAGCGAAACTTACGAGCTAGACTGCGAAAGTAACTTGATCTTCCAAGTGTACTCGTTCCCATAGAACTTGAAAGCCTGTGCACTACATAGGAAAATTAAAAGGGGTGAGGCAGCAGATGACAAATATAATTGAACAAAACTAGTGTAGTAGAATGATTTAGATGTTTTCCGTAAAACTACAGATCAAAGAGATATTTTAGTAACATTTCACAAAACAAAGTTAAAGCAAAGTCTCCAAATTAATTGACGCTCTTAGCCACTGTCCTCATGAAAGATAAAAGTCAAAACTCTGAAATTGAGATACCATAATGTCACAGATCACATTATGTACGTCCAATATTTTACGAGATCATCATTAAGCTCAACTGGTAATATTATGCAGCGATTTGAGATGCATGACGAGAGGAGTTCCTAGATGAAGCCAAATTGGTTGCTAAGAAAAAACATGATAGTTGGGTTTTACCTAGGATACAAGAGCGAACTTCTAACAAGCATAGTTACAACAACTAGCGACACACTCTCACAACCATAACCAAATATGAAATCTCCGATATGCCGAAACAATAAATTAATAACATGATCACAGAAGATTACATTTGATAATAAATTAATTAATTAAAAACTAGAAAAAATTGAAACTTTAAGCATAGTTATCAGTAAGCTAGTATTTATGAGTACCAGCTGAATGAATATAAAGGACAATAAAGAAGAATGATGTGTACCTCCCCCTCTAGCATTTGGAGATATTCGATAAGGTTGAGCAGCCAAATAGCTTAACTCCCTCAACTGCGATTCATGCTTTTTAACCTACAATAAGAATGCAAATGACATACAACAAAGCGAAACCACCATATTAAAAACCTATTAAACCCCTAATTTCAAAACGTAATCAAAAGGACAATTAATGAAATTCACAAGTGACTGTTCACCAGCTTTCTTTCAACAAAATTAGTATGCAGTGATATACAATAGAGCCACGCGAGCTGATAAAATTGCAGTCTTTTCTCCATAACTTAATAAAATTTTAAGTCTTCCGTATTAAATCAATATAAAACAAATCCAATATATAATCTTTAAATTGAACTAAACACCCTATAAAATCCCATTAGACCTAATTCATTTGTTCTCCTAAACTTGCATTCTCACATCACAAGAATAAACTAATAACTTTGTTAGAAGAAGGAAGAAAATAAAACTAATTAGGGTTTTAGAAACACTGCATATTCCAAAATAACGAGGATGGTAATCGCAAAATAGTGATAAAGATGAAGATCTTGCAACTCACCTGACTAAGAAGGCGCCTTAAAGCCATCTTGCTTTCAAGAATCTCAAAAAAGTAAAAAGTAAAAATGATAAGATCTTTTCTGCGTCAAAATCTCCTCCTTCTCTTTAAAAATTTGTTATTTGGGTATCAATACAAGTTTGGAAAATCTATGTCGAGAGAGAGGGTAGAGAAAGCTAAGAATTCCCCAATTAATTTTCTCAAATTTAATTATAAGGATTTTTTTATTTTTATTTTAAGGAAATTAAGGACATAAATTTCACGAGTACTTTTTAGTTGAAGATATTGGAATTTGGCTCATGGGCTGGACTCTTGATCTCGAGGGTGCTGGATTGTACACGTTGTCCTTATACGCACCTTAAACACATGGCCAAACGGAAATAACTTAAATTGGTGCAAGTTTAAGGTTAAAATGGGTTTGTTTGTTTGTTTGATATTTTTCAAAATTATTTAGTGTTTTATAAAAACAACAAAAACACCGAATTCTTCAGCATAGTGCAGACCCAAATTGGCTTCCCCCATCTCGTAATAGTACAGTTATATAAAAATAAAATCATATTATCATCTCACAAAAGTCAATAATTTACAGCATCACCCCCTATACTCAAAATCAGTCCAATTATATTTCAAAGTTTTAAATCCCATAAAATCTGACTGAGCGAAATTGTCCAAACTAATAAACCAAGCGAAATCGATTCATATGGGCCTAAAAGACTACTCAAGCCCAATTAGGTTGGCCCATTAGTCAGTCTAATAATACAAGTCAGCCGTGAACAGAATAGGGAATACTATTTGATTCCAATTCCACTTCCCCTGTTTTTGTTGAACCATAATTTATGTGTGCATATTTTGCAGAGGAGAGGAGATTAATAATGACATCTGATCGGATCGGAGTACTCCCAGCCTCCTGCAGTGCAGGCACAGAGTGATTAATGTAATTAATGCCATGGCCTAAGAGCTGGAGTAAAAGAATCATAAAGAAAAGCACCTCCATCCATGGGGATAAATAATATTACTATTATATCAACGTTAATTATAATAAATACTATTCAAATTTGAGAATACAACAAAAAGAGTGAGTATGCCCAATTTATGTTGGCCGAATTTTTGTCCTATTGACTAATAAAATCTAATATGATCATGAATATACAAGTTTAATGGAGATGCAAGATTCAGAGAAAGGGAACCCATATATATATATGAACTTGAACGAAGAAGATGAAGGAAAATTGACTGGGAAATTAAAAATCAATATGAATGAATAATCTGATTTTTATTTGAATATATAGTTATAATTTATCTTAAGTTGTTTTGCATACCCAGTATGGTTGGGATGAGATCTCAAAAATTTAGTTTTCCAAATCATAATAATAAAGAAATACAGAAAAAGACAATAAGCGGCTCAAATCAAAATTTGCCATCCATTTCCATAATTATAATAAAAAACACTACCAGCAAATAGAAATAGATAGAAAACTAATAGCGGGTCTTTCAAGTCACAAAAAGAAGTTAAAAAATGACTTTTTGTCTTACTTGCGCATTTTTTTGCTCCTAAAAACCAGATTCATCACTTCCCTCGTGAACTCTTCACATTTCAACATCCATCCTTATTTATTAACAAATAGATTGACAGATACCACGTGATATATTGACATGTTGTAAAGTTTTTAAATAACTGAAAAATCATTCCCAGTTCCACATAAAAGTTTTGACTTTTCAAATATTTTGCAGTATTTCCCTTGAGTTATTCATCTGTAACTAAAAGTACATATGGAGAGATCCGTAGCAAGAATACTATTTTTACATGTTATTTTGATTGGTTATGTAGTTAAAGTTGGAGGTACTCCTGAAAAACAACAACCATACAGGACTGGTTTCCATTTTCAACCCCTCAAAAACTGGATGAATGGTACATTTTATATATATATATATATATATATATATATATATATATATTTTGAATTTTGTGCACTTACAAGTCATTTATTTGCTAAGATTATACTGATAACGTTGTTTATTTTTATCTTTGGTGGAAACTATGATCCCCTGCCATTGGACTCAAAGATCCAAATGGTAATGTTTTTTTCTGAATTATTTGTGTTTATTTTCTATTTATCGTCATTAGTTTAATGCTTTCTTTACTTCTGTTCTTTCTGTTTTTTGGGGCGTGGAATGACTATACGATGTATATATTCTCTCTTAAGCATAGACAGTCTTCACTGAGCCAAGCTAACATACTTCTATTCCTTTTTAGTTTTCTAGTATTATTAAATTAAGATAAGGGCTCGATTGCTTGGATGATCGAAAGTGCAAGAAATGTCGCCAATCTAAGCCATAGGCCTTAATGATGGCCTATTGACAAAGACCATGTTTTTGTGTTTTGTTACCGTTCTTGTTTTGCTCATATTGTGTGGGTAATGTGACAGGGCCAATGTACTACAATGGAGTTTACCACTTGTTCTATCAATACAATCCGTATTCTGCAGAATGGGGAAACATTTCATGGGCACATTCCGTATCCTATAATCTTATTGACTGGATTAATCTCGAGCATGCTATTATTCCATCTGAGCCATATGATATCAAAGGCTGTTGGTCTGGTTCTGCTACACTTCTTCCAGAGGATAATAAACCTGTCATTCTTTATACTGGAGATACTTTGGCAGACCATCAAGTTCAAAATCTTGCAATTCCGAAAAACCTATCTGATCCTTTCTTGCAAGAATGGGTTAAATCTTCACATAATCCTTTGATGACTCCAGTCGGTATCGATCCAACTTTCTATAGAGATCCCACAACTGCATGGCAAAGTTCGGATAAAACGTGGCGTGTAGTTATTGGAAGTCAGATTGATGGCCATGGGGCTGCAATTCTGTACAAGAGTAAAGATTTTATTAAATGGGAAAGAGCTGATAAGCTCCTACATTCATCCAATAAAACAGGAATGTGGGAGTGCCCTGACTTTTATCCGGTTAGTACTAATGACCAAAATGGGCTTGACACGTCTGTTAATGGCGAAGATATTAAACATGTCTTCAAAGCAAGTTTTAATCTTAGTGATTATTACATAATAGGAACTTATGATTCAGAAACAGATGGATTTAGAGTTGATTTTGACTTCATGGATGATATAATTCAGTTGAGATACGATTATGGCGTATTTTATGCATCTAAATCATTTTACGATGGAGCTAAAGAGAGAAGGATATTGTGGGGATGGGTGCTTGAGGCTGATAATAAATCAGATGACATAAACAGAGGATGGTCTGGTCTTCAAGTAATAATATTTTATGTTCCAACTCTGATTCTTTAATGTGCTTATAATGACATGATTGGTCCATTGAAACGAGTTTTTTTATTTTTTATTTTGGTCTTGCAGTCGATTCCAAGAAGTATTTTGCTAGATAAAAAAGGAAAACAGCTAATACAATGGCCTATTGAAGAAGTTGAAGAACTGCGCAGTAAGGAAGTTAGTTTTAAGAATAAAGAGATTAAGAGTGGAAATGTATTTGAAATTGCGGGTATTACAGCTTCACAGGTGCGGACTGCATACCTACTCTTAATTGAAAGTATCTTTCTCAATTTGTGACCAAATGCCTAACTCAATTGTTCTAGGCTGATGTAGAGGTATTGTTCAGTTTACCAAACTTAAAGGGTGTTGAGTTGATTGATGAACGAGTGCACAACCCTCAACTTCTTTGCAGACAAAACAATGTCTCAGTGAGTGGAGTCTATGGGCCCTTTGGCTTGTTAGTGTTGGCTTCAGAGGACTTGGCAGAACGTACTGCTATATTTTTCCGTGTATTTAAAGGTCGTGATAAGTTCGTTGTGCTTATGTGCAGCGACCAAAGCAGGTAAACGATGTTCACATTTAGCAAATGCACTGATATGATTAATTGTTTTTAAGTCTATGAAATCAGAAGCTTGACCCCTTGTTTTGTTAACTGGGAATTTTTAAACAGGTCTTCAGTTGCAACAAGTGTTGAGCAGACCATATTTGGATCATTACTTGATGTTGATCCTAACCAAATAATTTCGCTAAGGACCCTGGTATGTGACTTCTTTTTCTTGTAGCTAAGATGAATATTAGAACTGCAAATGTCCCTTAAATTGTTGTAATACTTTTAAAGAAAAATATCTAGAGTCAGTGGTGAAGTCGAATTTTCGCTTTGAGGAAAGAAATAAATTTTCCATACATGTAAATTGCTTGTAAAAGCTAAGATGTTACATTTTGTGGTTTCTAATTGCTTATAAAGTTATATATGTGGCTTTCATCCTTGTGCAGATAGACCATTCGATAATAGAGAATTTTGGTGGAAAAGGGAAGAGTGTCATTACTGCTAGAGTATATCCAAAGATGGCCACAGGAAAAAATGCCCACATTTATGTGTTTAACAATGGAACTAAAAGTGTTACTGTATCAAGTTTAAGTGCTTGGAGTATGAGGAGAGCTCAAATTGCAGAAATTCACAAAAGAAGAAAGCCCTCAAATTGAGAATCAATACTAACTATTAAAGTAAATGTTAGTATGTATTGAAGAGTTACATTGGGGCTTCAAATAAGAATATGATCACGAAGTGGAACGTGCTATCTATATGTATTTTTACTTTTAGTCGCAAGCCCGAGCTATACCCAAATGTGTCTTAGCTCGTGTTAAATAAATAAGAAAACATCTGATCTTATGACAGGAAGCAAGCATGCTTAAGATTTAATGCAATAATTACACGAAATTTAATAAGTAATCCACGAATATCCAATGGCCTTGAAAGCTGAGGGTCAAATATTGGAGTACTATACACTAGTAGCTACCAATACCATAGATTCCATTTAACATTTAAAAATGACTTAACCGGATAAATAATTTCCCACGTCAACTCTTCACATATTATATTAATCACCAAAAGATCATTAGCACATACCACGTTTTATATACTGCATTTTCTAGAAACAGAAAATCAATCCCAGTTTCAATTAATGTTGGATTTTGCAATATATTGCCTTGACTGATCAGTTATACATACATATGGGGAGAAACTTAGTCATAATATTGTTTTTACATGTTCTTTTGATTGGTTTGACAGTTAGATTTGGAGGTGATCTTGAAACACAACAGAATGAACAACCACAAAGACACAGGACAGGTTTCCATTTTCAACCCCTCAAAAACTGGATGAATGGTAAGTTACAAATATATACTTTTGTATTTTTTTCACTTAGAACGAAGAAGAGATCCAAGTCATTATTTGCTATGATTATTATATTATATGCTGATAACATCGATCGTTGACCTTCTTTTTTTCTTCTTGGTGCAAATTACTTATGATCCCCTGATATGGAACTCAAAGATCCAAACGGTAATTAAAATTCTACTTCTCAACTTTATTCATCTTCTGTTTATCATCATTACTATTAGTTTAATATTAATGCATATGCTAAACATAAATGCCCCATCAGTGTGTGCTGTGTATGTGTAACTGGTGGTGGTGATGGGCAGTTGTAGACCAGGACTATAAAAAATATTATTTCAAAAAAAAAAAAAAAAAAAACTGATTAGGTATCAATTTGGCAGTGCTTCATGAGAGTTGACTGTGAGATAGGAGTATTGGTTTAAATTAACTGAAAATAATTAATTAGAAGAAAAAGAAAGAAAGGAAAATAAGAAGTATATCATCATTTCCTCCTCCTTTTTTCTTGAAAAAGAAAAGGCTATCTCAAATAGTCCAAAAGGATTAACTATAAGTAGTGGGGAACTTCAAAGACAGTTTTTCACTTCCGCCAAATAACAAAGCACAATAAGCAAGATTATAAGCTGCATAATTTGAGTTTCTTGCAATAAATTTCAAACGCCACTTGAATCAATCGACCCTATAAAACTCCTCATCTTTCTTTAACTAGTAAAATATTATTCTATAGTGGATATGCTTGCATTCAAACATTTTTGCCGATTTTAAAGCAAGAAATTGATGACATTGACAATGACAAATAATCAGTTTACAATCATAGATATAGTCTAAATTGTTATCTTATCTACGCTTAATATTTAAGTGTAGTGCTGTAATAATGCATATGCTAATTAGTCCTCTACGAATTAATTTCGAGAAACCATATATGTACCTTTATTTTGTTGCATCAGAACTCATATCTATCAAGCCTTAAACTGTACACAAATTAATTTAGCTTTTACTCGTGGAAATAACAAGAAAAAAAAAACTTTTGAAGCCATATTCAAATTTACAACATTCAAAATCCAACAATTATTCTTTGATGATCATGAATGTTAATTAATTAAGAATGTATGGTACTAATGTCTTTTACCTTGCTAACTCTTACTTCAAATCTATGGCACCTTAGATTTTTTCCATTTCGCGTGGTTTTGATAATCCATTCATCATCACTCATCGTCTGTCGTCTCTGTAATCTTAAAGCTAGTTGTTAGACTTGGACAGTGATGTGCAAGGGCCTAAGTGTTCAATGGTGGAATCAATCCAATACTTTTGTTACTTCTTTACTTGTATTTCTTTTCTTGTATGTTTTGTTATATTGGGAATGAGGTGGGGTTGGATGGGGGAATGCGTGGGGGGGAGGTGGAATGACCTTAGGTGGGCGCCCTTTCAGAGTGCAACGGAAGAAGCCCATCTAGGCCCATTCACCCCAACCACATTCTTGTTCTTTGTTATCGTTCTTGTTTTTTCTCATATATATATATATATATATATATATATATATATATATATATATATTGTGTGGGTAATGTGACAGGGCCAATGTACTACAAAGGAGTATACCACTTGTTTTATCAATACAATCCATATTCTGCAGAATGGGGTAACATTTCATGGGCACATTCTGTGTCTTACAATCTTATAGACTGGATAAATCTCGAGCACGCTATGATTCCATCCGAGCCATATGATATCAAAGGCTGTTGGTCTGGTTCTGCCACAATTGTTGATAATAAACCTTTCATGCTTTATACTGGATCTTTTGCGGGAGAACAAGTTCAAAATCTTGCAACCCCGAAAAACTTATCTGATCCTTTCTTACAAGAATGGGTTAAATCTCCACTTAATCCTTTGATCACCCCAGTCGATATCGATCCAGATTTCTACAGAGATCCCTCAACTGCATGGCAAAGTTCGGATGAAATGTGGCGCATACTTATTGGAAGCCAAATTGATGGTCATGGGGCTGCAATTCTGTACAAGAGTAATGATTTTATTAATTGGGAAAGGGCTGATAAGCTATTTCTTTCATCGAATAAAACGGCAATGTTGGAATGTCCTGACTTTTATCCGGTTAGTACTAATGACCAAAATGGGCTTGACACATCTGTTAATGGCGAAGATATTAAACATGTCTTCAAGGCGAGTAATTTTAGTGATGCTGATTACTACATTATAGGAACTTATGATTCGAAAACAGATGGATTTATTGGTGATTTTGAATTCATGGATGATACAATCCAGTTGAGACATGATTATGGCGTATTTTATGCGTCTAAATCATTTTACGATGGAGCTAAAAAGAGAAGGATATTGTGGGGATGGGTGCTTGAGGCTGATAGTAAATCAAACGACATCATCAGAGGATGGTCTGGTCTTCAAGTAATAATGTTCTAAGTTCCATCTTTCATTTCTTAGTGTGCTTATAGTAACACGATTGACTCATCGGAATGAGCTCTTTTTTGGTTACTTTGCAGTCAATTCCAAGAACTATTTTACTAGATAAAAAAGGAAAACAGTTAATACATTGGCCTGTTGAAGAAGTTGAAGAGCTACGCGGTGAGAAAGTTAGATTGAAGAATAAAGAGATTAAGAGTGGGGGTGTATTTGAAATTGAAGGTATCACAGCTTCACAGGTGAGGACTACATTACATACCTACTCTTAATTTTAAGTATCTCTCTCACAAATGCCTATTTCATTTGATTTATAAAATAGGCTGATGTAGAGGTATCGTTTAACTTACAAAACGTAGAGGGTGCTGAGTTGATTGATGAACGAGTGCACGACCCTCAACTTCTTTGCAGACAAAACAATGCCTCGGTGAGTGGGGTCTACGGGCCTTTTGGTTTGTTAGTCTTGGCTTCAAAGGACTTGACAGAACAAACTGCTATCTTTTTTCGGGTATTCAAAGGCCAAGATAACTACGTTGTGCTTATGTGCAGCGATCAAAGCAGGTGGTTAAACAAATCCATTGATTGTTCCAAGTTTATGAATCACAAACACTGACCTTTTCTTTGGACTGGGAAATTTATCTCCAACAGGTCTTCAGTGACAACAAGTGTTAAAGAAGCCATTTTTGGATCATTTCTTGACGTAGATCCTAACCAAATAATTTCGCTAAGGACCCTGGTATGTCTGTGACTTTGTTTTCTCGTAGCTGAGATGAATTTTGGAACTACTAATTTCACATTTTCGTATACGTTTTTCAAACATAAAATTGCTAGCTAGTCAAAGTTAAAATGTTACTTGTGGTGGTTTCTAATTGCTGCTGAAATGTGGTTTTATGCTTATGCAGATAGACCATTCTATAATAGAGAGTTTTGGTGGAAAAGGGAAGAGTTGCATTACTACTAGGGTTTATCCAAATATGGCCACGGGAAAAGATTCTCACATTTATGTATTCAATAATGGAACTAGAAGTGTTACTGTATCAAGTTTAAGTGCTTGGAGTATGAGGAATGCTCAAATTGCAGAGTTCATTAAAGAAGAAAGTCCTCAAAATGTGGAAACTGTGACTCTCATCTAATCCCCTCTGCTTTGTTTTGTTATGCATTAGTTAAAGAAAAGGTTTCTCTGGGGATTCTTTTTTTTTTAATCAGACAACTTAAGTCACCAATTGACTACACTTGAGATGTAATCGAGTTTGACATGATTGTTTTCAGTAAAATTTAAGTCAATGATAATTTATCCATATTATATTTCTAATGTTTAATTTATTTTATGTAAGATAATAATGAATTTTAACCTCTTATATTTTGATAAAATATTCTAATTTTCTTCCTCTCATTTTTAAACCTCCAAAAGAATGTGGCATATTATTTTATCCCCTACCCACAACCAATAAGAAAAAGAAAAAGAAAAAGACAAAGAAAAGAAGAAAATAGTCATAAAGCTTTTAAAATGCAACTTTGTAGAAGTAGAGAGGCTTAAAAATGATAATCAAAGGTAGTAAAGGCAAAAAAATTACTATTTGGAAGAAAATAGGACAAAATATAGAGTGTTACTTATTGAAAAAAGAAAAAAACAATCAGACCTACATAAGGGAATAATTAAAAAGTAAAAAATTCAGATAATTTTATTTTAATTTCCTTAAAAATAATGATTTAGAAATAAATAATAATTTTATTTTGGAAAGTCTCAAAAAAATAAAATCCGAAGGAAATAAGATGGAATACCGAATTTTGTTTAAAAAAAAAAAAATGGCTAGTTCTCTGAATAGTAAATTTCCAATCGCCGCCTGATTCCTAGAGATTGTGGGCTTGTTTGTTTGGTGTTTCGGAAAGTAGTTTGGGAGAGTGGTGAAAGTTTGTGAAATAATCTCGATTTGCGTAATGTTGTTTGTTTGGGTTTTGAGAGAGTGATTTAAGAAATTAAGTAGGTATAAGTTTTTTTGGAAGAGTTAATTTGTAGGTGTAAGATGTGTAAGATTTTATGTCAAATCATGTTTGTTGTGAGATAAATTTTGTTAGAAATAGGTTACTTTATGTCAAATCATAGTAGAGTTTGTATATGTTTTGTTTAGAGATAAAAAAATTGTTGTTTGTTTGAGTTTTTAGAGAGTAGTTTGAGAAAATTGAGAAATGAAAAATTTATTTTAGAAAATAGATAACCTGTTTGTTTGACATTTCCCAAACACGAAATTTTTTTGGGAAACGCCAAACAAACAGGCCCACAGATTTTCCCGTTTCTGCCCAAGAAATATGGCTCAAGATCCTCTGTACCACAATTTGTGTACCACAAGTGTGTATCACAAATAGATAATTGACACATGTATATATCACAATTATAATAATTGTGATATATACATGTGTCAATTACTCATTTGTGGCACACAAATTATGGTATAGAGAATCTATTGCCAAGAAATATACATATTTTATATCATATGAGGAGGCAGACTTTGCTCCGTCTTTTCTTTTTCCTTTTTTCTTTAATCTCTTAGCCAGTAAAACGACGCCGTTTATATTCCCATACTATGTCGTTTTTTTGTTTTCTCCCAATTTTACGGTACCACCTGAAATTACTTTTTCTTTATTTTCACCTGCTTCCGTTTTCTTCCGTTTTTGCCCCTCCTGCTTCTTCCAATTTCTCTCCCTCTTTTTTTTTTTTTTTCTCAGTTTAATTGCTCAATTGGTTAGTGGGTTTGTTTAAATAATATATTTGTATTTGCTACTAAAATTTGCGTAACCTGTGAAATTCAATTACTACAAAATTGCTATTGACATGATTGGGTACTTGTGATTTTCAGTTCCTCTTCTCTGTGGTTGTCGCACAGCTTGCTTGTGTAGGTTGCTTATTAGGTATGGTTAAGGCGGCAATTTCTTCTTATCTGTATTGTGCTTCGGGTTGGGGTTGGGAATTTCTTCTCCACTCTTGCTTCAGAGGGATTATTTTGGATTTTATTATGGCTTGAATGGGATTAATATGGCAGGCAGCCTATGTATCTGACGGTAGCTTCGACACACTTGCAAGCCCCTGCTTTGTACAGCACCAGTTTTCCCATATTTATTCTGGTGAGGTCTCTTTTCTCATTCTACTCTATTCATGATTTACCAAAACCTTATTATGCATTGATTTTCTTAATAAATCCTGCTAATGTATGTGTATTTCTGACTCAAGGATATAAGATGTGTGTTAGAAATGAATTTCCCTTTCGTATTTGTTCTACTTGTGTCTGTGGTTTGTGTGCTGACAACTTAATTGCCTATATCTTATTTAAAAGAATGTATGTCCCTAGTGGGGGATTTTTAATTTTCCAAATATTTAATTTCACATTCCCTTAAAGATACTACTTTCCTTGAATAATTCAATCTGAATTTCCATACAAAACATGTACTTTCAATCCAAATTGGGAGTCGACCACCTTGGTTGTCTAGACTGCTTATGAGGAATTGTAACGAGGCAGGTTCTTCTGATTTGTTATTTACTTCGACTTGGGGTTGGGAGGTTTTCTTTGCCTCTTGCTTTTTCCCCTGTTTTGTACGTGATCAATTTGGTTATATTTGTCTTGGTGATGGTTGTTTTCTCATTCTGCTTCGTACCTCTTCGAACTAATACTCTCTGTACTGCTTCTAAATTGTATGCTTTTATATTTTATTTTAGGATATTAAATTTAGTTTTGGCTTTCTTGGTCCCTCTATTGATGTTGTTGTGTAATTTTTCTGTAGGAGTTACTAGTGGTGTTTTTGAATTTCCTTATCTCTTTCTTTTAGGTTAGTTTTTTGAATGATGCTTTGGCAAGTATGAATTTTCCTTGGATGAAAGTTTACAGATATATATATATTTTTGTCCTCAATGATAGTATATAAGTATGTACAGCCAGTGTGAATTAGATAGAGTGCTACATACTAAAATATATACACATGTATACAGTTAACTTCTTCTGGTGTGAATTCAGCCTGTTACAAAAAATTAATAGACTATAGGTATTATTGTGACTTTAATATTAAGAGAGATGAACTATTTAGAGGCAGTAGGTACCTTCTGTAGTGTAGTGGATTGACTTTCAGCAGAATAAACAGTAGAGGGAGAGTGTATGTGGCAGTATATATGTTCATTGTTGCAAGATTCCAAAATTATGTATTACCCTTTCTCAAGAGTTGATTACTGCTAATAGATTAGACATACACTCAGATTGTGTTTAGACTGGTCATAGATAGACAACTCAAATAGTTTTTAGATTAGTCACACATAGTTACAAATGTACAAGATGGGAAAAAATGTGCCTATGAAGTCAATTTTGGGTTTTTTGCACTTTGCACCCCCGAAATATGGGAAATAGGCACTTTGCACCATCAAAATATGAAAAATGCAGCACTTTGCACCCTCTTTTATATTTAGGCAAAAACTCAAGGGCAAAATAGGTAATTCAATTATAAATCTTTGGCACTTTGCACCCCCAAAATAACACTTATCACCCTCGAATTAAGAATAAATTAGCAACTTGCACTCCCAAAATACAATAAATGGACACTTTGCACTCGAAACACATAATTAACACTTAAGACCCTCAAATTAAAAAAAACTCAAACCTCTCATTTTTTCCGACAAAGCTGTCCATCGGGTTGAAAAAAATCTAAGGCAAGTTTTCGATCCGATTTAACAATCTACATTTATATACATTTATACAAATTAAAAAACATGAATTCGGAATGATTATATCATATAACAAATTAACAACCATGAATTATAGCTTGTACAAATTAGACGTGTTATACAAAACAATTGAATAAGTAAAAATTGGTAAGTTCAACTTTGCCTTAAATCTTTTTCAGTCCGATGATCGACTTTGCTGGAGAAAAGGAGGGGTTTGAGTTTTTTTTTTTTTTTTTTCCAAATTTGAGGGTGTTAAGTGTTAATTTTGTGTTTCGGGGTACAAACTGTCAATTTATTGTGTTTCGGGGGTGCAAATTTCCTGATTTGTTCTTAATTCGAGGGTGATAAGCGCTAATTTTATTTTGGGGGTGCAAAGTGCCAAAGATTTATAATTGAATTACCTACTTTGCCCTTGAGTTTTTGCTAGAAAATAAAAAGAGAGTGCAAAGTGCTGTATTTTTCATATTTTGATGGTGCAAAGTGCTAAATCTAAGTTTCGAGAATGTAAAGTGTCTATTTCCTATATTTTGGGGGTGCAAAATGCAAAAACCTGTCAATTTTAGTACCAAAAGATAGATACAAATTACCCTCAACTAAACATTAAGAAGATGGTAGACAAGGCGTATAGTACAAGAAATTGCAGCTCTTTTTTATGAAGTGCAATAAATAATGACAAATGCACTCGCCTTGATGGCGACATGTACCTAAAATACCAAAGTGTATACTTAAAAATAATTCATAATCCCAATTTATGAATCTACTCACGATAGAGATATAAAGAGCCTGTTTTGTCTGGTGTTTGTGAAAGTAGTTTGGGAGAGTAGTAGAGGTTTGTGAAATAATCTCGATTTGTGTAATGTTGTTTGTTTGGGTTTTGAGAGAGTGGTTTGAGAAATAAAATAGGTGTAGGTTTTTTTTGGAAGAGTTAGGTTGTAGGTGTAAGATGTGTAAGACTTTATGTCAAATGATGTTAGTTATGTGAGATAAATTGTGTAAGAGATATGTTACTTTATGTGAGTTTGTATAGGTTTTGTTTAGAGATAAGAAGATAGCTGTTTGTTTGGATTTTGAGAGAGTAGTTTGAGAAAATTGAGAGATGAAAAATTTATTTCAGAAAATAAAAAACATATTTGTTTGGCATTTTCCAAACACAAATTTTTTTTGGGAAACGACAAACAAAGAGACTCAAAGCTTTTAAACGGATTGAGTATAGAAACTCTAAAATCCTTAGATCAATATACTGCAATGCTGAGAATAGAATTGATATTCCATCATACTCATTAGACAATCTCTTCAAATTGAGATCTTTCATTAATGTAAACCTTTTCAGACTGCACATAGTATATTAAGTTTATAAGCAAATAGCAGTAGTAATCTGTCGGTTATGTAGAAAGGGGAGACATTTAAGAGAAATACTATTCATTGGGGGGTTTTTTGCACTTTGCACCCTCGAAACATGGGAAATAGGCATTTTGCACCCCCAAAACTTAGATTTAGCACTTTGCACCCTCGAAATATGAAAAATGCAGTACTTTGTACCCTCTTTTATTTTCAAGCAAAAACTCAAGGACAAAATAGGTAATTAAATAATATTGGCATTTTGCCACCCTCAAAACTTGATAATTTCGCTACCCCAAAATAAATTTGTACTTAACATCTTCTAATTAAGAACAAATTAGCAAGTTCCACCCCCAAAACACAATAAATGGACACTTTGCACTCCAAAATACAAAATTAACAATTAACACCCTCAAATAAAAAAAACTCAAACCCCTCGTTTTTTTCGTCAAAGTTGACTATCGGAGTAAAAAGAATATAAGGCAAAATAGGTAATTTATTTTTTTTCCTTCAATTTTGAAAAATACAATTATAAATACTCAAATACTCAAGTTTCTCTCCATCATTCTTTTTAACAATATAACCATAAATAACTAAATAGAGTACAAGTAAACTTCTCGAAGACTCATTGTCTACTTCAAAATATCAAAGATTCATAAATAATTAACAGATTCAAGGTCCAGGCCAATTACTGCAAAAAAAAAAAAAAATAGGGTCAAAGTGTTGCATTTTTCATATTTCGAGAGTGCAAAGTGCTAAATCTAGGTTTCGGGGGTGCAAAGTGTTTATTTCCCATGTTTTGGGGGTGCAAAAAACCCATTCATTGGCAACATTAAAACAAAGTACCAAAGTTAAGAATATAGCGTTAGCATATATGAGTTCTGTACTTCATAGTTTTTCTAGATTCTTTGGACTTCAGTTAATATTCATTTCAAATATATATTTTCCAGTTCCAGGCACTGTAATTGAAGTGAGTATTTTTATAAGAGTTATTTAAAATACTCTTGACGACTGATTGACCACAGGAAAAAATGCCCACATTTATGTGTTTTAACAATGGAACTAAAAGTGTTACTATATCAAGTTTAAGTGCTTGTAGTATGAGGAAAGCTCAAATTGCAGAAATTCACAAAAGAAGAAAGTCCTCAAATTGAGAAACAATACTATTAAAGTAAATGTTAGTAATTTAGTATGTATTGAAGAGTTACATTGGGGCTTCAAATAAGAAATTGATCGCGGAACGTGCTATCTATGTGTATTTGTAATTTTAGTCGCAAGCCCGAGCTTTACCCAAATGTGTCCTAGCTCGTGTTAATTAAATAAGAAAACATCTGATGATGTTTGTGGTTGTAGGTGTCCACGGGAAGCAAGCATGCTCAAGATTTAATGCAATAATTACAATAAATTAAGCGTCTATTGCATTCTTATCAAGCATGTTTATATATAATCAGGTAATATATATTTGTGCCCAAGGCATTTATGTATTGTTCAAGTATTGTTATTGGAGTATAATTATATTACTAGAGTGTGACCCATTTTTTTCTGTGTTAATAATATTTATTTGAGATGCTTTCTGGCGCTATGTTTGTAACGATCCATGCGAATGTAAATGATTAACTTTTTACTATGTAGATGGGTGGTATTACTATTATCTTTTTGCATGGATCATTACAAACATAGCGCCAGAAAGCATCTCAAATAAATATTATTAACACAGAAAAAAATGGGTTACACTATAGCAATATAATTATACTCTAATATCAATATATGAACAATACATGAATGGCTTTGACACAAATATATTTTACCTGATTATATATAAACATGCTTGATAAGAATACAGTAGACACTTGATTAATTATTTATAAATATAAGCGACAACACAAGGTCATACTTGTACTGAAATGAAAGACAAACATTTCATTTAATGTACTATTACTAATATTAATATCAAATACTTACAAAACTCAAGCCATTTTATCAAAAAAAACTCAATTTTTTTTTTTACCAAAAATCGCAGTTAGCAACTGCAATTTTGGTAATTTTTATTTTATTTTATTTTTCACAAAAGATACATTTAGGGAAATACTTTTCGGTTTGAGTCATTTTGGAAAAAAAATTCTAACACTAGTAGCAAACAGCCACAGTAAAGGACAAAAAAAAAAAATACATCTCGACTATTTATTTTTTAGTACATTACACACCCACCTACCAATACCAAAGATTCCATTTCCATCAATTTCGATAGCAAATAGCAATAGTTTTTAAAAATGACTTTGCTCTTAGAACCGGAGACTCCACATATTATATTGGCATTAGTCTTTATTTAATCACCAAATGATCATTAGCACATACCACATTTTCTAGAAACAGAAAATCAATCCCAGTTTCAGTTAAAGTTTGATTTTGCAATATATTGCCTTGACTGATCAGTGTTCAGTTATATATACATATGTTATATATGGGGAGAAACTTAGTCATAATACTGTTTTTACATGTTATTTTGATTGGTTTAGCAGTTAGATTTGGAGATGATCTTGAAACACAACAGAATGGACAACCACAAAGACACAGGACAGGTTTCCATTTTCAACCCCTCAAAAACTGGATGAATGGTAAGTTACAAATATAAACTTTTGTATTTTTTTCACTTAGAATGAAGAGATCGAAGTCATTTTTTGCTATGATTATTATATTGAATTATATTATATGCTGATAACATCGATCGTTGACCTTCTTTTTTTCTTCTTGGTGCAAATTACTTATGATCCCCTGATATGGAACTCAAAGATCCAAACGGTAATTAAAATTCTACTTCTCAACTTTATTCATCTTCTGTTTATCATCATTACTATTAGTTTAATATTAATGCATATGCTAAACATAAATGCCCCATCAGTGTGTGCTGTGTATGTGTAACTGGTGGTGGTGATGGGCAGTTGTAGACCAGGACTATAAAAAATATTATTTCAAAAAAAAAAAAAAAGAAAAAACTGATTAGGTATCAATTTGGCAGGGCTTCATGAGAAAAAGGCTATCTCAAATAGTCCAAAAGGATTAACTATAAGTAGAGGGGAACTTCAAAGACAGGTTTTCACTTCCGCCAAATAATAAAATAACAAAGCACTATAAGCAAGATTATAAGCTGCATAATTTGAGTGTCTTGCAATAAATTTAAAGCGCCACTTGAATCAATCGATCTTATACGACTCCTCATCTTTCTTTAACTAGTCAAAAAGTATTCTATAGTGGATATGCTTGCATTCAAACGTTTTTGCCGATTTTAAAGCAAGATATTGATGCCATTGACAATGACAAATAATCAGTTTACATTCATAGATATAGCCTAGATTCTTCTCTTATCTACATTTAATATTTAAGTGAAGTGTTGTAATAATGCACATGCTAATTAACCCTCTACAACCTACGAATTAATCTTCTGATCATCATTAGTTTAATATTAATGCTTATGCTAATTAATCCTCTACGAATTAATTTCGAGAATCATATATATATATTTAGTTGCATCAGAACTCATTTCTATCAAGAATTTAACTGTACACAAATTAATTTAGCTTTTATTCATGGAAATAACAAGAGAAAAAGACATTTCAAGCCATATTCAAATTTACAACATTCAAAATCCAACTATTATTCTTTGACGATCATGAATGTTAATTAATTAAGAATGTGTGGTACTAATGTCTTTTACCTTGCTAACTCTTACTTCAAGTCCATTGCACCTTAGATTTTTTTTCCATTTCGCGTGGTTTTGATAATCCATTCATAATCACTCATCGTCTGTCGTCTCTGTAATCTTAAAGCTAGTTGTTAGACTTGGACTGTGATGCGCAAGGGCCTAAGTGTTCAATGTTATAATCAATCCAACATTTTTGTTACTTCTTTACTTGTATTTCTTTTCTTGTATGTTTAGTTTTATTGGAAATGAGGTGGGGTTGGGTGGATGAATACGTGGGGGGAGGTGGAGTGACCTTAGATGGGCGCCCTTTCAGAGTGCAAATCTAGGCCCATTCACCCCATTCACCCCAACCACATTCTTGTTCTTTGTTATCGTTCTTGTTTTTTCTCATATATATATATATTGTGTGGGTAATGTGACAGGGCCAATGTACTACAAAGGAGTATACCACTTGTTTTATCAATACAATCCATATTCTGCAGAATGGGGTAACATTTCATGGGCACATTCTGTGTCGTACAATCTTATAGACTGGATAAATCTCGAGCACGCTATGATTCCATCCGAGCCATATGATATCAAAGGCTGTTGGTCTGGTTCTGCCACCATTGTTGATAATAAACCTTTCATGCTTTATACTGGAATTAATTTTGCAGAAGAACAAGTTCAAAATCTTGCAACCCCGAAAAACTTATCTGATCCTTTCTTACAAGAATGGGTTAAATCTCCACTTAATCCTTTGATCACCCCAGTCGATATCGATCCAGATTTCTACAGAGATCCCACAACTGCATGGCAAAGTTCGGATGAAATGTGGCGCATCCTTATTGGAAGCCAAATTGATGGACATGGGGCTGCAATTCTGTACAAGAGTAATGATTTTATTAATTGGGAAAGGGCTGATAAGCTATTTCTTTCATCGAATAAAACGGCAATGTTGGAATGTCCTGACTTTTATCCAGTTAGTACTAATGACCGAAATGGGCTTGACACATCTGTTAATGGCGAAGATATTAAACATGTCTTCAAGGCGAGTAATTTTAGTGATGCTGATTACTACATTATAGGAACTTATGATTTGAAAACAGATGGATTTGTTGGTGATTTTGAATTCATGGATGATACAATCCAGTTGAGACATGATTATGGCGTATTTTATGCGTCTAAATCATTTTACGATGGAGCTAAAAAGAGAAGGATATTGTGGGGATGGGTGCTTGAGGCTGATAGTAAATCAAACGACATCATCAGAGGATGGTCTGGTCTTCAAGTAATAATGTTCTAAGTTCCATCTTTCATTTCTTAGTGTGCTTATAGTAACACGATTGACTCGTCGGAATGAGCTCTTTTTTGGTTACTTTGCAGTCAATTCCAAGAACTATTTTACTAGATAAAAAAGGAAAACAGTTAATACATTGGCCTGTTGAAGAAGTTGAAGAGCTACGCGGTGAGAAAGTTAGTTTAAAGAATAAAGAGATTAAGAGTGGGGGTGTATTTGAAATTGAAGGTATCACAGCTTCACAGGTGAGGACTACATTACATACCTACTCTTAATTTTAAGTATCTCTCTCACAAATGCCTATTTCATTTGATTTATAAAATAGGCTGATGTAGAGGTATCGTTTAACTTACAAAACGTAGAGGGTGCTGAGTTGATTGATGAACGAGTGTACGACCCTCAACTTCTTTGCAGACAAAACAATGCCTCGGTGAGTGGGGTCTACGGGCCTTTTGGTTTGTTAGTCTTGGCTTCAAAGGACTTGACAGAACAAACTGCTATCTTTTTTCGGGTATTCAAAGGCCAAGATAACTACGTTGTGCTTATGTGCAGCGATCAGAGCAGGTAGTTAAACAAATCCATTGATTGTTCCAAGTTTATGAATCACAAAAACTGACATTTTCTTTGGACTGGGATATTTATCTCCAACAGGTCTTCAGTGACAACAAGTGTTAAAGAAGCCATTTTTGGATCATTTCTTGATGTAGATCCTAACCAAATAATTTCGCTAAGGACCCTGGTATGTCTATGACTTTGTTTTCTCGTAGCTGAGATGAATTTTGGAACTACTAATTTCACATTTTCGTATACGTTTTTCTAACATAAAATTGCTAGCTAGTCAAAGTTAAAATGTTACTTGTGGTGGTTTCTAATTGTGCTTAAATGTGGTTTTATGCTTGTGCAGATGGACCATTCTATAATAGAGAGTTTTGGTGGAAAAGGGAAGAGTGTCATTACTACTAGGGTTTATCCAAATATGGCCACAGGAAAAGATGCTCACATTTATGTATTCAATAATGGAACTAGAAGTATTACTGTATCAAGTTTAAGTGCTTGGAGTATGAAGAATGCTCAAATTGCAGAGCTCATAAAAGAAGAAAGTCCTCAAAATGTGCAAACTGTGTCCTCACCAATTGACTACACTTGAGATGTAATCGAGTTTGACATGATTGTTTTCAATAAAATTTGAGTCAATGATAATTTATCCATATTATATTTCTAATGTTTTATGTAAGATAATAATGAATTTTAATTAACCTCTTATATTTTGATAAAATATTCTAATTTTCTTCCTCTCATTTTTAAACCTCCAAAAGAATGTGGCATATTATTTTATCCCCTACCCACAACCAATAAGAAAAAGAAAAAGACAAAGAAAAGAAGAAAATAGTCATAAAGCTTTTAAAATGCAACTTTGTAGAAGAAAATAGTCATAAACCTCCAAAAGAATGTGTCACAATGAATTTTGACCTCTTATATTTTGATAAAATATTCTAATTGTCTTCCTCTCATTCTTAAACCTCCAAAAGAAAAAGAATATGCATTGTATGGTTCAATTTATCTTTTTTTCTTTATATGTATAGTAGTAGTAATCATGTCTTTTAAGCAACTATCGCCATACTCTCATTCAATTTCGAGCATGTGAAATGCTCTCTTCAATTAAATGTGATAAAATGCTCATTTAAAATATTTATTAGTGGTAAATTGAGCATTATATTTATCACAAAGATGGAATAACATTAACCTTGTAAACTTTCTTGGGAAACTCATAATCAGAATTAAAAGGGGTTGTGAGCTAGAAAATTACATAATCAAAAGTTAAGTCGAATGTAAATTAGATTAAGAATTAAAGCAAATGAATTTCAGCCATAAACACAAAAACCGAACTAAAAATCCCAAATTGGGTAGGGGTAGGAGTAGCAACAACAACCACCCTCAATTACAGATAAGAATAACAAACAAAAGAGAAAAAATAACACTCGCATACAGAATTTGTGCATGTGTCAGCGATGATAAAATTAGAAGCTGAATCAAGAAAATCCCTTTACAAAAGTTAGCTTAGCTTTTCCACTAAATCAACAAGAAAACTCGTTCACTTTCAATATCAAGAATTAAAGGGAAAAAAAGGAGGAAATTCATGTGCGCTTTTCAAGAAACCAAACCCATATACCAATAACCTTGTTCAGGATCTTTTGTATATTTGGAAGAAAAATGGTGGGAGAGGAGGAGGAGGAGGATGGTGAGATTGTATCTGGGCCGCCGAATTGGTTGACCAACTTTCAGAGAGATCTGACGGCTGGGGCTGTGATGGGGGGTTTGGTGCACACGATTGTAGCGCCGATAGAAAGGGCAAAGCTTTTGCTACAGACTCAAGAGAGTAATATAGCAATCTTGAATGGTGGGCCCCACAGGAGGTTTAAGGGTATGGTGGATTGCATTGCTCGTACGGTGAGGGAGGAAGGTGTTTTGTCATTGTGGAGAGGAAATGGAAGTAGTGTCATCAGATATTATCCTTCTGTTGCCCTCAATTTTTCTCTCAAGGTAATCTTCAATTACTGTTTTCTATATTGTGCTGGCCATCCGACTAGGGATTTGTTGAAACATAATTCACCGTATCTATTTATTTCTACTTTTAATCCAAAGTCTGACCTACCCAATGGTTGGGTGTTCCTGTTTAATATGAATGCTGAAAAGGGCGACACAAATTGGTGGGGTTGGGTCTAATCTGAATTATACAGGCGATTATCAATTTATTTTGTTCTACTAAATGAAATTGTCGAAAACCAGATCATCAATAAAATCTAATTGGTTCTCTTGATTCTGTTAGTTTAACAATCAACGTAGGTTTATAGTGTGACCTTGGGAAGGAACTGAAGTAGAAGTTCAAGTGCATTGCAATATTATTACAAAGTTCTTACACATCTGTCTGCATATAGATGCTTCTAGAATCAAACCATAGTTTAGCAAATAAGATATTATGGTTAATTATCCTATTGGTCTTATTTCATGATTTATCTTGAGTGCTGATCCAATAATCTCTAGCTAGTATTTCATAATGAAGTGGCACCCTATGCGCGAGTGTTTAAAAGACACAGATACTGCTGCTTGTATAATCTGGTGTGAGGTAAAACAAGATTTACTGACTTCCTTTGGAACCAGAAGGATGATACTTACTCTGGGTGTTTTTGGCGACTTCTCCATGAACACACAAATAGAAATAGAGATTACTCAATAGATACTTTGGCCCTTGAACCTTATCAAACTCTCTTCCACAAGGGTTCTCTGCCGCCTAGTGTGACCAGGGTATGCACATCTCGATAAACTGACTGAACAGAACTGGTACTAATCTAATATTATATATATACCAAATCAGAACCGAAAGGTGCGGTTCATAATCGAGTTAATTCTTTTTTTTTTATTCGGTTTGGGCAGCTTGAATTGCTTTATTGGACAGCTTTAATTTCAAAGTTTATATCTGTTGTCAGGATATAATGACGAAGTCTAGTAAAATGACCATAATATTTTTCTCTAAACATTCTTAGTTTGATATTGTAACTATTCCATTACTTGATGATGGCTCTAATTATGTGCATGACTAACGGTGACTTTTCATTTCTTAAAATTTGCTTACAACCTCAATTATTTGAGGCTAATAAGGATTTAATTTCTAATTTTTGGGCGTTTATATAGTGTTGCTACATATATCTATTGACAGGATCTGTATAAGAACATCCTACGCACCAACTCACAAGAAGGCGATCTTTTATCTGGACCATCAGCCAATTTCATTGCTGGCTCTGCAGCCGGATGCACAACTCTCATCATCATATACCCACTCGATATTGCACACACACGCCTTGCTGCTGATATTGGCAGAACTGAAACTCGACAATTCAAAGGCATTTGCCACTTCCTAAGAACCATAAACAAAAAAGATGGGATTCGAGGGATTTACAGAGGACTTCCTGCCTCTCTACAAGGAATGGTTGTTCACCGAGGCCTTTACTTCGGTGGTTTTGATACTATAAAAGAAATTATGTCAAAAGAATCCAAGTCTGACGTGGCACTTTGGAAACGCTGGGCCGCTGCTCAAGCAGTCACAACTTCCGCAGGGTTGTTTTCGTATCCACTCGATACTGTTCGGAGGCGAATGATGATGCAATCGGGTTTAGAAAAACCAATGTACAAGAATACATTGGACTGTTGGAGGAAGATTTACAGGATAGAGGGTTTTGTTTCTTTTTATCGAGGGGCTTTGTCAAATATTTTTAGGAGTTCAGGGGCTGCAGCTGTTCTAGTTTTGTATGATGAGATCAAGAAGTTAATGAATTGGACCGGATTATAGTACGGTTACTCGTTTTTTGTTCGTCTTCACTATTCATATATGGACTTAGTTTAGAATGACAGGACTACTACACGAAATATATAGGTTGCAGCTGAAGTGTAATGTGAACAAAATTAATTTATAAATGCATCTTGATTTTTTTGGGTTCTTGAATAATGCACCAGATTGAACGACAATTTCTTGGAAATGTTTTTCTGTTTCTCCCTCTTTCTTTCTTTATTATTTGTTTTCTTCACAAGGGTCTTTGCAGAACCTCAAATTAGACATGGCAGAGGAACAAGAATTTGCAGTTATTTGCTCGCTCGTACATGTCAGGTAAGAACATAAACCTCAGCATTTATTCAAGTTAAAAGGTTCTGCCAAGGGAAAAAATGTTTACATGATCTTAGTGATGAATTTCCGGAGTTTATGTAGGAAATTCTTTATCAACAGAGAGTAAGGCTATGTTTGGTTCTTGGATTTTAGCAAGTAGGACGCTAAGAAAAATGTTTTTCTTGATAGAACTGTTTCTTGCTCATTTTCCCTTTCCCATATTATTTTACTATATTGAAATCCAAGAGAACAAACACAGACTATGTATATAATAATCCATGTGGAAACAAACTTGCTTAGGAATCTACCATGAAATGTGATATGTCTTTTTGGAGTGATGCATATTTGCAATTAGTTCTCAAGGAATATTTACACACATCACAAACCTTAACGTACAAAGAAAGTAGAATCTTGAAATGAAATCATAAAAATCTTAATGTATGGCTGAGGATGGAAGCAAAAAGTAGAATTAAAATTAGAAAAGAAGTCAGCTGTTGCCGATTCCAAAAGAAATGGTGAGTAAGCAAAATAAAATGTCCAATAAACATACATATAAATAATGCGAAGGGAGGTCTTAACTGAGGAAGCTTATAAAATGCACTTAATCTAACATAATCACATAAAAACAACTTGTAAATTAATTAACTAATGTTTAATCAGCTTATGGGAAGCAAACATGGACTAAATTAGGTAATGATTAAGGAAAAACAAGTAAAAATTAAAGATGAAACCTCATAAAGAAGCCAAAGTAGACATGATGACTTGAGCTATGACAACATTATTAAAGTATCTAAAGAGGCTTTTTTGAACTTTAGACTCAGTTGGAGACAAAGAGTGAAGCAAACATCACCCACCATTAACAAAAACCTTTAGGGGGGGTGGGTGGGTGGGTAAATTGCTCACTTCACCGTACCTTTTCTCCCTAAACAACTACACAAAATACACTTCCAACTATTATTCCCTTTGAATGATTAAGTGTTTGAAACCCCCACCCCCACCTCCCCTGTTTGTCTTCTATTTGCAAGATTGAGTTGTAGATTCTCTTGAGGTTAACCAGTGAAAGATTCCATGTGGGATCTACTCAATTTGGGCCTTCTTCCTATGAGCGTTTGACAAGTGTGATTCCATTATGAAACAAAATTCACACATACAAACTCACACAGTGTTGTTGCTGTTGTCACAACACAAGGAGCTGTCTATTCCAAAACCAAAGGAAAAAGGTAAATTGTTGAAAGAAAATAAAAAAATATACTAATGCTTATAATTATGATAACAATAGCAAAATAATAATGAAGTAGGGGTTAATCTCTTCCTCTGATATTGGACTTTTACATCTTATCTTCCTTTTTCCTTAATTGGGAAAAGATCTTTGAAGTGGGTTTGGCATTCATGAATTTAAAAAATACAGTACAACTCTTTCTTTTAATAAATATTATTTATGGTATATAATATAAGGTGCCTACTAGTTATTACTGCTTACTTCATGCTTTGAATTTAAAGACTTAACTATGACTTTAAATACTTTTAGGTAACTTTGTATCATCTGGACAGTGACTTTATGTGAATTTTGTAGGATCTGTAATTGTCTTATGTAAAAAGTACGGGTTTTTTTTTTTTTTTTTTATAATGCTAAGCTGATGAACAAAGAGCAGTGATGCATTATATCCATGTTTTGAATTTATGAATATGAATTTTTATCATTGAAAACGTATTTTCGTTATAGTATCATTTAGCTATATAAGTTTATCTCGATTCTTCTTTCTTCTTCCTAGCTATAAGGAAATCAGTAAGCGAAATACTTCTACATTGAGTTGAAAATATTCAACAATTTGGCTTCTTCTTTCTTTCTCAATTACCAGGGGCGGAGCTATGTGTAGACTGGAGGGGGGCGACCGCCCCCCCAAAATATTTAGAATAAATATTATTAGTAGTAATGTTTTGTGTATTACCTGTGTTGGCCGGATAATTAGAGAATTTGAATGTTCATGCTGGAGGCCTGTGTTCGAATCCTGCTTGGTGCAATTGATTTTTATTTCAATTCTTAAGCCATTTTTCAGAATTTTTCTTCCTTTTTTTTCAATTTTTAAGCTATTTTTTTTAAAAAAAAATTCTTTCAAGCCATTTTTAAGAATTTTTCTTTCTTTTTTTTCAATTTTTAAGCTATTTTTTAAAAAAAAAAATTTCTTTCTCAATTTCGCCCCCCAAGTAAATCGCTCTAGCTCCGCCACTGTCAATTACTGTAGTTGTTAAAGAAGCAAAAACAACCACCTCACGATTGATGTCTCTTTGTCATTTTTCAATAAAATATAAGTATTTTTTTTTTTTTTTTTTTATCAATCAACCAAGAAAAATCTTGAAAAGAAAGAAGACAAACAGATATTTCTGTATAGAGGTGTGTGGATGTCATTTCGGTCATTCAATTTGTATTGTCGTTGTATTTATTCATTAGATTGCGCGTTTTTTTTATTATTATGATACATTATATTATTGGAGTTCAATTCTGAAACATAGATATTATGGTTATATTATATACTACTATATATTTGGCTCCAATTTCAGTTTCTTTTATATACTTCATTCCTTTTTGTAATTTAAATGTACGTAGTACCAAATATTTTGAAAATTTGGATTTAAACTATAACTTTAGTTTCATTTAATTTTAATGGATGAATAAATAGCAATATTGAAACCTTTCAAGATGCTAATAAGACTAAAATTGTTACCCCACTTAAATGACTGAACTGATGACCATACCTTTAATTTATGATCACATCATGAACATGGAGTATATAGCATCTTTTTTTTCTAATTTTATTTCAAAGTAACAGCGTATGGAATCTTTATTCCAATTATAATTGAGAGAAAGACAACCCTTTTTTTTCTTCTCATCTTTCCTTTTCAATTATCAGACATACATACAGAAAGCTAGACACCTCTTTGATTAAAATACGTTTTAGTCACGGCAAAGAAGTGATTATAATTTTTTAATCAAAAGAAATAAAATAAAATAAAAACATCAAAAGTTATTTTAATTTAAGAATTTGATTTTTTTTTTTAAATCACATTCACATAAGTTGAAATGAAATGTCAAAAATACCCCAAGACAGTAAATTAAGGCTATTTACTATTAGTCATGATCGATCATAATTGAGCATTTGATTAGCCAAGAATCAATGGAATAGAATTAAAATTTGGAACATTTTCAGGTTTTGGTGGTCAAAAAATTAAAGTAGTACGCAATGGAGCACTAATAAAGTGCATCTAAGAAGCATTTGTGATCCTAGCCATATTTGTCTGAAAAATAATTTCCATGAATTATAAACAATCTCAAGAATATTCCTCCACAGTTGTTGGGATATTCTGGAGTTGAGTTAATTAACCTAGAAATAAATTTAAATGTATAATTCAACAAATTTGTTGTATAATCATATAATAGAAGTTAAAGAAATTATGCCATGGACTAGAAAAACAACACGAAAATTCAAGCACAAATCGGATTTGATTGATACTACTACTAAGTTTCGAAACAAGTCCCCACAATACATTTTCTATTTCCTAATGTACAAAACATAAATAAATACAGTGAGGCCATGTTTGGGTAAGTTTTTCGGAAGTGTGTTCAATTAGGAAACTCAATCAAACGTAACAATATTTTCTGTTTCTTTTTCCAAATGTTAGAAATTCAAGAATATTTAAAAAATTCTCTACATTCTAAGAAAATACAAATTAAACGAACGAACTCATGTAATAATAACTGAATATCATTATACTTTACTTGCAATAATTTAATTGACATAGATATATATAATTCAACTTTCGAATCACAATTAATTCCAGGAGTAGTCCAATAATACATTAATAATTCACAACCATACAATAATACAACAACACTATGAAGAAAGAAAGAAAGAGAATTATTTTAATTTCCTCTCGATCCTAATTAACAAATAACACTTGTAATGATCATTAATTAATCAACATATATATAAATATATATATAATATAATATAATTAACGAAGTAGGTAGGTGTGCGAGCGAGAGAGGGGGGGTATTGTATTTAATTTGATTTGATTTAATTTAATTTAATTAAATACCTTAGCTAGTAATTAGAAAGTCATTTGATCGCAAAGCACCAGTTTCAACAAGCTTAGGCACGAGATTATTACTCAAGTGTAACGCCACCAAGCTCTCGAGGCCTCCGACACACGCGCCGCCGATGTACAACGCGGGAGGCGGGTCACGGAAGGCGGCGATCTCGTCTTCCTCCAATTCGATGACGGTGGGGTGAACTCCGATGGTTGAGAGGAGGCGTTTCATGACGTGGCACATGCAGCAAGAAGCGCGGCTGAAGATTATGACTGGGTTTTCGGAGATGAGGCGCTGGATGCGCATCTCGGTGGATTCGGTGACGTCGATGGCCAGGGGGGAGGTGGTCGTGGTGGTAAGTTCGAGGCGGACTCCGCCGTCGGCGAGCGGATTGTAACAGCGGAGGCCTTGCATAGCCACGGCCGGCGGTTGAGGAAAGATATAGCTAGGAGTATATGTGATTTGTGTCAACGTACGGGGTTGGGGAGTGGAGGGAGAGGTAATTAGATTAGCTGCTAGATTTTATTTATATATTTATTTTCTTCTGAATTACTAGTATATTGTTGTACTATTAATAATTGGGTACGTTACGTGGAGGAGAGAGAGAGAGAGGTGTGTTTGTTTGGTTATTATATATATTCTTCTGCTGCTGCTGCTACTTCTACTACTAGTCTACTACTTATCAAATATCAACTGGGGGTGGGAGTGATGAGGGCATGAGTACGTTGCATCACAAAAGTAATGTCTTACGTAAGTTGTGGTATATTATTATTATTATTATTATTTTTTTTTGTTGATTAGGTATCCAAGTTTACACTAGACTAATTCTAGATCCTCAGAACTCTTTTCCTAGAACCCTGAAGGATGTAAATCGCAGGATGTATCTCCACTAAGCCTCGGGATCCCACCATACTGCTGTACACTCTATGCACAAAGGAGTTTTCACCATTATTATTATTATTATTATTATTATTATTATTATTATTATATCATACATGGTATTGTGACTTCAAAATTACTCCCTCCTCTCCCACACATTACATATAATATTCCATCAAAAATTTTAATTTTTTAAATGATTTATCATGTTAAATGATATATTAAGTTTTTTAAATATTAATATTATATGGTGACATATGATATTATCAATTTATCAGTATATTATATTAAATTAAATTATGTTTTATAATTTTCACAAACTTAGTTAAGCTGGTAAACTGTACCAAGAAATAAAGATTAATGGGGCAAATGAGGTATATATTAATAGTAAAAAACACACACTTTGTGATTATAGATTAATTACAACATATACATATATTATATATCCTTTCTTTTTATATAAATACATAATTCTATACTGTATGTAATTATTAATTATGTATGAAAGAAAACAAATTTAAATTATAGTTTTGCAAACGGAATTGTTTGGGAAGGTAGAAATGTGATGCACTACTTGCACTAGATGACAAAAGAGAAAGATCCTTTCGTCGGAATAAAAGTAAGATAAAGATCCTACGGATCTGAATCTTGGCTTCACTATTTTACTAGTAATTTAGTGGTGATTAAATATATTATATTATAGGGTCAATGGTGCGGTATTTTAGTAATAAACTTTTATTATTTGTAATTCTTTGTATTTGAATAATTATTGAAATGATTTAATGATGAACGATGAATAATTGAATATATATATTTTTAAAAAAGTATCATATTACAGATTATATAAATTTTTCATTGCTAAACTCTATAGTTATTTGGGTAACAAACCTTATCACCAACTTAAGTAATCAGGATTAAGTAACCAAGAATCTTATAAAGATGTATTTTGCGTGCCAACAAAATTTATCTAGGAACAATCTTAACTAAACCAAGTTTAAGAAATTTTTCTAGATCTTAGGATTGTAAATTTACCATCATTTACTTTAAGAGCAAGACAACTACTAGTAGAGTGTACATATTTTCAATCATAGAATTTAAAAATATTTGTATATACCTCATCTAGTTAAATTTTTTCCATTTATCTCAAATCAAACTACTAGCTATGATTATGTTACATGTATGAATTATGATCAAATAACAAATAAACGAGCAACAACAAATCCAATTGAAATTTGAGTCATTCTTAACTAAACAAAGTCTAGTCAAAACAAAACAAAAACTACAAACTACGGCTGCAATAAAATAGAACTACAGTCTACACTCTACAGCAGCGTTCCATTTTCCAATGACGAAGAAATCATACTTAATTTTTACCGAATACGAAACGTACAATTTTATATATTGTATAATTCTTTCGGCCGACTTTGGGGGCCTCAGAGAAAAAAAGTCATTTTCTAAGATTAAGTAGTTGACGACTTTCAATATTCATGGGAGGTAAATTCAAAGAACAATAAAGCGCGTGTAGATCTATTTTTCTTTGATTAGAATATTTCCCTTTGAATTTGGGAACGAATAATTAGTTACATATCTTTAGATATTTATCAGTAGTGATTAATAGTACCACACTAAAGTGTTTAATTTGGTCCGAATTTATGGATTTTGCGAAACTGGACAAAAATCATTTCTAACAGAATTTGACAGAACTGATCATGATGTTAGTTTACACTTATTCATAAATTCATCCCAAAGTTTTGAAATCCATTACCTATTTTTCTCTCTAACTCTATAAAAGAGATTGATTATATCTACTATATATTTTTTCCCGCAAATTCTATAATACATTGATTTGACATTTTCCCTCAAATTTCAATATTCAATTACAATCCAAATAAGGTTTCAACTTTTTTAAAATCACAAAACTCAACATCTAAATTTAATCTAAATGGAGTTTCAAATGTTTCACCGAAATCTCTCAAATCATCTTTTCGAAACCAAAACCCACGAAACTTAACCAAGGTTAAGACTCTTCCAAATAAGCCTTTTATGATTTCAGTAAAAATGATAGTTTATGATGTCTTTAAAAAATAAAGGAAAATATAGATAAATAAGTTTTGGTCACATGTCTCTATTGGAATTCACCACATAGAATGGGCCAAGTTCACTTACTTGGTTTGAGTTTAACTCAACCTCAAAGGGTAGCTTGTAAGTTGAGGATTGGCCAATACCTTATAAAGTTGACTTAGCTATTGTTTTCAACAAATATGAGACATTTTAGTCTCAATAATCTTCAGCAAAAGATTTTTTATTTCACTATGGTGTTGCATCATGGATCCATATTATGTGTTGGTTCACATAATTTTACTTGTCAATATATTTATATGTTGTGTACATCGAAATGAGATAGAAGATTCATCCCAATATTTTTCAACTCACATGACAGTCGTTATTACTTAGTACTTACTTTAATTATTTTTTCAATTTTTTGACAAGTGAAGTAATAATAATTAATATACGAAAGATTTGTAAAATTTCCAAAGTATCTAACCAAAAAAAGAAAAATGACAAAATTATGAAGAATTTAAAAAGGATTCTGTCAATTTTACTACTAGTATTTGCAATATAGAAAAACAGTACTAGTACAACGTCATGTCTCCTGGGCCCTGGTAGTAGGCTATGAATGACGTCATGGAGTGTGAAATCAATGCAAGAGTATTATGCAGCAGGTCCCTGTGGGCCTGATCAATGACACAATCATCGGTATTTCCACGTCAGCTGCTCTCATCCACTGTCCTTGAGGTCTCTTTTTGGAGAGGCTGTACTATATATATATATACTGTTGCCTCCGCCATTTTCCTTCTTTAGGGTCACTCAGAATTGGGCCACCCATGAACACACTGTTTGTACCCAAAAAATCATCCTCGACTAATCAAGGAACGACGGCTCGATGTAACAAGCCAAAAGTGGCATATGGGCCAAATCAAGTCACTTCAAAACGGATCAGACCAAATCGGATCCAATTTGGACCGAAAATGGGTCTAATCGAGCCAATGGGTTGGCTACGAGCCCAACTTCAAAACTCGACCCAATTTCGCAATTAATTAACATTTGGGCCAAAAATATATTAATTAATTGATAGAATTAATTAATAGGCTAAAGTTAATTAATTACTAATTAAAGCCAAATAATAATTAATTACAAACGGGCCTGACCCACTTGATGGCTTTAGTTAATAAAGATTATGGACTGATTAATTAAGGTTAATTGGGCCAAGTCTAATTAATTGGCCTATTTTTATAAATAAAGGCCATTAAGGGTTTAAAGGAGTAATTAATTGGATAAATTATTAGACAAACGGGCTCGACCCAGGACCAACCATGGTCCGAGCAGCCCAAATCGGCCATGGCCCACCCCAGATCGGCCATTCTCCATTTTTGGGGCCCACTTGTTGTTTTGTTATTTAATTAATGATTAATTAAGGGATGAGGATTAGGCTAAGTAGTTGGCTTAAAACACTAAGTCCTTAAAAATCTCTTAATTAGTTATCATTAATTCAATTTCAAACACAACGTTTCTTCTTCTTCACCACTAACATTAATTTTCAGCAACAAAAGAACTACCACCAAAGTAGTGGAAGTAGTGGAAGGTTTTTCAAGTAGTGGAGAAAGTGGAATAGTGGCTGTCAAGGCATCAGTTTCTGGCCATCAGCTCTCCAGATCCAGCAACTATAAATACCTTGATACTGTCAGTCGCGCAGGACACACACAAAATCAATCAAAAACTCTTCAGTCTAACACTGATCGGCTCAACGCCTCACCGGAAGTCCAGCACCTTGCTGCTTCTCTTTCAGCAAACAATTGTTAATCCCTTGATATCAATTGTCACTCCTCAGCCACCAGCCACCTTCGACAGCCTGAAGTCTTGCCGCCGCCGCCGCCCAAGGTCCGCCGCCGCCGCCACTAAAAATAGTCTGCCGCCGCCGCCGACATTAAGCCGCCGCCGCCGCTGCTTCCGCTGTCCAGACGCTGTCTCGAGCGAGACCTTGATAGCAAGCAGATCACAATCTGTTTTCTGTCGAGTTATCAGCCCGCCAACTCCTCGATATCAGTCTGTCCCTCCTCAGCCACCAGTGATCCCTGACAGCCTGAAGGCCTGCCGCCGCCGCCGCCGCCGCTCACAGTAAGCCGCCGCCGCCGCCGCCGCCGTCTTCCGCCGTCAGCTGACACTGCCTCGAGCGAAACCACTCATATCAGCAAGTAGCTCGCTGTTAACTGTCATGTAAGTGCCCACGTATTTATATGACAAACTCATTGAGTAGCCATCTGCTTGATGAGCTCGTCGTCAAGTAGCCATCTGCTTGACGGCTATCGGCTAAGTAGCCATCTGCTTCGTCGATGCCTTGGTCAGTGGCCACCCGCTGATCAGGAGCCCGATTGGTGGTTATCCATCAAGGTTGGGCGAACCATTGACGATGGTTCTCCGTCGTCAATGTTACTTTCTGTCAATATAATGCACTGTCATGTTTTATCAACTCATCGGCGGGTTCCCTGCCGATCAAGGAGTCAGTTTTCAGAACCTAATAGACTTATCAGCTCGTTTGGCAGACCTTGCCAAGAAAGGAGAACTTTACCGTTTTGCATATTTTTGTAATGTTTGTACATCGGGAAACGCACTAATGTTCTTTTATTATTAATGGGAAGTGATTTAGTTCGTATATCTTGTTTCTTTCACTTAAATATGCTTTACGTCGACTAATTTCCATTGATACGCTGTTTCTGTCAAGCTGTTGTTTTCTGTCAGGATGATCGTGTAAAACTGATTGATCGTCGACCCATTTACTGGTTTATAAATACCCTGATATGATAAACAGGCCATCGATTGGCTATAAAACATGGCATTTCAAGAGAGATTTTCATAAATTGTTTAAGTCCTGCGGCCAGGCAGGCATAGAAAAGAACTAGGGGTAGTGTTTGCCTACTCCGTCGCAATCGTTTTAGAAGTCAGCCTTATCAGGACAACCCATTATGATATCAATATGTCTTTATCAAGACACTCATATTATTAATGTACAGATATCAACATGTCTAATTTTGAATCGTTATGTTTGCACGCACAAGCATTGGCACGCCCGCACTTTTTTCATATCATATCGAGGCATTTCTCGTCGAGCTGCTTGCTCGTCGAGGGGTTTACTGACAGGTCTGCAACAGACAGCATTTTGGCACACCTTGATGCCAAGCATACCTCGATGTTAATCCCTCGATGTCAAACATACCTCGACGACCATGGTATTGTAATTGAACTTTGGCACGTACCCTTGACGCCAGAGGTCGCTCGATGCCAATCCCTCGACGTCGACCCATCGATGTAAAGTTCATCGCAAATAATAGTTTGGCACGCCCAGTTGCCACTCGACGTCGTCGAGGTGTTCTTCGATATGAAAATTATACTCAAGTAATCCCTTGACATCAGGGCATAATCGAGTCAAAATTATATGCAAACAATATTTTGGCAGCCCAGTGGGACTTGATCCCGTGCGATTTCTCGATTTGAATTGGATTGATTCTGGAACTATTTATTTTTTCCTGTCGAATCAAGACTTGCAAAACAAACAACGCTTTACTCGATCAGAGTTGCTTATAGCAAAGCCCGACCCTTTAATGTTGAATACATATATAGTATTTTATTGATATCTAAGTAAAATTAAGATTTTATACAAATTCAAATGGAGACTTAGGTTACACTATTATACCGTGATGCGGTATATCCCAATAGTTTGTTGACTAAAGTTGAGGAAAATACTTTCCTTGTTTTTTGTAATATATAAATATTTGAGTTTAAACTGATAGAGAGAGGGTTTTTGGCATTTTGCACCCTGAAATTATAGGGTTTTGGCACTTTGCACCCTAACTTAAAAGTTTTGGCACTTTGCACCCTGAAAATATAAATTAGTTGGCACTTTGCACCCTAGTGTGTGTTTTGAAGAAAAAAATTAATTTATTGATGAGTATAATAGTTGTTTTCAAATATTTTTGGCACTTTAAACCCTAAAGGTATAGATTTTGACACTATGCACTCTGAAATATAGAATATTGACACTTTGCACCTAAAAAATATAATTTCTGACATTTTCAACCCCGACTTAATATGATAATCTAAATTATGTAAATAACATGCAATATAATAATATGTTAGATAAATAAACGTGTATTTTAGATATAAAGTAAATAATCTTGAGGATACTTGAAAATAAAATGAAGACAATGTCTTTTTTTTATTTTAAATTTTATAGAGAGAAAATGTTAAAATAAGTTATTATAAAGTAAAATAAATTTAGAATAACAAGTTTATGATTGTTGTGCATAGAAATGACCATTTTATCTCTACATCGCCGACATTCATGAGTCTATGTTTTTTAAGAAAAATATATTAGGGTGCAAAATGTCATACAAATTATATTTTTAGGGGGCAGAGTGCCAAAAAATTTAACTCGGGGTGAAAGATGCTAATATTTTATAATTTTAGGGTACAAAATGCCAACATTCTATATTTTAAGGGTGCAAATCTATATTGCCAAGGTGCAAAGTGAAAAAAAAAAATTGAAAATAACTATTCTACCTTTTATCAATGAATTTTCTCACTAAAACACACACTAGGGTGCAAAGTGCCAAATAAATTATATTTCCAGGGTGCAAAGTGTCAAAACTTTTAAGTCAGGGTGCAAAGTGCCAAAACCCTATAATTACAGGGTGCAAAATGCCAAAAACCCATAGAGAGATGAATCATTCAATATACATCACTTAGTTATAAGTGATATGTATATACATGATTAAGGAAAAAATAATTGATTATGGCAAAGTTCACCCCTTCTATGCTAAATGTATATCACTCGATTTATTTGCGATACGATACGAATTGTACGATACACGATATATTTGCGATACGTACGATTCTTTGACTTTAAGTAGTTTTTTTTTTTTTTTTTTTTACACAAATATAGAAAATGGTCAATTGGAAACTCATACCAAATGCATAATATTTTTCCTCTTTGCTATTAGATGTACGTCGCAGTTAAACATTGTGATATTTTATGTGAAACTATTTATCTCATGTGCTGTTATGCGTGGATTGATAGTTTTATCTTTTTAGTATAATAATATTGAGTTCTAGTGACTGCATAATTTTGTCTTTTTAGTATAATAATATTGAGGTATTGTAACTATATGGTCAGTCCAGTTATTTAGCATTTATTTTAGTTTTGGAACTTTATTTTATTATTTCTTATTGATGATTGGGTGTACTTTATATAATTTGAATGAACATAGAGTATCACAGAGTTTATACTTAAATTGGTTGTAACTTGATTTTGTTTGATTCTTTGATTAAAATATTATTTTATTTGGGTAACATTGATATTGGTGGTGATGTGTAGTCTATATTTGAGAAAAGAAAATCATTTAAGATTTATATTTCGGTGTTAATTTAGAAAATTCTATTATTTCTTTTTATTTTGTGACAAGAATGTTCAAATTTGGAACTTGATTTTTTTTAAATGATGTTTTTTACTTTAACTGGTTAGTCTTTTACATGTTTCTATTTCTTAGTAATGTGGAAGATATATTTTATTCAACTTTTTATAAGTGATTTGTATCTTATGATACAATACACGATACACGATTCGATACGATACAAGGGTTCATCGATACGCGATACGATTCACGGTTCAATAACTATGGAGACCGCATTCATGCCCTAACCATCAGACTCTCGAATCATTCTCGAACTCAGTATTTCTATATCGATACGTTATGGAAAAGTCAAAAAAAAATCTTACATAAACCCGATTTAGGAAATATTATTAGACCTTGTGGCTAGAAATACACTATATCATTCATTTGATCCTACAGTAAACATAACCGGTGATGGTACAATTCATTCTTGACCATAAGATTTAAAGTTAATTAATTTTTCCTAGACCGGATCTAATTTAAAATTTTACTAAAGTCACACGCTTGAGATAATTAATCTTCTTTGGCTAAATAACAACCTAAAACAATTTATATATATTATAAATTAATTTAGGTAATTTCCTACGGTTCCGAATCCAATGATGCATGTACCATTATTCACAAGGACGGATCCAGCCTATTTTTGGGGGGGCCCTGGCCCCCCCAAGAATTTTGAAAAAAATAATTTAGTACTATTATTTTATAAATAGTTCATATTAGTCCTCTAATCTTTTAATACTAATTAAATTGCATCCACAATTTATAAGCTATGGTTGTGATTGAAATTACAAAGAAGTATATAGTGTAACCTTTAATTGATTGTTTGATTCTTCTGATATTCACGTTCATGCTACAACCATAATAATCAAGCGATCAATAATGAAGTTATTCAAAAAATATGTGTAGAAACAAAATGGAAGAGCAATACCTTGTGTGGATTGTCTGATTATTTACATTGAAAATAAATTTGTTGAGATTTTTGGTACTTATTCTTAGATGAATTTTATGAAATGTGAGAACGACGTGTA